>OY101447.1:83853287-84040787 GCA_956483635.1 Panzeria rudis
TTATATATTATTATATATATATATATATATATATATATATATATATTATATATATATATATATATATATATATAATATATATATAATATATATATAAATAAATATATATATATATATAATATATATATATATATATATATATATATATATATATATATATATATATATATATATATATATATATATATATATATATATATATATATATATATATATATATATATATATATATATATATATATATATTTTATATAAAATGAGAAAGAACGAGAGAAGAGTGCAAAAAATATATCCCTTTCTCGCTCTTTCTCACAAGAATATAAAAGTTGTTTTAAGAAAAACTGATCTGTGTAAAAGCAGACTATAAAATTAAATATTTTCATAATGTTAACAACTATAAAAAATTAAGAAAGAAAAGCTAATTTTAGTGTAGTTTAATACATATTTTAATATTTTACTGAATAGTAAATTATAAATTTGGGAAATAGGACGTTGCAAAATTAAAACTTAATTCATTGAACTAGGATGTTAGAAAATAAATTAGATATAACAATGATATTACTTCCTTATCGATTGAAATTTCATTTCCCTCTATTACTGTGTTATCCGTTGAGCAAATGATGCCACCAAAATGATCTGAGTCCACTATGACAAGGTATTGGGCAAATAAAACTTTTGTTAACTATTTATTGCTTTTGTAGTAGGTCAAAGTACTCTGGAACAAGCTCGGATGGTAGCTTCCATGAAAGGAGAGATTACAGAGCTGCTGGGCTATCCGAAAAGATAGCTTTATGTGAGCCATTAGGACTTTTATTTAAAATAACTACGGCACATGTTGGAATTGAAAATACAGTAGGCCATTTGCACATCGAAACAGATATTTTAACATTGAGTCCAAAGACTCGCGCAGCAATACTGGGATTTCGATCTATCCGCAAAACACCGTATATTTCTGAAATCCACAGGTGAACAAACATCCTCACACGTAGGCTTGAGTGCCCTCAGCGGAAAGGTGACATAAAGTTTCACGAACCTCAGTTCATGGTTTATGCTGTCATTCGGCAGAGCTTATAGTTCTCTTTAAGATATTGTACTCAGTGCCTGTGTTTTGGAACTTAATCGAAAAGTTTTCGCATCGAGAAACTACGAAACCGAAATTTCCATCGTTTCTCACAAATGGAATCAAAACTGTTTCACTATGTCGATGGGAAAACCTACAACGTTGCTTGCGTTTTTATTGGAAATATGTTTGCATCTGTCAAAAGTAAAAAAAATTTGTATGTTAATTAATTTTCAATCAAAATAATTAATTTTATAAAAAGTGAAATGTTTTGTTAAACCTTATTAGCAGCAGAGGAATATGACAACCGGAACATGTTAAGGATACACCGAAAACAGCTGAGGGATGGAATGGATCCCTTTTGAATTCCGGAAAGAAGATTTACGGAGGTATATCGGCTAAGCAGATCAGTCGCACATAAGTTGTTGGAAGAATAAGGGCATAAGAAAGGCATTTATTCCTCAGCCAATTCATATGTGTACTGCTCTGTATTTTTTCGCGACCCGTTCCTGTCACAGAGATATTGGCCAAGATTTCGTTGTTTCCGTGAGTCGGTCAATTGTTAGCCGAGGTGTGCAGGAAGTTTCCAATATATTGGAACGAAATTTCATGGAAAAGTGGGTAGCATTTCTGACCATGGAAGAGTACAATCCATCAACCAAAAGTAATTTACATAGTTCGTTTGTTGGGGCTATAGACTTCACACACGTTCGGCTTAAACGGCCACGATCTAATGTAGAAGGATGCTATTTAAACAGAAAAGGTTTTCACTCAAAAAATGTTCAATTGGTAAAGCATGACCATAAAACATTAGTAAATTTTATGTGTACAACATTTTTATTTCTTTCAGATATGCAATTTTGATTTAAAAATTTTAGGAACTTTCGCGAGGTTTGGAGGTGCCACACATGATGCATACATTTGGGATGCTTCCCGCATTAATACATTTCTGGAGCTAAGGTATGAAATACATAAGAGTGATATCTGGTTACTAACCTTAAATGCATAGTGATGTAGATCTACATCGCGTTTTAAAACGTCCATATCTGTTGATGTGGCAACATCTGCAACGTTTTTTTTTATACGTATGAAATTCCGAAGAACTGATTTACCGTTATCGTGTTCAAACAGAAGCTCAACTAGTTTATTTTATTATCTGTGACAATTTTAATGGGAACAACTCAGTTTGTGTATAATTTCATTTTGGTGTGCGTTAAAAATTGTGATTACTTATATAAAAATAACATAAAATATAACAAAAAAATTGTTTTTGGATAGCAAAAGGTAAGTAAAATTAATTTCATCTTCAGGTTTTTACATGCTGGTGAATTTATGCATGAAAATCTGTATTTTGTATGTGATGTAGAAATACATCAGTATGCAAAATCCGTTCTGTATATTTTCTATAGCAGTAAAGAGATTTTTTATTTATATTTTTATGTTTGTATGAATGTTTACTATTAAATTTGTTTTAATTTTTAAATTTTCGGTTTGAAACGACATTTTTAATATAACAGTATGTCTCGATCGCTAAAAACTAAAGACATTGAGCAAATTCTAGCTGATCTAGAAGATGGTAACATTTCGGATGATGGACTAGAAAATGAAAATGATGACGAAGATCAATTTTACTCAATCGCTAGGGAGGTTTTTTAAAATTTGGAGGAAGAAGTCGACCCTTTTGGTGAAGAAGAAACCACTGAGCACGAACTTGGCGAAGAAATTGATCCACTTCTTACTGAGCATGAACCTGGTCCATCGGCACAAAATGAAGTCCAAGATAACTCTATGAATTTTTTTGATAAACGCAGCCTTATTTGGAAAAAAGATCATTTATGTTATGATGACACTAAAATTTTTCACGAACCTGGTACATTAGGCGAAGATATAGCCACGTTAGACACTCCATATAAATGTTTTACCCACTTTTTTACTCCAGAGTTCCTCCAAAAGATTGTGGATGAAACTAATCTTTATGCCACACAAACCAACCCTTCAACCTCTTTCCGAGTGTTCGCTCTTGTTGGGACGGAAAGTATGGTTTTGAACCAATAAATAGTGCTATGCCGGTTAACCGTTTTGAAGCTATAAGGAGTGTGTTGCACTTTAACAACAATGAAAAACATCTGCCACGGGATCACCCAAATCATGATCGCTTACATAAGATCAGACCTGTCCTAGACCATTTAAATGCAACATTTTCATCTATAAGAAGATAAAAGGAATAGACTACCAGATGAGCCAGACTTAGGAGCCACGAATAATGTTGTTTTACGGTTAACCAGAGTGATACCGCGAATGAAAAATCACATAGTCTACTTCGATAATTTTTATACCACATTGCCGCTAGCATATTATTTATCAAAACAAGGTATCCATTGCGTTGGAACAGTTCAACAAAACAGATTGCCCAATTGTCGGCTTCCGGATAAGAAGGATCTTATGAAAACTGCGATTCCTAGGGGAACGTATGAAGAAAGAACTACTCACTACGATGGGGTTGATTTTACAGCGACTGTGTGGAAAGACAACAAGGTGGTAACCTTATTGTCTACATATATTGGTTCTCAGCCTGTAAGCAGTATAAGTCGGTATGATAAGCGCCTAAAACAAAGTGTTAATATACCTTATCCAAAAGTTGTGCAAGAATATAACATGCATATGGGTGGAGTTGACCTTATGGATAGCTACTTAGGTCGCTATCGTATAAAGGTCCAAACCCGAAAGTGGTACCTTCGCTTATTTTATCATATTTTGGACCTTGCAGTAATAAACTCTTGGCAACTCATGAAGAAAAACGCTATTGCAAGGGGTGTCTCCAGTAAACAGTTACCAAATCTTGGCCAGTTTCGAAATGAATTGGCTGATTCTCTCTGCAAAATAGGATCAGAGACAAATGGAAACAAAAGAGGTCGACCTAGCAATAGTTCGCTTGAAACCAGCTTACAGACAAAAAAAAATCGAGAGGAGCACCTCACCCTATGCCATCCATAGATGTAAGAAAAGACGGCGTTGATCACTGGCCTATATTTGCAAACAGATTGCGTTGCAAAATACCGGAGTGCACGGGCACAACACAGTGGGCATGCCGAAAATGCAATGTGCCTTTATGCTTAAATGCAAAAAATAACTGTTTCTTAAAATTTCATACTTCATAATTTATTACAAATATGTTTGAAATGTATAACTACTCTTTATAGTTCATTATAAGAATTCAAGGAATGATTTTGCATGCTGATGTAGATATACATCAGTATGTTTTTTGTTAAATAAAAAGAAAATACGAATGTGAAGGTTGTTTTTTTATTTTTTCCTTCAATTACATTAATTTTCTAGATGATTAAAATTTTTTTTTACAAAATATAAAAAATCATGCATTTAAGGGTTAAGTATTCAAGATTACTATGAATTTTAATGAAATATCGCGTTATTTCTTAGGTGATTCTGGTTATCCCTTATGACCATGGATAATGACACCTTATAATTCTATCTCAAACATAGATGAAATACGATTTAATACCATACATGCAAAGGCCAGAAATTGTGTAGAACGACTCAATGGTGTACTAAAGTCCGTGTTTCGATGTTTGCAAGTAGGCCTTCACACAACCCCACAAACGGCGTGAAAAATTATTAATGCGTGTTGCGTTCTACACAATTTTAGATTGGCTCATGGCTTGTACTATGATGGTATTATTGTATTAGATGACGAAGCTACAAATGATTCCTCACATGACCACGAAGTTCAAAGTTCTGTACTACGACAGATTTTCTCGTTACAATTAAACTCAATATATGTACATGTTATTTTAGTTTATTTGATTTAAAATATACATAACAAGTTTTAGCTAATGACCTATAAACATATCGAACCTTTGATGCAATAGAGTCATAAATCAAAAAAACTTGTTTTGTAGAAAACAAGTTTAAAGTTTTGAATTCTTCTCTCTATAGTTAAGTATAAAAGATGATTGTATGAAATTGTTATTGTTAGAATTATTACTTGTTATGTATATACTTGTTTGAAGTGCACAATAACGAAATCGTACTTCGTTTTGTATATTTGTTCTATATTGATTAGAACTATTTGTCAATAAAATTATTCACTTTTTCTCTATTAAACTAAAAGGTTATAGGACCAGAAAACAAAAGTTTTTAAAAATTTTTTAATCTACATGTAAAAGAAGTTGAATTGACGAATGCTGAAAAATGGCGTTAGCACAGAACGAAAAATTTGAGAAGCTGGTCGGGTCAGATAATTGGCTTACATGGAGCTTTGCTGTAGAAACGCAATTACGATTGGAGAATCTATGGAAGTATGTTGATGTTCAGCCGGAAAATTATAAACAGGAAGATGATGAAAAAGCAAGATGCCGTGTAATTTTAGCTTTGGATAAGTCCCTGTATGTTTATGTTCGGAACTGCAAGAAAACAAATGAGTTATGGAAAACACTAAAGAATCTCTTCCAGGGCTCAGGTTTGGATCGTAAAGTTGGTTTGTTGCAAAAGCTATGTTCAATTCAGTTGGAAGATTGTAGCTCTATTGAAGATTACCTATCGCGAATTGTTACTGTATCTCAGAAATTGGGATCAATAGGTGTTGTTGTAGATGACGAATGGTTGGGTTGTTTGCTGTTAAAAGAATTGCCAGAAATTCATAGACCCATGATAATGTCAATTGGAAGCTGTGGTTCAAAAAGCGGATTCCATCAAGATGAAAGTACTTCAAGATGTTCGAGTTGAAAGTTCAAGTCATGCATTAGTAAGCAAGAAAACATATCAAAAAAGGCAGAAAGGTAATGGATCTGAACGCAGATGCTAGGGATGTAATGGTTTAGAACATTTTAAAGCTGCTTCTCTAATGTAATGATTAAGAAAAATAAGTATCCTAATAATAATTTGTTTGTTGCTTTGAGTGGTAGGTACATATATGGCTAAAAAGTCAAAGTGGTACATTGATAGTGGTGCTTCGGCACATATGACGAAAGAGAAAGGAATTTTTAAGAAATTTGAACCATATGAAGGTGAAATAAAGACAGCTGGAGATAATTTACTAAAAGTTAAATCAAAGGGTGATGTTGATATAAATATTAATGGTAATTTCGGTGAACATGCCATGTCAGTAAAAAATGTTTTATATGTTCCAGATATTACAGAAAATTTATTTTCAGTTAGTCAGTTGTGCAGTACTGATAATCAAGTACTTTTTGATAAAGATGGTGGACAAATTTTTGGTACAAAAGGGAATATAGTTGCAAGTGCCGTATGTGAAAATGGTATGTATAGCTTGAATAAACCGAAGTCGCAGGTAGCTTTGAATGCTAATACAAATAACTTAATGGAAGTTTGGCATAAACGTTTTGCTCATTTATATTACCATGGGTTGAAAACGTTAAAAAATGGTATAGTTATTGGTGTAGATTTCAATGTTAAGTCCTTAAATAAAGAAGTATGTGAAGGTTGTGCTGGTGGCAAGCATGTTAAATTAAAATTTTCAAACGAGGGAAATAGAGCACTACAAATTTTAGAAATAGTGCATACGCTTGGTGGTAACCGATATATCGTAATATTTGTGGATGTGTGTAGTCAGAAAATTTTTTGTCTATTTTATGAAAAATAAATGTGACGTTTTTGAAAAGTTCCAGGAATTTAAAAATATGGCAGCAAATCAAATAGACAGAAAAATCAAAGTTTTAAGAAGCGACAATACCACAGAATACATCAACAAAACATTAGACATGTTTTTGAAGAAGTGTGGTATATTACACCAAACTTCAGTACCCTCCAACCCTTAACAAAATGGCTTTGCGGAACGAGTTAATAGAACGTTAACAGAAAAGGCAAGATCTATATTGTATGATGCTGAATTATCGAATTTTGGGCTGAAGCAGTGCAGACTACAATATATATTGTCAGCAGATCTCCTCATAAATTTTTGAAATGCACACCTCAAGAATTATGGTCAGGAAAAACCCCAAACGTAAGTCACCTTAAAATATTTGGCTGTTTAGCAATATCTCTTATACCTAAAGAAAGACGCAAAAAAATGGGACTCAAAATCTAGTAAAGGTATTTTTGTCGGATATGGTATTAATACTAAAGGCTACCGTATATGTGATATAGATAAAAAGAAAGTAATTACAAGTAGAGACGTCAAATTTGATGAGATGAAAAAAGGTTTCTTTTAGATATGAAAACACATTGAAAGAAAATAACACTACGAACTCAAATTTTTGTGAAGATAATCCGTCTGACGATAGCTCATTATCATTTAATTCCGTAAATGTAGATGAAGTGAAGGAATTTCAAGGATCTAAAAGATAGAAGAGTCACACCAGACAGATATATCAAATCAAACAGAAGAGCCTAGCAATTTTGAAGTACGTCAAGAGTCAAACTTAAATAATGAAATTGAAAGTCTTAATGAAGGCGCAGTGGGGGTAACTATTCCTAGAAGATGTCAAAGAATAGCTAATAAGGAAAAGTTAAGTTGGAATTGATTAAGTTATTGTTATTATTGAGGAAGCGTTTTCATCAAAAGAAAGAGATAAATGGCATGCAGCTATTAATAGCGAACTTTCATAAATATAAAAAAAACGAAACATGGACTGTAGTTCCAAAACCAGATAAGTGTATCGTAATTAAAACAAAATGTATTTAAAAAAAGAAAGAACTAAATGATACAGTTCGATACAAAGCCAGACTTGTAGTCAAAGGTTGCACTCAGCAAAAAGGAATTGATTAGTAAGAAACCTTTTCACCAGTAGTTCGTTATACATCTATACGATACCTCATGGCTTTAGCTGCAAGATATAATTTGAAAATAGAACAAATGGATGCAGTTACCGTTTTTCTACAAGGTGATTTAGCTGAGAATGTCTATGTTGAACCTCCGAAAATATTGGAAGTGCCTATTGGGCATGTTTTAAAATTGCAGAAAGCTTTGTATGGATTAAAGCAAGCATGTTTGGAGTAATAAATTAAATGAAGCTCTACAAAAATATGGTACGAAACGTTCTGAACTTGATCCATGTGTTTATTGTCGAATTGCATATAACAAAATTACATTTATGGCACTTTATGTAGATGATATGCTCTTATTTACAAATGATGAACATTTTAATGAGTTATTTAAATCCAATCTAAAGAAAGATTTTAAAATGCAATTTTTGGGATAAGCGAAATATTGTTTGGCAATGCGCATAAATAAAGCTGAAAAATATATATCTCTAGATCAAGAAGAATATATTACTGATATGCTTAAAGGATATGAAATGGAAAACTGTAATCCGATATCCACACCAAGGACATAAATCAAAAATTATCAAAATCTGATTGTGAAGATGACACTATGAATAATGTGCCCTACCAGCAAGACATAGGAAGTCTATTCTCAATGCACCCGCCCGGATATTAGCCAAGCTGTAAATTTTTTAAATAAATTTAATAATTCTCCGTCGCGAATTCATTGGCAAGCTGTGAAACGTATTTTTCGTTACTTGAAAGGAACCATACATTACAAATTACATTTTTATGAAAATGGTAATAATGAAATTATTTCTTATACAGATTCTGATTGGGGTAATGATCTAGAAGATCGAAGATCCGTAACGGGTTACGTTAGCATCCTACAAAATGCACCAATATCTTGGAATAGTAAACGGCAACACAAGAAATCATTTGGCTACGAATGTTAGAAAAAGAAATAAATTTTGAGTTTAATGAAGAAACCCCTACTAAAAGTAGGGGTTTCTTCATCAAAACCAAACCATCAAAACCAAAGTGCAATACATTTAGCTTCAAATGAAGTTTATCATTCAAGAACGAAGCATATTGATATACGACATCATTATATACGGGAAAAACGACGTTTAAAACAACTTTTGTTTAACGGGATATCAACAAAGGATCATGTTGCTGATTTCTTAACTAAACCTGTTTGTAAAGAAAAACTATTGAAATTTTGTAAACTTTAGGGGTTATATTAAGTAGATTTCGAGTGGGGGTGTTAGAATTATTACTTGTTATGTATATACTTGTTTGAAGTGCACAATAACGAAATCGTACTTAGCTTTGTATTGATTATTCACTTTTTCTCTATTAAACTAAAAGCTATATAATATAAAGAACAATATGATGAGTGTTGTGTTTTTCTTCCGACGGGGTTTTTTTAATTTGGAACGATTTTCCGGCATCCCACATCAAATTTGGTTTGTAACCAGACCGGTTTCGGCTATGTGAAATCTTCAGTGTTCTGTTGAATACTAAATCGTTTTTCTGTTGTCCGTTGTTTCTTTTATAATTCGTTTGTATACCTAACTTCTTTCCTTGATCCCTTTACATTCTGCTCCCTATTTCTCTCTCTCTCTCCCGCCTCTATATGATTTTGTGTGTCTCTACCTGTTACCTGTTTGTCTTACTTTCGTCTCACTATTATGTTTGTGTTTAATATTTTGTTTATAATCTGCTCTATTAGTTATCAGTTGTTTTATCCCTACGTAGGTAATAATCCGTAATTGTACGTTTCTGGGTAATCCTTTTGTCTTGTTCATTTACTACTACGTTGCCTGGAATATTGTTTTCTTTTGTGTAAAAATATTTTAATGGTGCATATATTACGTCTGAAGCAGTGTTTATTTGTTCATTTATTATTCTTCCGTCAAATTTTTTTTTGTATATTTCCATGTTCTCTAATACGTTCAGTCGGCGTCCTTTATGTCGTGAATGTAATAATTTAACTGTTTTTCTAATATGCCCTTGTGTACATTTGTTGTCGAATATCTGGTTTGCGAAATTCGATTCTGGTGTTATTCCTGGTTCTATCAGTTTCTTGTTGTAGTCTCTCATGTGCTCGCGAAATCTTGTTTTTATCTTTCTTCCAGTTTTTCCGATATAACTGTGTTGGTATCTGCAAGTTAATTTGTACACTTCTTGTTTATCAAGGAAGTCTGTTTCGTTTGTTCTGTTTTGCAGTTGTTTCTTGTTTGGAATGCCGTGTTAATGTTGTGTTTTCTAAAAAATTTCGCCAGTTTATATGTTGATTTTCCCATATACGGAAAGGTATCCCAGGTTTTCCTTTCTTGTTCCTCTTCTCTGTTCCGTTTCTTACTTGCTTCGATATCCTTTCTAATCTTGTCAACTAGGTCTTTTTTATATCCGTTGTTTTCCGCTATGTTATATATTATTCCTATCTCTTTCATATAGGCCTCACGTGTTAGGGGTATTCGTTCAAGTCTCTTTATTAATTGCCTAATTGCTGCGCTTTCATTTTGTTGAGGATGCTTTGATGAATTGTATATTATTGTATCTGACGTGGGATGACGGAAAATCGTTCCAAAAACAATATGATGATTAATTTCGCATTAATACGTAAAAAATCGCGTTTTTCAGTTATGACTCTATTGCAGCAAAGGCTTATTGTGCAAATGAATTTCACTCGTGAATCATATCGACCCCTTTGCGCGAAATGATCGCAAAGGACATTTTGTAAAAAACAAATTTTTTTATTGAAATCAAAATTTTATGAGCCTACCCATAGTTTAAAATCGTGAAAATGTCAAAATTGTTAATAACTTTTGAAATACAGGATGTAAAATTTGATCGTAAGCGACAGCTTATGAATATGAATCATGTTTAAATACAATAAAAAAACTTTTAAAAAACCTGAAAATTAAAATTTTTGTCGCTTACGATCATTAGGCACTAAGGAGTCGATATGCATACACATGTAGATATTGATGGCTTATATAAGAAAAGTGTATGTCAAATTTCGGTATTTTACAGGAGAACAAAAAAACTTAACAAAATCTCAACTATTTACACACAAAATATTTTTTTTTAATTTCAATAAATCCGTTATTGTGAATTTTAACTTACTTAGTTCTATAAAATAGGATATAATTACATGTTGACTATCAGAAAACGTTATTTCGACAAAAAATATACTTCGAAAGAGATTCATCTTATTTATATTAAGCCATCGATATGTATGCATGCAAAGTAGATTTATTTATTAAACAAGTCTACCTTGGTATGTATGTAAGTATATTAAATAAAAAACATGGTTATTTCATCTTAATATCAAGCAAAATAGTATGTATTTAAAAATTTTTATTGGAAAAATTAATCATACACAAATATAACGAGGAACATACGTCAAAACTTATTAAATTTTCCTTCTATTGGGCTTAGTTTTTGTAAAATTAATTCACTTTGCTTCCATAAAGCTTCGACTTTATACAATAACTCAAAATGCATTTCTTTGTGGTGTTTCTTTTATTTTATTTAATAGAATGCAATCTTCCTCGCCATCCAATACATCGATTGAAAACATAGATTCCAAAATAAGGAAATGCTATAAAAACAAGAAATGTATATATAGTCCTATAAAATGAAAAAGGCCTATCACAATTTTTAACCATTTTTCAGGAGAGATAAGAAACTTCATAAGAACCAAAATATTGCGATTGCAAAAACTGTTTTTTTTTAAATAGTATTATTAGTTCAGACTTTATTAATGATACCACTCAGATAAAATATTTTTATAATCATGAAAGTTTGCTTTTTATTAAGTTTCTTATCTTTTATGAAAAAAACAGCATAGGAAATTGAGATAATGGTTTATATCCAAATAATTAAAATGTTACGTTTTTTTTAAGAAATAACACAATCAGGCAATTAATGCCTACCAGCTAATTACTTAATGTGTTACCTTCTTTGGAAAAGGGATAGAGTAGAGAGAACAGGTAGTGAAGTGGGAGAGAGAGCTTAATTCATTTACAGCCCTGCTATTGCGCGTTTTTTTATAGAACAGTGTTGCAAGCCTCTCTAGTGTCAAGTAGAAGCATGGCGATGTTTTTAAGCTGTGTAGCCATTTTATTAGTTCTTTTACTTCGCCGACGGTTCTGCTACAATACCGACGAAGGAGGGTGCTGTGAAGTGCATTAGGATATGCTACTATTAATCGCTGTCGGTACTGCCAAAGTGATCAGTGCTATGCCTTCATCACTATAACAGTCCAACAACAACCAGCACAATAACACACCAATGCACATGAGAAAAATGCATGATGTTGTTGGCTTGCCTGAAAGTAGTCTTGAACTCAAGACCTCAGGGTTTGTAATCAAACGCGCTAAGTACTGGACCAACAGCACCCTTGAGGATACTCCACTTTCTGGTGTGCAACCGTCTCCATCGACTGCATCCATTGTAAATATATTTAATATTTCCTCCTCAAAAGGATTTAGATCTCGAGGCACTTCATACCAACTCCCATTTCCCGTTTTGTTCATTATGTTTCTCCTATTATTCATTTGTTTTTAGCTGCATCTTTTAGGTCAATCCAACACTAATATATTGTTACGAAATGAAAATGCAGATTCAAATGTAACGACACAAACTGACAACCCGATCATTATCTGCTTTATACCCCTAAATCACTGTAATAAAATCAAAACCTGGCAACCAAGTACCACAATTAAACTTGGCATCACTCGACAACTGCCAATAGAATTCAAAATAACGGAAAATGGAAGTTTCCGGAATCTTCAGGAAACGGTAGCTAGAACTTTCAAGATTATTCGAGACTGCTTAATCGCAATTACAAACAGTGACATTAAACTTAAACTGCAAGAGATGTAGACTTGATGACAGCGTAATTTGTTAAGTTGCAAGCATTAGAGTATGTGTGTGTGCGAAGATAAACAAACAGAAGAATAATCTCATGCATCTACACACGCACATACATTGCACCATAGCAAGACCAAAATGATCATGCCGTACACTTAAAGATGAAAAGAGACCTGAATTACAGTACAGTTAAAGATAAAGAGAGACGGCTGTATTCCAGAAAGTTAGCGAAGTTACCAGAAGGTTTTATAATTGACTATATAAGGGGAGGCTGCCAGACGACAAGGGATAAGTGTGTTTTTAAACTTAGACGAGTAAACATCGCCAAGAATAGTTAGTGTGTACATCGCGTTTAGTTGTACGTGTTTTTAAAGTAATAAATAAAGTGTTACTGAGAATTTATTTGTAAAATAAATATCCGTGTTTTATTTTATTGCAATTCAACGAATCCTGTGAAAATAATAAAACCGTTTTTATGTAAAGGACTAAAAACGTAACAATTGGTGTCAGAAGTAAAATTGCAAAATAAAATAAAAAGGACATTATTAATTAATAAAAAAAAAGGACATTATTAATTAATAAAAAGGACATTAATAATAATAAAAAGGACATTAATAAAAAAAAAAAACATTATCAATTAAAATAAAAATTACAAAAGGACATTAAAAAAAAAATAGAAGCCATGAAGTTTGAAGAGCTAAAAGTTGAGCAGCTAAAAAAAGAGCTGAGTAAGCTGGAACTGCCAACAACAGGCAATAAAGTGGAACTTCAGAAGAGGCTGATAGATGAGTTCAAGCAGCGTGGCATCGACATCGGGACATACGAATTTGAGGATAAAGAGGAAATAGAGGTATGTACTCGTGCCACGACAAGCAACATGGATTTAAGCACAATGTTCGCCGCTATGATGGAAAAATTTCAAGAAGTTAAAGAAACATCTAGAGGTAACAATGAGAGAATGCTGGCTGAAGTTCAAGAAACATCTAGAGCTAACAACGAGCGACTGCTAGCTGAAGTTAAGGCTGAAGTTCAGGAAATATCTAAGGCCACAAATGAGAAGCTAGTGGAAATTTCTGAGGTCATAAATAGAAGAGTAGATGGCATTGAGGTACAAGTCATCAAATTTGACGAGAAACTCTCAGAACTAGAGAATAAACTTCATAGCCTAGAAATTGGTGGCGTCGAAGTGCATGTAAAAGATGTGGACGAGAAATTACATGAACTGGAAGCAAAAATTGTTAATCTTCAGTGTCAAGGAGGGCCAGTGAGAGTTATTCCAGAGGCTTCCAGCAGAGTAAAGACGCCTTGTTTCGATGGCAGCGCACCTTTGAACATCTTCAAGTTCCAGTTCGAAACAGTTGCCAGCAAAAATGGTTGGAACAGTGAAGAAAAGGCCATAGAGCTGATTTTGGCCTTAAAAGGAGCCGCAGCAGAAGTACTTGAAACCGTACCAGGGAGCTGCAGAAATAATTTTGATGACATAATGGCGGCACTGCAGCGGAAATATGGTGGCGAACATAAGCGAGATATATACCGCATGGAATTGCGATGTAGAGGACAAAAGCCCAATGAGTCTCTACAAGATTTCGCAATGGAAATTGAGCGGTTAGTGCAGCTTACGTATCCAGGTGAAAACCACCCATTCCTGGATCATGTCAAAACAGAGGCGTTTGTTAATGGCATCCGTGATCCTGACATCAAGCTTGCAGTGTGTGCTACACAAAAGGCTACATTCGCAGAAATGGTTTCATTTGCACTAGCTCAGGAGACTGCTAGGGTGATTTGGAAGCCACAGGTGTGCAAGGTGCGGAACGTGGAGGTCATTGCCGAAAATGAGAGTGATCTAGTCTCTAGCATCAAGGAGGCAGTGAGACAAGCATTGGCGGAGAAGGACGGCAAAGTAAAAGCTAAGTGTTATAACTGCGGCAAAGTTGGCCACTTCCAGCGCAACTGCAAGGCGCCAAGAAAAAGAGCCAGATCTGTTTCGCCACCAAGGAATAGTAAACGGGTGAACCAACAAACAACACAAGAGTCCCCGTTAAACTAAAACGAGCTAGCACTAAGGGGCAAGAGCTAGCTCCCACAAACGACGGCCCCACAATCTCCATATCAGTAATGCAGCAGAAAAATAGCAACCTTACTGCATGTGGATACATCAACGGCGAAAAGCACATCTTCACCATAGACACAGGAGCGTCGCAGTCAATAATCAGGCCCGATATAGTGAAGGGGAAGTGTGAACCTTTAAGGAATATAAGACTACGTACAGCTACTGGGGAGCCTGCCACTGTCTACGGTAAGACTGAAGCGAAGGTGACTATAGCCAATATAAGCGTGAAACATGTGTTTATCGTTGCCGATATTGTTGACGAGGTTATTATTGGAGCCGATTTTATGATAAACCATGGCATCAACCTGCATATGGGGCAACAAGTGATGATTTGGCGTAATGTTGAAATACCGCTTGATGTTGGATATGACAATCAAACGCACGTAAGGAAACTAGTTGCTATTGAAAACCAGACGATACCACCGCAGTCTGAATCAGTAATATGGGCACGCATGGAGGGAGATTGTGAGGACAATCGGTTGTGGGTAGTAGAACCAACAGAAATTAAGAGCGAGCTATTAACAGCAAAAGCCCTCGTAAAAACTTGCAAAGGAGGAAAGATCCCTATAAGAGTACTTAATTTATCAGGCAACAAAAAATCGTCAGCGGAAATTCTGCTATAGGCCAATGTACTCCACCAGAGGCAATAATAAACTGCGAGCGAAAGTCTGAACCAGCCAATATGTCCGCAAAAGAGCGTGAACAATTTGAAGAACACGTGGGGAAATGGGTAGCAGAATTAGCAGCTCCTGATAGAAATAAAGCTAAACAGCTGCTAAAAAGGCACACCAGCGTCTTCGCCTTGAAAGATCAAAGCCAAGGGAGAACGGCAATAGTGAAACATGAAATAAATACAGGCGAAGCGAGGTCGATCAAACAGCCACCCAGAAGTGTACCCCTAGCAAAACGGAATGAGGTAAAAGAACTTGTTCATGAAATGGAGCGGAGTGGTGTAATCGAGCCATCTTCAAGTCCTTGGAGTTCGCCCGTTGTCTTAGTCAAAAAGAAGGATGGCAGTACGAGATTCTGCGTTGACTACAGAAAGCTCAATGACGTTACTAAGAAGGACAGTTATCCACTACCAAGAATTGACGACACCTTAGACACGCTGGCTGGAACGAAATGGTTCTCCACGTTAGACCTACAAAGCGGATATTGGCAGGTGGAGATTGCAGAGAAAGATAAGGAGAAAACTGCTTTTAGCGCGAGCGATGGATTATGGCAGTTTAAAGTTATGCCATTCGGGCTCTGCAATGCTCCAGCTACTTTTGAACGCCTAATGGAACGAGTGCTGAAAGGACTTCACTGGAAGACTTGCTTGGTGTACCTTGATGACATCGTCGTGATGGGAAAGACTTTTGATGAGCACCTCAAAAATTTGGCGGAGGTTCTTCAACGCATATCATCAGCTGGTTTAAAACTTAGCGTGAAGAAATGTGCATTGTTCCAGAAAGAAGTAAATTATTTGGGCCATCGAGTTACGGCAGACGGAATCTCAACGGATGAAGATAAAATACGAGCAGTAAAGGACTGGCCTCGTCCGAAAAATCTTCATGAACTGCGCAGCTTTCTGGGCCTTTGTACCTACTACAGACGCTTTGTACCAAATTTTGCCAACGTCGCTGCAAGCTTACATGAGCTGACCAAGAAGTCGAGGCCGTATCACTGGGGCGAACAGCAGGAGAATGCGTTCCAGACACTAAAGGATTTACTGAGTACGTCACCAGTACTAGCCTACCCCATAGCTGGAGAAAAATTTTTGCTTGATACCGATGCGAGCGGCTATGGCATAGGAGGTGTGTTGTCGCAAGTTGTCAATGGCACAGAAAAAGTGATAGGCTATTATAGCCGTATACTCTCAAAGCCTGAGAGAAACTACTGTGTGACACGACGTGAGCTTTTGGCAGTGTTGGAGTGCATAAAACACTACCATAAGTACCTGTATGGCCAACACTTTACGCTGAGGACCGACCATTCTGCATTGAGATGGCTGTTGCAGTTTAAAAATCCTGAAGGGCAGCTAGCGCGCTGGATTGAACGTCTTCAAAGCTACGACTTCAGCATAGAGCATAGAAGGGGCGTAAAGCATAACAATGCAGATGCTTTATCGCGACGGCCCTGCAGCTTGGAGTGCAGACATTGTGTTAAGGCCGAAAAGAAGGAATGTGTTATTGATGTTCGGCTAACGCACATCGATTCCGATGAGGACTGGTCAGGGGCACAGAGAAACGACACCATATTGGCGACAATTATAGCAGCCAAAGAGGAAAATAGAAGACCTGCTCGCAATGTAATATCAGCTGAAAGCCCACTTGTGAAATGTTATTGGGCTCAGTGGAATAGCCTGAAGCTGATAAACGGGTGCTTGTACCGCGTATGGGAAAGTGCAGATGGTAAAATGGCTTCCAACCTAATAGTTGTGCCATCCTCCAAGGTGAATAAAGTTTTGCACGAGTTCCACAATGGTCCTAGTGGCGGTCATCTGGGAGTGACAAAAACGCTGGAGAAGCTAAAACAGCGTTTTTATTGGGTTGGGTGTCAACAAGCCGTAGCCGACTGGATAGCAAACTGCCCACAGTGCATCGCAGCAAAAGGACCAGCAAGAAAAAGTCGAGGACAGCTGCAACAGTACAACTCAGGTGCACCATTTGAGTGGATAGCAATGGATATAGTAGGTCCTTTTCCCGTCAGCGACGCCGGGAATCGCTATGTTCTTGTGGTGATGGACTATTTTAGTAAATGGCCAGAAGTATATGCCATACCCAATCAAGAAGCAAAGACAGTTGTGAATGTATTTGTCAACAACTGGGTATGTCGCTATGGTGTTCCAATAGAATTACATTCTGACCAAGGTAGAAACTTCGAGTCTGCTATATTCCGGGAAATGTGCGAATTATATGGGATAAAGAAAACAAGAACGACGCCGCTGCACCCACAGTCCGATGGCATGGTAGAAAGATTTAATCGCACTCTAGAGGAGTACCTGCGAAAAGTGGTAAGCGCGCATCAAAGGGACTGGGACGAGCACATTCCCAAATTTTTGTTGGCATATAGGTCAGCTGTACATGACTCGACATCACGAACACCTGCTAAAATTGTCTTCGGGACGGAATTAAAATTGCCTGGTGATTTGGAATTTGGCGTTAAGCCTACACCAACAAGTGAAGAAGGCACCAGCTTTTCCCAAGAGCAAGAAAATTTAAATGAGCTACATGAATTTGTACGCAACCGAATTAGAATGGCCAGTGACAAGATGAAGGCTAGATATGACCGAGCTGCAAATTCTGAGGGATTCAATGAGGGTCAATTGGTTCTACTTTACAACCCACAACGAAAGAAGGGATTGTCTCCAAAATTGCAGACTCATTGGGATGGACCGTATAAGGTTATTAAAAGGTTGAACGATGTCGTCTATAGGATACAGAAGTACAACAGCCCAAGGTCCAAAATGAAAATCGTACACCTGGAACGACTGGCGCACTATGGAAAAGGTGATTGTGTGCCTATTCGGGACGAACAGGCTTAAGTGGGCGGCAGTGTTACGAAATGAAAATGCAGATTCAAATGTAACGACACAAACTGACAACCCGATCATTATCTGCTTTATACCCCTAAATCACTGTAATAAAATCAAAACCTGGCAACCAAGTACCACAATTAAACTTGGCATCACTCGACAACTGCCAATAGAATTCAAAATAACGGAAAATGGAAGTTTCCGGAATCTTCAGGAAACGGTAGCTAGAACTTGCAAGATTATTCGAGACTGCTTAATCGCAATTACAAACAGTGACATTAAACTTAAACTGCAAGAGATGTAGACTTGATGACAGCGTAATTTGTTAAGTTGCAAGCATTAGAGTATGTGTGTGTGCGAAGATAAACAAACAGAAGAATAATCTCATGCATCTACACACGCACATACATTGCACCATAGCAAGACCAAAATGATCATGCCGTACACTTAAAGATGAAAAGAGACCTGAATTACAGTACAGTTAAAGATAAAGAGAGACGGCTGTATTCCAGAAAGTTAGCGAAGTTACCAGAAGGTTTTATAATTGACTATATAAGGGGAGGCTGCCAGACGACAAGGGATAAGTGTGTTTTTAAACTTAGACGAGTAAACATCGCCAAGAATAGTTAGTGTGTACATCGCGTTTAGTTGTACGTGTTTTTAAAGTAATAAATAAAGTGTTACTGAGAATTTATTTGTAAAATAAATATCCGTGTTTTATTTTATTGCAATTCAACGAATCCTGTGAAAATAATAAAACCGTTTTTATGTAAAGGACTAAAAACGTAACAATATATACAAATTTACATATGTACATATATATAAAGCTAGCGTTTACAAACAAATCATAAATAATATTTACATTTTTCCACTGTTCTATAGTCTTGTCACTCCCTCCCATCGAATTCAGACTAACAGACAACGATTCCCACTGCTTCTTAAAGTTGATGTTTGAATTTAGTCCACCGAATCGACCTCTTGCAAATTCCAAATTAGTAGATATATATTCAACTAATTTTTGTTTTTGCATTTTTGAAATTCGTTGGTTTTTCTACAATTAAAAAGCAAATCTATTTTAACAAAAAGCCGCAACAATAAAATTTATTTATACATACCTTCTCCATTTTATTCGCTTTTCAAAAGCTTTCTTATAAAAAATATTATCTCGCAACCGTTTCAAATAAATTGTGAGTTTTTTTTACATTTGAATAATATTTTTTCGATTGGGTGCTTTGTAAAAACAGTTTTTTAGGCATTATTCCAGTAGTGAGATAAAATCACATTTTATTTTTCAAAATAATATTACAGAAACGATTCAGTTCGAAAAGTAAACTTTTGTTTCATTTCATAAGATTTATGTTTTAATTCTCATATTCCAAGTGAAAAGTTTTTCGATGCGAGAGTTACAGAACATAGGTACAGCAGGATCGATGAATGAATGAACAGAGTTTCCAAGACCCATCCTGTAAGCAGCCGCTGCTGCAGAGGATCTTATGAAGATCTGAATATACGTTTGACTAATTAAGGGCTGAATGGCAAAGGCTGGACATATCCTCATCCAGGCTTGCCATTTTAGCATTTTTAGTGTTAGATTTGTCACTTTTTTATATCAGTTAGCACTAAAAGTTTTCAAAAAAGTGCTATGTGCTAGTTCAGCACTTTTAAAAATTACTTGGCACTTTTTCATTTCATGAATTCAACTTTATTTTCTATAGATAATACCTTAAACCAAATTACGAAGCTATTACTAATGTCTTAGATTAAATAAATTTTTGTTAGCAAAGTGCGTTATTTCACTAGCGCTGTGTACTTCAACTGCTCTGCGATATAAAAATGGGTAGAATTGATATATACCATTTCAGTTTAACTCCTCCATTAATGAAATACAATTTAAAGAATAGTAAATTTTTGGATCTGGATTTTTAAAAAGAGCAATTTAAATGATTTAAGCTTGTATATAGTCGAACGAATCGGCTTAATGAAAAACAAGTTCAAAACAAAAATAAGCCCAAACTTTAGCTGTCAGTTATACGATTACTATATCTGGAGGCGGTGTTAATGAAATCGGGGAATATGAACCTGTTTTTTATCCTTTTTATATACATAAGTAGGCTTATTTTATTTTTAATATTTCATTCACAGATGGATTCAAAACATAAATAATTTTAGCACTTTATTATGTGTACTATTATAGAACATTTTAGCACTTCTCTTCTGCAATCTAGGACTTTTACTCCTTCACCTTATCTCAACACTGTCCATATTACACCGTTAGCAAGAAGATATACCAACATCTTGACCTTGCATAGCTTAGCAGCTTCTACAACCAGCCGAATTCTCGGTCACCCTACAATCGCGACGTACGTCATAGTCGGTCTGATATTCAGGCATATTCCGCATTTCTTGCGGAATAAAAGTGTTTGGAGTTGTCATAACATTGTTGTTATAAATAATAATTTGCAATAAAAATGGTTTAATAATTCCGAACATTTTCATTCTGCATGGATACAGAACATACTCGTATAATTTCATAAATCTACATGATAGTTTTAGGGCTCATACTTCATCCAGGTGCATCCAGCACAACTCTAGAGGCTTTTTGTATAACTAATTCTACATAGGTATTCTAAGCCAGCCTTCTGCAAAGAAAATCACATATATACCTGACATCCATAGAGTGAGCGACATTGTATCCATTTAACGATACTATACCAAAATATAGTTTTCTCTTAAAGGTGAAGTAAGGCACAAGCATCATTCATTACGCCTGAGAGAACATAGCCGAATTTTCCAATTACCATAATCGGCGTATACAGTCAGTTCATGCTCATTTTCACTACGAACGTTGAAAAGTTCGTCTATCACCACCGACCACGGATACCATTTGACAACCACAATACATTTAAATCCATAAATTAATGTTACAATTGTAACTTTACATTACTTTACGTTACTTTTTAGTATAAGAATTTTACTTAACAAGCATTATTTAAATATTTCGGGACTCCGCGGGATTTTTTTACGTGTCCCAGAATTCGGGATTTGCCAATCCTGAAAAACCCCTGTACTATTTTAAAATGTTTGTACTATTTTTGTACCATGAAATTTTTGTACTATTTAACTACCCACTACGAGTAGAATTTTCAAATAATGCCAGTTCAGCGTTTAACTTGTAAGCGTTTTAGCGATTTTTGTATATCTGTTTATCAACTTGTAACTCTGTATCAGGGAGTAGAGACGGCAACCCCCCATACAAGGTAATTATTAATTTTCTTATTTCTGCACAACAATGGGGTAGCGAAGCATACCGGACGGGGCTAGTATATTCTAAATGAAGCTAATTTCTTTTTGGAAAAACTTAGTGCAGCAAAATTATTGAACTAAAGAGCTGTTCAATACCAAAAGGTAAAAATGGATTATGATGCACAAACATGCCAATTCCATTCATGAAAATCTTTTGCAGGACTTGACAACTTGTTTGATCCCACTAAAATAGAACATTTATTTATTTTAGTTTGCTTACTAAAAAGCAAACTCAAGTCTAATGAAGTGAAATAGTGTTCTAAATTTTCTAAAAATAAAATTTAGTATGTTAGCTGATTTGATCACTTTTTTCTGTCCTTTAGACCATTTTCGCTTTTTTCCCGGCAATTAGCACTTTTACTCTTTCATCTTATGGCAACACTGATCCATGGTCAGAAATATTGTACCATGCAACAAAGAATACATACATCTATACCAGTGGTAGCCATTCTCTCAATTTCCTATACTCGCGAGTATAGGCTGTTTTTTTTCCATCAACACACGTACTCTATTTAGTCGCGCTATCTATTTAGTCGCGAAACTCATACACAAACTACCCTACGGAAAATTTGGTGACAAATGATCCAAAAGTACCTACTCGTCCTATGACTTGAGAAAATGAGACTGGTACCAAAAATAAGGAGTATGAATGGTGAAACAAGACATATTATGTAAATGGTCACATATTAACCATTTTCAGTCAATTTAGTTGGTACTCCGGCTAGTACAGTAGTAAACGGCACTGCACAAATTCAATGCACCTGGATCTAAGGCCTATCACATAGTATCTATATAATATTAAATGACTGCCATGCCACTCAGGAACTTGTTCCGTAACTATATTCAGATATTAACTCCAGCTTAACTGGTATATAAATATAACATTGAAATATAAGTTCCCTGTGGTGGAGTGGGTAGTGTACTAGCCTGTCATGCCGGAGGTTGTCGGTTCGAATCTTATCAAAGACACCGCTGAAAAATAAAATACAATTTCTACTTGGATTTGTAACAATAAAAAATCAATTAATCGATAATTACAGCTGAATTTTGGAATAATATTTACATATAATCTATTTTATTCTACACCGATTAGGACTCCATAAGATAGTTCAGAGACAAGTTACAAGGTGCATGCAAAGTATCAATTAACCCCATCATAGGCAGTAAAAGTGGTTGGTCCGCCATAGGCCCATGTAAAAGTGGTTGGTCCGCTTCATAGGAAGTGTTAGAACTCGGAATGGTCCCTATCAGCTGGGGATCAGTCACATGACTTGTTCTGTGTCAGTTCCACCACTGATATATACATACTAGTGAAGTCGACTAAAAAAATAATCAACTATAAGCTTTCTTAGACTAACTAAAAGCTAACTACAATGTAGTCCAGAATGAAATCTAGAAAATCAATTCGTACGCCAACAACTTTACTCTCAGCTACTCATTAACTCATATTAACTTTTTGCTATTATTATTTCAAATGGTACATTAGCTGGGTGCAATGCTTTTAAACCTGACGATTTTTCGTCATTTTGACGATTTTTTAGATAAAATTTACCAAAATGACGATTTACGTTTTATTGTTCAGTATCGCATATACTTTGACGATTTGTTGAGATTACTACTTTTTCTTAATATTTCATATAAAACGTTAGATCTGATAAAAAAATGTATACATAATTTGTTTTAGCTTTAATATACATATTACATAAAACTCTAAAATTAAACAACAAAGTTTATTGTTGCAAAAAATTTACTGAAATTTATGTGTATTTATATGAGTATAATCGGCACTAACAGCCGTATTCTTAGCCTTATGTCAAAATAATAATTATAACAAATAACAATGTTTAACTTGTTAAGAATATAAAAATTGTAATTTGTTATAATTTTGTCGTTTGTCACAAAGCTTATAATACGGATATGAACTTATATAACTTATATAACTTATATTTTGGAAAATATAAAATGTTTAAATGATCTGTCTCATAAACTGCTCAAAATATAAAATCACTATAAATTCAATATACTGTAATATATAATCTAGCTTTGAATTGACCACAAAGTTGTAAGATAGTCTTATTTTGTGCTTAAGTTTTTATTTTTTAATAAAACATTTGAATTGTTATTTTATATAAAAATTATTGTTTTGTTTCTATAAAACACTGTGAAATACTATGAAACAGTTGATTTTTAGTGTGACGATTTTTTGACGAAATTTTTTGAAAATCTTGACGATTTTATTTCCAAATTTGACGATTTTTGGGAAAAAAATTCTAACAGCACTGGCTGGGTGGTTGACTATAAAACGTGTGATACATATTTCGAACCCCAGCAACGTCTTTTTGCAAATATACTAACTACCAAGTAACTTAAAAAAGTCAACTTTAAATTAGTTGAAAAGTAGTGCAGAGTGGGACAATTCACTACCGCCTACGACATCGCAATATTGAAATAGTTAGTCGTTTCCATTGGAAAGTAATCCAACACAGGAAAACCTAAATGTCATTTTCTGTAAGGGAATTCAATGAAATAGTAAATATTTTGTCTATGTAAATATAGACAAAAATACCTCAACAATTTCATTGAAAAAATGTGTTTTTTTTTTCAGTGAACAAATTGTTTAAATTTATAAAACAATTTGTCTAAAAATATTAACAAATTGTAGACAAAACAATTTACTAAATCAAACAAAAATATTTACAGGATTTTCTGAAAAATATCAAACAATATTTCTGTCTGAATTTAATAAACAATTAGTCTAAAAATGCTAACAATTATTAAGCAAAATAATTTACTTAATCAAACAAAAATATAAACAATATTTTTGTCTGTGTCATCATCATTATCCATTAAGCATTTATGAGATTTCACTTTGTTAAATGTGTTCAAGTCTGAATGTTTATCTAAATACTATAAAAAAATTAATGAGAATTAATGCAACGACATTAACTAATCGATTCACTCAAAAATCTTTTGTAAACAAACTTGGTACGATTGATGTTATTTGTGTGTATGTCGTCATCGGGGTGGTTTTTACGACACAGTTTTTATTGTTGTTTTTGGTGTGTGCCTTCTAAATAAAAGTCAAACAAACACTTCATAGATTATGGATTACATTGTATTTTTACACAAACTTTTGTTTGAAAATTTTTTGGTTATAATTTTTTCTGTAAAGTGTCAGTCAGTACTAGTTGCGAAATAGTTAGCTGAAAGTTAATTTAAAGATAACTGAGTTTTCGACCGGGTATATTCTTTGTTTCATGATATTGCACATTCTACATACATACATATGTGTCTACACCAGTGGTGGCCATTCTCTCAATTTCCTATACTCGCGAGTATTGGCTGTGGCCATTCTCTCGATTTCCTACACCCGCGAGTATAGCCTGTTTCTTTATCATCAACAACCCTATAAGGAAATCTGTAGTCGACTACAAAAAGAATCAACTTATAGTTAACTTTTTTAGACTAACTAAAGGCTAACTACAATGTAATCCAAAACTGACCCAAAATCAATTCTTAAGTTGAGGGCATAATGGGATTTGGTGAGAGCTAACAGTTTTACTCTCTCAGCTACTTTGAAACTCATTTCGAGTCTACATTAACTTATTGCTGTCATTATTTTCAATGCTACTTTAGCTGGGTGGTCAGCACGTTGACTACAAAACGTGTTATACATAGTTCGAACCCCAGCATCATTTTTTTGCACACTAACTACCAGCTGACTTAAACAAAGTTAACTTTAAGTTAGCTGGAAAGTAATGCAGAGTCGGACAATTGACTACCGCCTAGGATATCGTTATGTTAATATAGTCAGTTGACTCCATTAAAAGTAATTCAGTCATCAACGATCATTAGTTGAGAAATATTTAGCTTAACACAGCGTCTTCACGAGACATTAACTTTGAAATAACATGAGAAAAAACGTCGGCAGAATACTAAAAACAAAATGTCGAATTTTCTCTTAATCTGATACTAGGGGAAGACGTAATTTTACTTTTCCGGTAAGTACTACTTTTGCATAATTAGTTACTTTATTTTTAATTTTTCACACAAATTTAAATTTATGAATCAATTAAACACATTTATTTAATACAGAAATTTTATAAAAAACATCGCTTTTCATTTATTTTAATAAATACTCACACATGCACACTATTTTATTTTCATATACATGTGTTTTTTGACAGTTCATCTCATAAGATTGTTGTTATAAGAGTTCTTATAACAGCACTCTCATAAAAATTATTATAACATTGAGATAACACTAATTTGAAGTCTACACGTAACATAATTCTCTCTGCGATTGAATTTGACAATCTCATCTTACATATTATGTTACGTGGAGACCTCAAGTAAAGTGCGTTAAAAGTTAACTGAGTTGCTTATAGGGAACGTACACTGTGTGTGAGATACTCAGCATATCAAAGAATAAGATGGTGTATGTATGGTCACCACTGGTCTACATATAAATTAAATAACTATTACATACATATATAAAATGAACTTACTCATCCTGTATTTGTAGATAGGTTCACAATTGTTCCCCTCCAGGTTGATTGAATAGCTGATTGGCTCCGTTGGGACAAAACTAAGTTTGTTAGCATATAAAATATTTTCTTGTGTTAATTAAATTATCATATATTTAGATACATATCCATACATATATATGTATGTATACGACTTTGTGTTTAATGTATTACTTTTATTATTATATACTATTTAGCGATGGATTAAACTATTATCTCGTTCACACTTGGAAAAATGAACTAGTTACATATGTACAATATTCTTACTCTGTTACATTATACGCACGTCATATTTGCAAATAAACATGTAAATTGTTGCTGTTAAATATTTATATTAGAGCTATTCACGTCACCAATTGGGAAAAAGCGAAAGTACAAAAAAGCAAAACTTTGCACTAGTTACATATGTGTTACGTGAGCATCAAGAACATGTGTAATAGAGCCAAATAACAGACGCCATTTTTTTATTAACACGTTAAAATTTCAATAACAAATAAAAAACGGTCCAAAATTTGTATATGTATATTCTTAAAACATGCCAAATCGAAGTACATACGTATTAAATATTATTTGATTAGTTCTTTAATTGATACATCAATATATTTTGCAGCACACATTTTTATAAAAAAAACGGGGATATGTCAGGAAGCACGAAGTTTTGGGAAATCAAAAAGTAAAGTTTGATTTCATTTCCAAAATCTTCTATCATTCCTATTTTAATGAGTGATTATTTTAAAATGTCCCTGGCATCGTGCTAAGCCAATTATGTATAAGCCATTTACAGTGGTCCAAACAACCCTCAACGATCCAAAGGTGAAAACTAATTGTTTTTGAGAAAAACTTGACTTATGCCCTTCTTCACGCGCGCCCACGATTTAACAGTTGCTCATTTTGGTACTTCTTTCAATTAAACAAAAGGTAAGGTTGGCAATACAATTGAACTGACATTGAACATATCTGTGTCCACAAGGAATTACAGCTAAGGTCGAATTAGGACATAATTGAGTTATTACTACCATTATATTCCCTGCATTCAAATGCACCTCCATTCAAAATTTCATCATTAAGAAACTTATTATTTGACATATTTTCATAATTTTATTTTAAATGAAATTTATTTGATGATGATTAAGGATTGTCTATATGCATTTCATTGGTGCTTTACCAAATCATCAGTACACTTCAACCACACTTTTGAATAGTTACAAATCTCATATCTCAAGTACAGTGTTTCCAAAACCATTTCAGAATTTACAAATGATTTTCAAAAATAAGCATAGTAGACTTTGAAACTTACACAAAACCCAACAAATAATTTGTATTCGATAAGAATCTGTTTTATTTTTCTACACCTTCATACAATTTGAAATCCATTGGATAACAATAAAAGTATTTATAAGGCAAAATGAAAAGTAAAATTCAAATTAAACCTTTAAAAATTTTATTATTTGACATATTTGCATTATTTTATTTTAAATGAAGTTTATTTTATGATGGTTAAGCATTGTCTATATGCTTTACCAAATCATTAGTAAACTTCAACTACACTTTTGAACAGTTACAAATAGGCTTGCCAGACGGTATTGAATGAGCTTGATTGTCAAGATATTTTAGGTGCTGTCAAGTTACAAGCCATTTTATTAGTTCTTTTACTTCGCCGACGGTTCTGCTACAATACCGACGAAGTAGGTTGGTACACTCTAAAACATTACTTCAAATTTACGATCATATATTGTCAAAATTTGTGTTGAAAATTTCTCCTTGTCTAAAATTACAACAATTTTGTTGTTATTTTATTAAAGAAAAAACCTTTCAAATTAAACATATTTAATCCAAGTGGAAAAAATTTAACATAAAGTATAATACGGCTATGGCTGAATGGTAGATATGTCATACTATCAGTCAGGAGGTCGCTGTTCAAACCTGCACGAAGCCAGTCGCTTTTTTTAGTAAAAAGATTTTGTTCAAAAATAGTGCGTGTGTACTTTTAGGTCGATAATAATCTGTAAAGCGTTGCCGACTATTATCGATCTAATTTTCAACAAAAGTGTTTTAGAGTGTATATAGTGCATTAGGATATGTTAGTACTAGTCCCTGCCGGTACTGCCAAAGTAATCAGTGATATATGCCTTCATCACTTTCACAGTCCAACAACAACCAGCACAATAACACACATGAAAAAAATGCATGATGTTGTTGGCTTGCTTGAAACTAATCTTGAACTCAAGACATCAGGGTTTGTAGTCAAACGCGCTAACTACTCAGCCAACAGCACAAATACCAAGATTGTTTACAACTTAAAACAATGTTCCTTAAATTAATATTTTGTATGCAGTTTCTTGTTTTTCATAACCATTTGGAGTCTCTTGGCGAGAGATGCGACTAATTTTTGATAGTAAGCATCTGGTATTTTTTTTTCTATTCTTCTAATATGAACTTTTTGACTCAGATTTGCGGGAAACTATGTACTATTGGTATTTTCTTTTTATATAATACCATACATTTTTTGTAGTGTTTCCATGACATTGGGCATATTATGCAGCAGCCATGATCTTACTTTGTGGGAATTGTGTTTAGGATCATTATCCTTTATTCAGATTGTTGTTGCTTTCTTACTACAGCTACTTTCAGCCATAGCAGGAAACTTTGGGGCACTTAAGAAGGAATTGGCTTTAAGTTTTGTTTTACAAGAAAACGTTCTTCTGCCTCATAAAAAAATTTTTTATTGTTGGCCTGTTTTCTTTTGTTTTAAATATTTTAATTTGTCAAGTTCTCTTTTGAAAATCAAGCTGGTTTTATTCAAATGTCAAGCTACTGTAATATTTGAATCTGGCAACCCTAGATATTCCCCCCTATTGTGAAAGCCGACGTCGACGTCACATCAACACGACATCAAAAAATTGTCAGTTGTCTAGTCTTTGTCGACCTCAAATGATTAATATTAACATGCTGGACTAATTTCACAAGCTTCAGAAAATAGTAAGAGACTGTCAATAGCAGTCAATTATTGTCGACAACGAGTAGACAAGTGAAAATTGTTTTCTGTCGTGTTGATGTGACGTCGCCTTTCAAAGGGGGAATATCTATGTAAGGGGAAAGAAACCAACGAAGGCTCAAAGTGTTAAATTATTTTGGATTCAAAAACGAAGAGTGAAAAGTTATCTCTTCAATTAATTATTTATTAGAACCAAATTTGTTAACCTTCCCATACTCACGTCAAAATATGAAACACGCATACTCGCTCCCGGTCTGTCAGACCGATGTTTGTAGAGCCTACAAAGATTAGTTTAAAAAAGTTTTAATAAGACTCCATTTAGTTTTAGAAATGTATGTTTTTAGTAATATAAACACCTGTTTTAAAGAAAATATTTTTTTTCTATATGACTAATAGTCTTTCACGGCAGTCCTTGTAAAATATGGTTAAATTCCAAAGACATAAAAAAACATGAAACAAATATATTTCTATTAAAACTAAGCAAACGAAAATACAATAACTCCAAGAAAATAACGCAGGAAATTAAAAAATATAAACTAGATGTAAAAATAACACAAAATATATATATGTTAAAAATGTAAACTATGAAAAACTGTTACGGCAATACTCACGTCGGTCACGCAGACCAATTATTGCTATGTACGCACACCTGTCTTATTGGCACAAACTTTCTAACGGTACTAAATTTAAGTTTATTGAGAATGATGAAGCTAACAGAAATTGCAATATTTTCGCGTTCTTCGTTCATAAGAAAAAATTAAAGTACTATAAGTCGGTCTCACAGACCGTATGCGTGAGTATAGGAAGGAAAAACAACTGTAATGTTTCTCAATAAGCACCAAACTCCACGGTAATTAGATATACAGAAGATCTTCATGCAATTCTTTTTTGATGCATTTAGTGACGAAGAAAATAGATATTACTTCAGATCGCAACTTACTCTCGAAGTATAAACAAGCATTAGTTTGCCGTCAGTTTGTGAACAAAATAAACAATATATAAATATTTAATATTAAAAAAAGTGACAAATATTCGAAACAGCAAAGTAATAACAAACACCGTTTTGTTTATTATTTTACGTAAAAATTTTTTATTTTTCTTTTTGTAAAGTAAATCATAACCCCATAAACAAGCAGGCACACAAACAACAAATATATGGTGGTACTCATATACATACATATATGTATGAGTACCACTAAGGACAAAATAACAACAGCAAGAAACAAAAGATATGCCTACGTTACTGTTGTTGCTGCAGAATGTGATAACCCCACCTATAAAAATAAATAACCAAAGTATACCTCAACACAGCAAAGTAAAATATCTGGCTGTTCATCCTGATCGTCGTTTAACATGGAAGTCCCACATAAATGCAAAGGTGAGCCAAATGAAATTAAAAGCAGCTCAGATGAATTAGCTCATTGCAAGGAACTCTACTCTAAGCCTAGATTGTCTACTTCTTTCAGACAACCATTCTAAAACCAATATAGTCCTACAGTATCAAGTTATGGGGCACTGCCTAGGCATCAAATGTAGAAAAATTGAAAGGCGGCAAAATAAAATACTCCGTACGATTACAGCAGCCCCATGGAATGTCAGAAACAAGCGAATTAATAAAGATTTAGATGTGCCGCTGGTTAAGACAGTGTGTTCTAAACACGTGACAAGATAGATAAAAAAACTTGGTTTGCACCCAAATCCCCTAGCCCGAAACATTATTAACTTTATAGGCCACACTCGACTGAGACGGAGGGACACTCTTGCTCTCTCCGTCATCCCACATCAAATTTTGCTTGTAAGCAGACCGATTTCGGCTACGTGGCATCTTTAGTGTTCTATTAAATACTAAATCGTTTTTCTGTTGTCCGTTGTTTCTTTTATAATTCGTTTGTATACCTAGCCTTCCTTCCTTCCTTGATCCCTTTGTATTCTGCTCCCTATTTCTCTCTCGCTCTCTCTCTAGTCTCTATATGCTTTTGTGTGTCTCTACCCGCTACCTGTTTCTCTTACTTTCATCTTACTATTATGTTTGTGTTTATAATCTGCTCTATTAGTTATCAGTTGTTTTATCCCTACGTAGGTAATAATCCGTAATTCTACGTTTCTGGGTCATCCTTTTGTCTTGTTCATATTCTACTACGTTGTCTGGACTATTGTTTTCTTTTGTGTAAAAATATTTTAACGGTTCAAATATTACGTCTGAAGCAGTGTTTATTTATTATTCTTCCGTCAAATACTTTTTGCTTGTATATTTCCATGTTCTCTAATACGTTCAGTCACCGTCCTTTATGTTGTAAATAGGGCTCCCACATTTTTTTGCCAATTAACCTGGCCTTTACACATGCAAGTGCAAGTTCGAAAAACTCAATACACTCAAACTTTTCTACTAACACACTTTTGGTTCAGCTATGAGAAAGACAGAGAAACGAATAGAATTTGATCTTTCGTTGATAATACGTACACAGAACTTGCATGCAAGTACTTACATGTATAAACGCAGGGTAAAGTACATTGGTTATTACAGGTTAAGAAAAAAAGTACACAGTATAAAAATAAAGTACAACACATTTCTCTTTATTGTTATATTTAAAAACGTAGTTTTATTGCTTTTCGCAAGTTTTATCAAATAATTATCATTTCTAAACAATTGCACAGCATCTTTAGAGTCTATATTTATATTAAAGTAAATAATTAATTAATTTTTTATCAGATTCAGAGATGCCTTGCTTCTTTCGTCTCGCCATTTGCTCTTCAGTACAGAAAAAATCTATGTGAATGCTGATGTGGCAGGAATAGAAATTAAAAATAAAATTATTTTATACAAATTTGATAATTTATCATCAGTCGTATTAAATACTAGCTGCTTTTTACTTCCAGTAGATAGTTCCGCAAAACCTTTAGAACTGTATATCTGATCATAAAGTTTGTTTAATAACGCGATTTCTCCATAACGTAGTGTCCACACCTGAAGAATTTTCATCATAACAGCTAATATAATGCCGGCACAGAAATTGTAAATTTTTCATTCACATCAATACATAGTGGTAGACGTTGATGAATTTATATCATGATGAATCATATTTTCTTCATCGTCGTACAGCTAAGATCAAACATTTAGAATTTTATATGGGCAACAATAACATTAATAAATTGAGTCTCTACGTGATGAATTTTCATAATGATATCAATTTGACATTCATCATGATATAAATTCATCAGGTGTGGACACCATGTAAAGATCACCCATATTTATTTTAAGTTTTTTCAGATTTAAATTTTCGATAATGTTAACAATATTGGGTAGTATGAATAAAAGAAATACATACATATTTGCTTTTTACGTAAAAATTTGTTTTAAAACACAAAATTCTGGAAATTATTGAATATAAAACTAAGAATTTTTAAGTAAAAAGCAAATCCCTTTTTTTATTCATACTACCTATTAGGTATCCAATTCAACATTGCTTTTTAAATTTATATTGATAATTGAATGAATTTTATTTATTTATTCATTACCATAACCAACCGAGCCCTTTGGGCCATACATACTTGGTGGACAATAATAATAAATTCATGTACATATATATCTGGGCAACAAACTAGAAAACTAGTAACAATATTTATTAAAATTAAGGCCCTTATTTTCTATATCACTACGCCTCACTGCACATAGAATTTCTTGAATTGCTATTTTGGTGAACACTTTACAATGGCAGGTGATTGCTAGTGTTGAACACCTGTTGTTACGTAATTTTAATTACGTTATTTTAAATTAATATATGAAAAACAAATTTTATAAAACACTTTATATGCCAAATCAAGCACAAGTTTTATTCAAGCGTGAGTGTTTAAAATTTTTGAGAAAAGTTGCAAAATTTTAAACAAGCCATAACTAATATTGATTAAAGATGGGAAAACTGTAAGGAATGCAAAAAAACGGTAAAAATAGCGAAAATTCGCAAAAGGTTACTAAGAGCAGGATGATAACAAAGTCTAATATTGTTTAAAAATCGGAAAAACTGTTAGAAAGCTGCAAACATGCAAAAACTCGCTTTTATTGCGAACTTTGCTCAAATTCGCGCGAAGTTGCAAAATTTTAAACAAGCCATAATATTGATTAAACATCGCTAAAACTGTAAGAAATGCAAAAAATGCGGTAAAAATCGCGAAATGACGAAAATTAAAAAATAATATTAACAACAGGACTATAACAAAGTCTAGTACTGTTAAACAATCGGCAGAACTGTTAGGCAGCTGTAAACATGCCAAAAGTCGCTTTTATCGCGAACTTTGCGAAAATTCGCGAGAAGTTGCAAAGTTTTGATCAAGCCATAATATTGATTAAAAATCGCTAGAACTTTAAGGAATGCAAAAAATTCGCCAAAAATATCGAAAATGGCGAAAATTCGCAAAAACTCACTAACAGCGGGATGATAACAAAGTCTGATATTGTTTAAAAATCGGCAAAACTATTGGCAAGCTGAAAACATGCAAAAAGTGGCATTTATCGCGAACTTTGCAAAAATTCGCGAGAAGTTGCAAAATCGGAAACTACCCCTAAAATTTATTAGAAATCGCCAAAGCCGTTAAAAATAAAAAGTCCAGAAAAAACGCAAAAAATTGCAAGTTAGCGAAAAATTGCTATATGTATGTAATAAAGAAATTACCTGTAAATAATAAAATTCGCAATAGTAACTGCAAAAAATAATCATGATATAATAAATAATATTGATATTTAATGAAAAATATTGATATTAATTCATAGTTCTAAGTGAGTATTGGGAATTCAATTGATAAATGTACCAATCAAATGCAATGTCGTATTGCGTTACAAAATTTACTTATTTTTATTCGGCATTCACCTTAGTATGTGACGTGCGAGTGAGGTGTTTATCACTGGGGATATAGAAAATTAGGCCCTAAATAAAATAAGAAAAGATAAAAAGAAAATGGATAATATAATCACATGTATGTAGGTGACAAAGTGTATTGAGTATTAGGGAACCTGAAAATAGTAATAGTTCTTAGCAGAGACCTAACCGTTATCAGAAATATGCAAAAAAGTTGAGACATAACTGTTAAAATATGAGAAATATTTTTTTCGTCTTGAAATAACTGTTATTATTAACACATATGTATTTGCGCCTGCTTATAATTGTTATAATTAACAAAACTGTTTTTCGGTTGCTCATAACGTTTATTTTCAATTTTTATTTTTTTACGTTGCTTGATAACAGTTATTATTGGAAAATAATTTTTTCCGTTGCTCATAACTGTTATTTTCAACGTTTATTTATTTACGTTGCCTAATAATAATATTATTGGAAAAAGTTTTTACGTTGCTGATGAATTTTGTTTTCAACATTTATTTAATTTTGTCATTCTTTACAATTTTAACAAATTTTAATCAATTTAAAATGTTTTCGCGAATTTCGCCATTTTCGCGATAGAAGTGATTTTTGGCCAGTTTCTGAGTGTTTTACATTTTACCAGTTTTTAATCAACGCCAGAATTTTGTTATCTTGCCGATTTTAGCAAGCATTTGCGAATTTTCGTCATTTTCGCAATTCGCTCAGAATTTTTGGCGTTCCTTACATTTTCAGCGGTTTTTAATAAGTTTGAGAATGTTTAAAATTTTGCAAATTTTCACGAACTTTCGCAAAGGAAGTCATTGATGCCAGTAGTTGACTTTTAAGAGTTTTATAGATTTTAACCCATATTAAACTTTGCTATCTTTCCACTTTTATCGAGCTTATGCAAATTTTTGTAATTTTCGCGATTTTTTCCTGTTTTTATAATTTTTAAAATTGTTAGTGGTTTTTAATAAAATTTTGGGATTGTTTCAAATTCTGCAATTTTTTGCAAATTTTAGTGATATAGATAACTGATTTTTTTCAGCTTTTATAATTTTCTCGACGTTGATTAAGATTACGTGTTAATGCGCAGAGACGCAGAACTTTGCTTAAGTGCTTTGCAACTGATGCTTTGCCGCTCGTTATTGTTATTAAATAACACAAAAAATAAATGTTAAAAATAAAATTTATGAGCAACGTAAAAAATTGTTTTCCAAAAATAACTATTATTAGGCAACGTAAATAAATAAACGTTGAAAATAAAAGTTATGAGCAACGGAAAAAATAATTTTTCCATAATAACTGTTATGAAGCAATGTAAAAAAATATAAATTGAAAATAAAAATTATAAGCAACGTATAAATATAAATTTTACAAATAATTATTATTAACAATGAAATGAAAATATTTGTTGATTTATTGTAACTTTTTAATTCAAAAATAATTTTAATAGTTATTTTTGGTCTCTGGTTCTTAGTAATAGTTCTCTTCAACTGTAGAGAGGAGCATAATGTTGTGTTACATGTTACGCATGGAAGCATATTCTACAAGCTTACTTCTAAATGAATTAGGGGTAAAGTTAAATTCTCTAACGTTGTAAAGAGTTCCAGCACTTGGCCACTCGCACATGAAAAGATCTGTCATATATAAGACGATTACTAACAGGGTGTAGAAGCTGTGGGTTTCTAGCAATCTGCAAAAATATGAAATAATGACGGATATTTTCTGGACAATTTGTGAGCATGTACGTAATCTGATTTGAATGAAATTTTTAAAGCTACACCCCAAAAAATCGATAACATATCTCGAAGAATGATCATGTGGTTTCAATTTGTACACAAAACGTATTACTCGGTTGAAAAGCAATATGCACCTGTTGAAATCTTCAGCACTGCAACCAGAATAGATTCTATACAATATAAAAGGTTCGACATCAACAGAGAATGAGCCAGCCTTTTCCTAATAGAAAGAGGCAGAAATAAATTCAGGGAGTATAATCTTCTTATAGTGTAATTAATTTTAGAAATTACCCCACTAATATTGTGGCAAAATCGAAGATGATTGTCCAGAATAACGCCAACACATTTCATACGATTAACAAATTCAATATCTTCACCGTCAATTGATATCGTTTAACTAATCACAGTGCTGGAAGGCGAAAATTGCTACCTCTCATCCAGCGTGATACATTGGACAACAAGGTATTGAAATCATATTCAAAAACATCAAAGAGTTGAAGGTGACCCGTGAATAAAAGTTGCATGTCATCTGCAAAAAGAAAGGCTTCGAATTCAAACCCGCTCAGCAAAGAAAAGAAATCATTCATATAAAGCATAAACAGTAGGGGGCCTATAACAGATCCCTGAGGTACACCACTGGTAACTGATAGGCATGCAGAATCAAGGTTTCCACAGTGAACATACTGAGAGCAACTTGTCAAATACGAAAAAATTAATCTGCAGGCAGACAATTAGAAGTCAAAGTAAGTGCAGGGCTTACGAATTAAGACAGCATGACTAACATTATCAAACCCTTTGGTAGATCCAATGACACCAGAACTGCTAAGTCACTTTTATCCACAATTCTTCTAATTGAATCAGAAAGGGCAATTGAAAGAGAAGTAGTACTATACCCCTCACTAAAACCCGATTAAAACTGATTGAGTAAGAGGTTACCATTCAAAATTAACATTATTTGATACCGGAAAATTTAAATTTTTGTTAGATATTTTAATAAATTCTTCAAAAGCGCGAGGTCCGGTGAATTTCTTTTATATTTCCCGCTCTCCCGGGAAACAAAAACGTCCGGGAATAAAAAACCCTAGTTATAATCAACTTAAGCCGTGACAACTTAAAGTTTTTACAGCTTCTATGAGCTTAAAATTTCCAGTAAACTTTCCGAAATGTGTTCATCAATTCTACGGAAAATCAATCGTATTCAGATCGAAGTGTATTCAGATCGAAGGATTTACTTTAGGAATGGATTAGGGCACTGCAATCATTGATACTTATGCAAAGTATTCCGCCTTATTCTGATATAGGAATTAAACGACACTCTCTAGTAAATTCATATATTTTTCGAACCAAGCAATAATTTTTCTCGTAGACGGGTTAGCAGAAAAGGAATGACTTCAATTTCATGGAATTTGTATGAAACTTCCGTATAAGTTTGAACCGTTCACATATATATTTTGAATAAAATAAACAAAATTATTTACCAAATCAAATAGCGACAATAATAGAAATTTAAAATGAGTTTCAAAATCATGTTTGTTTAAAAAAAGCCCTTCCATAATTTTTTCTGTCTTATTGTATAGATTGAATATGTTATTGATATTAAAGAAAAACAGGATTGTAATACAATTTTCTTATATGCAGCGTTACCGTTGGTGCTACTAAAGTAGCAATTTGCCACTTTTTCGACTAGTTGGATACTATTTTGCTACTTTTACAAAATGCACCCAAATGTGATACTTTTTGTAATTCTTGCCACTTTATTGATACTTTTTAGTAAATGAAGAGATACTTTAAACAATTTTCTTTTACATTACACTGCTTTACAAGCAAAATGTATAAAGTTTCTAATGGATTTTTTTGGGTGATTAAGATATGCTTAACACGAGAAAAGTAAAGAAAAATTGTTAATTTCGGCAATTTCCAGATAACGGTACATTTGTGTTTTTTCGATGTTATACTTCCCAGAGTCAAAAGTTGGTTCGATTAAAGTGATCTATTTATTATTTGAAAAGCTACAAAATTACGCGTCGAATAGTGGATAATTGGCTTTGACCGGATAAAAAAATTACTGAGTTATTGGTGGTCAAATTTAACAAAATTTCTTGTTGTCTCTTCGGAAGCTGTACCAGAAATAATAGCAAAATCCATAGTTTTAAATTTCTCTTGAATAGTATATTCGATTTAAAAAAAATTAAGCCATAATGGACCGAAATTGGATAAAAGCTGAAAATGGTATAATAAAAAAACAAAAAACTATTAAATAAAATATTGGCTAGTAAATTGAAATGCTATTGTTTCCGTTTTTTTCTTCTAGCATTTTTAATTTTTATACGATTTCGGTCCATTATTGCTTAACATTTTTAAAATCGAATAGACTATTCAGTAAAGGTATTTAGGAGTTTTAGGAGTTTTTTATTTCTGGTACAAAAACGCTTCCGAATAGACAACTCTTGGTAAAAAACGATAAATATTCAGGTATGTGATGAAAAACGATTTAGACGCAAAAACGATTTGAAAGTGATAGGTTATGTGTTATGTGTTATGTTTGCTATAGTCGTTTTGTCAATAATTTTCAAATTTGTTTTTAATTGTTTTTTCATCAATTTTTGATAAATTTCTCTTCACAGTTCCATTGCATTTCTTATATTTTAGCTTCTAGTGAGCTTTTTAAAAGCCAATAGTTTGAGATTGGTTCAAAACTAACTGAAAAGATTGCGCGGAATTCATTACAACTTTTCAAAACAATCGTATTGAAATCGTTTTGAAAACGATCGTTTTCCATCACATACCTGATTAAAAAAACATTAAATTTGATCCCCTATAACTAAATAATTTTTTATCCGATAATAGTCAATTATCTACTATTCGACGCGTAATTTTGTATCCTTTCAAACAATAGCAGTTTAATTAAACCAGCCTTGGCATGTGGATAGCGCTTTAACGGGGAGTATAAATCGAAAACGCAAATGTGCCATTATATAGATAATGGCCGAAATGAAAAATATTTATTTTATTGTTCTCGTGTTTAGCATATCATAGTTACCTTAAAATAAAGATTTGTAAAGTAGGTTATGTATTACGCGTTCTACAGTCGCCAAACTACATAGCTTAGTACCAACTTTTTCTTTATTTTCGCTGTTTCCTTCAACTGCTGAATTGTCTGCTTTCATGGTCTTTCCATATTTAGTCTCATTGACTGCCAGTTTTTGTAAAATAAAACGAAAATTTCGTGTGAGAGTTTATGTTGAAAACAACAATAATATGCGAAAGTTGGTTTTTGTTGGCAATATAATTTCTCTCAAAAAATTTTGTTTTATTTTAAAAAAATTACTCACACAATTTTGAATTTCATTAATTTTTTTCAAATTTGATGCTGAGTAACACCTTCTTAAGCATAACATATAACTTTAACTCTTTCAGCTTCAGATAGAGATTTTCGCTGATCCATTTAAATTTCAGGCTTTGAAAGATCAAAAATGTATTAAAAACTAACAATTCGCGGTGAAGTAAACTATTCTTATTAGTCACTGCTCTTTGACAAATTTTGTTTTGGAGCAATTATATGATAATGGTACAATATTTCCGTTAAATTTTTTGCACAGATTTCTCGAAGTGCATCTTATTTATTAATAAGCCCAATTTTATTAGTAGTTTGAGTAATGGTTTTTGATAGAACTGAAAAAAAGGATTGCTAAAAAGTTAAATCTAATCAGATGAGCGACAGTTTATGTTTGCTAACCTTTATTTTTAAAAATTAAATAACTTTTTTTCATATATTTCTTGTTATTAAAGTTGCCTCTTTTTTTCTCAGAAATCCTCTTTTTGTGGCCCTTTTATTTTCCAAATCCACTTTTTGTGCGCCTTTTTGAAAAATTTCAACGGTAACGCTGCTTATATGAATCAGAACAAATTTCGTTATCATTTACCACATTTTACAAATATGTCAAATGAAGTCCAATTATTTATTAAATAATGTGTACTTTTAATTTCGCGTGTTCTCGCGAAAAACTCAAAAACATCCCAGGAATATTAGCTAAGCATTTCCCGGGAATTCCCGATTCCAAACCCCTAGAGAATACCATAAATTTTTCAGTGTTTCCATAGCATGGGGCATATTATGTAGCATCCATGATTTTACTTTGTGGGCCTTGTGTTTAGACTCATTGTGCGTTATTCAGACTGTTGATGAACTTGCTTTCTTACTAAAGCCACTTTCAGCTATAGAAGCAAGTTTTGTACCACTTAAGAAGGAGTTAGTTAGTTCTTTATTTTCTTGCAAGAAAACGTTTTTCTGCCTCAGAAAATATTTTTTTGTTTGCCTGTTTCGGTTTGTTTTACACATTTTTCTCTCTTTTGAAAATCAAGCTGATTTTAAGGAAATGTCAAGCTAGTGTACTATTTGAATCTGGCAAGCCTAGTTACAAGCTCATTTGAAAATTTAAGAATGATTTTCAAAAATATGCATAGTAGGCTTTGAAACTTATACAAAACCTAACAAACAATTTGTGTTCGGTATGACTATTTTTTTAAATCAAATTTTTTAAATACTCTCTTATGTAGAATTAGGATTTTATTCCAAGCCGTGCCCTGTGTGTATTCATATGTGAAAGTTCTACCTAACTTGAGTTTAGCCATAATTCGGTTTGATGAATTGATATTTTTAATTGGGTTTGGTTGCTAAACTCGAGTGTAGTCATTATTGAGTTATTTTTGAAGTTAAAGTCAATTCATTAAGTTTGGAATAAGAGCTAAAGTAGAGATAGGATCTAAAAATATAAAAACAACAAAAAAGAAAAAAACTGAACTGTTTACTTTGTTCATTTCTCTTAAGTTAAATATTTTTTTATTAGAAATTAAATTACAAATTAAAATATTATGAAATTGCTAGCATCGAGCATACAGAGATTAGCTTGAATGAATGAATTAATGATTTAAAATTATGCGGGAAACACAGGGCACTGCGACCGAAGAAGATCTATTGTATCCCTTGCCAGGTGCTTAATCACCTCATCTAGACCCACTCCCCTGAGGAATATCAAGATTGCCAGTGGTCCTAGTGATGGCAGTTCCCAGGTGCTTGCCCAATCGGCTATATCTTCTGCGGCTTAATCTAAGTTCCCTGATTTCAGGCAAGGATTTCAAATTTAAAAATTATCTCTTCAAAACTTGCCGAAATCCAGTTTAGCTGTTATTCCTTGTGGCACAGGTATTAGAGTTGGGCAAAATCTTTCCTTTTGTGGAATCGTTCCGATCCGAAAGACTAAAGGAACTAGGTCGTTCCTTTCGCTCATCGTTTCGGTCTTTTGTTGAACGATGAACGAGGAACGAGATAATATCGCTGTCGCTCCTAAAAACGCCAATAAACATTTTTCATGGTCTATTTTCATTTTCTGACATAATAACATAATTTTTTGTTTTCGTAAAATATTTGTAAAAAAAACAATAGCCTACAACAAGCAATAAATTTTTGAAAATAATAAAATCTGAGTTATGAATTTTTAGTCGAACTGTATGGTTTTTATAAAAAGTTATTTGATTAGTTTGGCTTAAGTTCATTTTTAATTTAATCTTTCGATCAAATTATTTTATTTAAGAAAGAAATTCTAAAGCATGTGAATATTGAACATGCAAAGAAAAATTTGGATGTACGGAGGGTTGAACTGACAGCTGTTTCGTGACTACCAAGTCTACTCGTCAGAGTCCTTTACCTACACTACCACTGACAGTGGCAACAACAGTGAAGCGAAAATCCCACTAATTTTATTAAGCTCAATCAACAGACTGTCGCCATCTTGTGGCGAGTCGCACCTATTAATTAGCCTTTTCTAAATGTTCGGAACTCAACTAACTGTCTCTTCTTAGAATGTTCAACCACTCTAAGCTTTTTCATTTCAGTCGTACCAGCGTGGAATATCATCGATATTCTCAATGCTGGGATTTTGTTAATGTTTATTTTGGCCAAGTTTTTGGAACAGTACACATCAGCGTTGCCACTTTCTGTACCATTGGACAAAAATTGTACTATTTAAAAAAGTTTGTACTATTTTTGTACCGTTTTTGTACTATTTTAATAATTGCTGAAAAATAAAAATAATAAATATAAAACAGCAAATGTTACTGACATCTCTGCGAACCTACTTTATTATTTACATTTGGTGATACTGCTGCTAATAACCTTACATTAAGAACATTTTGCCCATATTAAAGGAGTTTTTAGGGACCCAGAAATATAACAAAACGTGAATATGCATAGAACTGTGGCGACAGCGATTATGAGTAATGCACTAGGGCCGTGTTTTTCTGCGGATTTAGTGAAGAAACAGAACAATACTGTAACGTCGACCGAAAATCATTCAGTGAGAAATAAAGCCCATAATAGCAACGACGATCGAAACCACAAATTTCTCATTCATTTTATTAAAATTTTGCTATCTTTTTATTTTTCTTTACCCAACGGTGGCTGATTGGGAGTGATAATACCCTATCAGTCCAGCGGCCGTGGGTTCGATTCCAGCAATTGACCATGGGTGTTTTTCGGCAGACAAGCCAAATGGCTTCGCGGGTTGTGTTTGTTCTTTTAAAAATTAAAAAAAAAATAAATTGGCTTTTTCCCAAGTTAATATTTTACTATTGAATTTCTATTAATATACATTGAAATTCGTTATAGAGGGTATTAGCTAATTATTTATCTAGATTTTTTTTTGTACTATATCATTTGGTTTTGTACAATTTTTGCTTAACTTCTGTACTATTTTTAGTTTACTTGGTGGCGACACTGGTACACATTCATGTTTTTAGCTAAGAGCCTTTAGAGTTTTAATAACTCAGTTATGAATTTTTAGTCACGAAACCGCTGTCAGGTCAACAAAACGTACATCCAAATTTTTCTTTGAATGTTCAATATTCACATGCTTTAGAATTTCTTTCTTAAATAAAAAATAATTTGATCGAAAGATTAAATTAAAAATGAACTTAAGCCAAACTAACCAAATAACTTTGGATAAATAATAACTTTGGATAAATCATAAACATAAATAAATAAATCATACTCTGTACAAAAAAGTATATGTGACAGCGCATAGAGAAAGGCATCTCAGGGTAAAAAAAATAAATTTTCACTTTTTTTTTTATTATGTGGACAACATATGAGCATCGAATGAGACCGATCCCATGCCCCAAAAGTGTTTCCTCCTAAAACAGTCAGTAAGAATGTTATTAGTTTTAAATTATTTTCGCGAATAACATAGTAAGGTTATGTGAAAAAATTTTCGTACGATTTAGAAGAATTATAAATGAGTATTTATTATAATTCACAATTAATAATTTCAGAAAATAAACGTGGATTCGAAAAAACGCGAGCAAAATTGATATCAAACTCATGGGAGAAAACAGTAAAAACCAACTACACAAAACAAGAGGTAGGGACGACCTACGCGCGTTTTCAAGGTTGAGACCAATACCAACACGCTCAGTGATGGTACACCAAAGATACACGTATTTAAATCTTTAAAATGGCTCTCCTGAACAAAACCGGTTTTTACCCTTAGGTCCTTTTCTATTTTGCGCGTCACATATACAAATAAGTGAACGAAGCAAATGTGTTGCCTTGAACGTTTGTCAAAGCAAATTAATTACTACTCAGAACGGTTTGCAATTGTGGAACGATGAACGATAAAAACGGAACATTTGGATCGGTCCGTACCGTTCCATTTAGGGAATCGTTCCATGGAACTAGGTCGTACCGGACCGACACAACTCTAACAGGTATGTTTTGCGCAAAATGTTGTACAGAATTTACGCACTAGTGCGAAAATTTTTTTCTGTGTAGCTGTTGTTATGTTTTCCAGATAAACTTTGCAATTTCGCAAGACCAAATTGGTGACGTTTATACCTTGATTGTATCTTACTAATTTACGAAAACAACTTCTGATTAACGCAAATAATGTATAAAGTGTTGCCCTTGCTTGATCATTTTGAAAAATATAAAAATTCGGAGAAATAAAAAAAATTGTACAGAAAAAGAGGAATTGTAAAGCGGCCCATCCATTATACAATATTATTGAATATGTTATTGCATATATTATAGTCGTTTTGACCTATAATATGCAATAAATGGCACAATACTTTCAAGTAAAATATGGTAAAATTTTTCTCAGTGAAAAAGTAAGCATAATACCGAGCAATGTTACCGACACATTACACACTTTTCCTGAATACGCAATAAAAATCAAAAGCCGTTGCCAATATATTGTGCCACCTTTTAATATTACATACATACGTACACATTAGATAACATTGTACAATATGAAAAACTGCACAATTATTTTGCAAGTGGCTGGACCACTTCAGAAAGAAATTTTTAAGTTTTTATTTACCACACAATTGTGAAACTATTTCTAAAGTATGTATCTGCCACTTAAACCGTGCGTTAAATATTTACAAATAAATTTTGTTTGCAAATGAGACGCGTTAATCGTAATATTTGTTTAAATACTTAAGTACATCCTACATGTAATTGTGAACTGCGTGTTCCATTTTTGCTGAAATGGACTAATTACAACATGGTTCTATGTAATGTAAACAAGAGTTTGTTGTCAATGCCCTGATTCATTATCCTATATGATCGTACGATTCATTCATAGGAAAATTTTACAGAAGTCTGACCGACTTTAAAAAATTGCTTCATATTTTTCGTTTTCTTTAGAAAATTGTGTAAAATATTGGTTGGTATTTTCGTTCTTACATGCAACAAACAAAAGGTAGTAGTAATATAAGGAAAAACGTATATACGTGAGATTAAAAAATATGCGTTTTTAGGTCAAAAATTTTCAAATCTGCACTTCGCCTTTTTGGAGGGGTACAATCTGCAAAATGCAGATAAATCTGCATTTCTGGCAACAGTGTGCACGAGTAAAAGTCCAGAATATGCGCTCATTTTGTGATCATAATTTATACTCTTGTCGGGAGAAAATTTTCCCCTGCCCGCGACTCTTCTGAAAGAGTTATTTATAGCTCGTTCTTTGACCAATTTCGAGTCTTCTTTTGCTATTTTTGTAATAATTTTCGAGTCACTTTCAAATCATATTTAAGTCACTGATATTTGTTATCATTGCGAGTAAAAATTTCTCAAGTTTGGATTGAGAGGATGATGGATGGATGAATTCCAAATGTGTTAACACCATGTTGAATACTTATTATTTGGTATTTCCAATGACTGATTTGATATTTTTCCTTACTATTTGTTATTTTAATTCTATTGAGAATCTAACTAAGATCATTTACGTTTGCAGTCCTACGCACCAACCACCCAGATAAAGCACTGTATACAACAACGACAGCACAAAGTTAACATAAGCTTACTCCTAACCAGTCAGTATTTTATGAAATTATTGATCATTTTCGAGCTTTTATGACTACCCTGGTAGCCTAGCCGCGAGCATTCTGAAAGATCCTTTTATTATGACTCGCGTTTTTAATCAATTACGACTCATTTTCGAGACTCAAAACGGCCAGATTTCAAGCATCTGCATGATCAATTTATGATTGCGCATATTGTGTAAATTTTGTTGTTGCTTTTTAAAAAATTCGTTTTCTAATCATTTGTGGGAATCATTTTCGACTCTTTTTTAAAGTCACAACTAATTTATCAGGGGCCGAATTACCGCATATGTGACCGAGTAAGATTGTTTGAAAAAATTTTTTTTGGGATTACGGCATACGATAGTCGAGTACCTGCTGCTTAAGTTCCACTCGTTAGCAATAGAGCTATCGAAAACAATATTTATTTTTTATTCGGCCATGTCGGAAACGGAATTCAATCCACCCCATTTTTGTAGCAGCTGGCGTGTAAAAAGAAAACTAAAATACGTAAAGTTGTCAGGTGTGTCCAGACTGTTGGCGGCGCCCGTATGTTGGGGTATGCTCCGGCTAGGGCTTGACATCTTGAGGCGGATTAGATGCCGTTCGCGAACGAAATTGAACTCTGTGTCATGCCCGATTAGGTTTGTTTTTCAAAAAAGCATGGAACATTACCAATAAACATTATTACTGTTGTCCAATCGACTTGGTTGTTGTACTAGCTTAAAGACACACTCTATCGAATGCGGTAATCCATCCATGCGATACGCGACGAAATTTTATTCGATACGAAAGCCTACTCGATAAAGAATGCGGTAATTCGATAACGAATGCGGTCATTGGGATGACGGCATTCGATAACGAGTATGTAATCAAGTACCAGCTGCTTAAATTCCACTCGTAAGCACTGCAGCCGTCGAAAACAATATTTTCTTTTATGTTTGTTTTGTAAATACCATTAACCCTTATTAAAGTTGTCAAATCGAGTTGGTCGTTGTATTAGCTAAAACAAACACAAAATTTATCTTTAATCTGTTACAAACGCATATTCGATTCAACAAACGACGTAAAAAAACTTGGAACACTTTTTAAAAATTTCGATACGTTAGCTATCGAATGCAGTAATCCATCCATTCGATATATATATATATATATATATATATATATATATATATATATATATATATATATATATATATATATATATATATATATATATATATATATATATATATATATATATATATATATATATATATATATATATATATATATATATATATATATATATATATATATATATATATATATATATATACATATATGTACATATATACATACATAAGATATAAAAAAATAAAAGTTCATGGTGAACATACGATACGTGACGAAATTTTATTCGATGCAAAAGCCTACTCGATAACGAATGCGGTAATTCGGCCCAAGAATTTGGTCATCTAAGGTAGTCTCAAAATACTCAGTTTGGTGATTTTTGATAAAATAAATCTTCCAAGTTCAAGCTGGGTAAGTGTTTCATCACTATGTAGGTAGTAATCTGTAATTGTACGTTTCTAGGTTATTTTTTTGTCTTGTTCATTTCGTATTTTCTTCTGTGTAAACATATTTTAACGGTTCAAATATTATTTCTGAAACTAGGGTTGCCACCCGTCCTCTTTTCCCCGGACACCGTTCTCATTGTTAGAGCGTTCAGGGTAGTACTTCTTTCTTTTTTAGCATGTGTCTGGGGTTGTCCTCCTTTTTACACTTTTCTACATATGTATACTTTTTATTAAACTAAATTTACGCTATATCGACGTTATTTTTATTACCGATAAACGATAATTTTGTAAGTTTTTTAATAAATAAACGTTAACGGCAGCCAGTTTATGGAAACTGCTAAATTATTTTCAAGGCTTATTTTTCTGATTAATAATAACTGTTGCAGAACAAGCTTATCTACCTCGCATAAAATGCAAAGTATAACTTATGGAGTTTTCTTTTCTACAAAAAATTTACATTTCCATGTAAAACTGCAATTTGGTGTTCGTTTCTTAAAAACGTTTTGCTCTCTAAAAGGGTGGTATGTTTTATTTCAAAAAAATCGCCCTCAGTAATGGTGGAAGGCATTGCACTTTATGACCCATATACATAAATCTACAGTGCTGTTAGTGCCTTGTAAAATGGTGGCTTTTGTTTATAAATCGTGCTGCCAGACGAAGTTGGGAAAAGGTCGCCTCGAACTAGAAAGTAAAAAAATAAGTTATTCAGGCTTAAGTTCGTTCAATTTAATTTTTTACAATTAAATAATTTTTTATTGAGAAATAATTTGTCCAAAGCATGTGGCAATTGAAAAGTACAAAGACCAATTTCTTGACTTTTGTAAGGGTCGAACTAAACATCGATGTTTTCGGGATTACCCACAATCTAATCGTCAGAGCTCTCTATACTCTAGGCTACTCAGCCTCCAAAGTCAAGCGGTAAATATCTGGCATTACACCAATTGCATTAAAGCTCTATGTTTCCTGGCGTTAAGCTTATTTTATGGTGGCTTACAAATTTACCATCAACTTTATCTGTTAGTGCTGACTTTAGACGACATGTTTTTTACATATGGCTTGTCAGGTATGTGAGACATATGAAACTTCGTATGTTTGTCAATTTACAGATGGTTTATAATATTAGCTTTCACACGACATGTGCAATTACATCCGACATAACCTCTAAGTGTTCACAACAGCTGAGTTTTTGCACAATTTTCATAAATAATAAAGCACACTATGTTTTTTAACGTTTTTTCAGCCAAACCACACTTTTGTAAATTCAATACAGCTGATGTCATATGCCTTGTCAGATGAAAATAGAACACGCTCTAACTGAAAAGTTTTCATATGACTTTGCCTCTGTAAATGTCATCTGACAATGTTTCATATGTTTCACACGGCATGTACAACTTTTGCAGTGGGTAATTTGACAAGTCAGATGTAAAATACATGTCGTCTAAAGTCAGCATAAGATGAAAGTACATACCACGCGTTTGATTTGAATATAAACATTTGACAATCAGTGTTTTTTCAATTTGATGTGGAGTTATTCTCAAATTATAAATCAACGTGGAAACACGAAACATAAATTGGAAACATTTTATCAATGTGACGATCAAACTAAGTTATTTATTAAAACTGCAGAAAAATTACATACATATTTACTGTTGGCTGATTTGTGATACAAAATTAGTTATCATTAGCTAGTAACAACCTGAATAAAAAAAAAATTTAAATATGTAGAAAAAATTATTTCATTTATGTTTCACATTGAAAAACCTTTGAGAAAAACGTTTGAAAGTGAGTTGATAATAAATAAATTTCTCAATTTGAAAATAATTTCCCCTTTTTGTTGAGAATGCTGTGTTTTTCAAGTTATTTTCAAATCATTTTCAAACGTTTATCGTTTGAGAAAAGGTTTGATTTCAAATCATTCCTTATTTGAAATCAAGCCTGCTTGTTTGTTGGGTATCAAAAACAGCTGGCATTTTTTCATGGCGCCGGCGACGCATAAAAAAGTAGTAAGTAAACCTACTTTTTGCGTTCGACGCATCTACTTGTTTTACGCTTTGTGCTATGTAACTTGTCACATACAATTACACTGATTCTACTTTTTGACAGACGCTTATAACGCGTTAAGTGTAGTATGCCGTTCTACCTGAATTTCAGGCTGCCATAAGAAGTATGTTTGAAAAAAACAAACTGAAATTCAGGTTCTACCTATTTTCAGACAACTTTCTGTTTGGCGGTACGCAGCTGAAGAAAAAAATCAACACACATTTTGTCTAACACGGGGATGTGATATCAATTAGTGGAGATTTTTTCCGTCAACTGAAACAAAAATTAATGTTCAGGCAACGGTTTGCTCACGGAATTTTTGACATTTTGTTTTTGTGTAGTGTTGTGAATAGTCTTTTATGTTTTGCACGTTAAAATTAATAAATTTAAGTGAATTTGCGTGAATGAAAACAAATTGATCTACAAAACTATTTTTCCGTGTAGAAATAAATACAAAATTTCGAACCTGAAATTCAGGCAGAACGGCATACTACGCTTTAAGCGTGGTACGGACTTCTTACGGAAATTTACATTTGGAAATTTACATTTATTTCTACACGGAAAACTAATCGTGTAGCCTTCTGTAGAGAATAATGCTGGGGTACACACAAATTACTTTATTTTTTTATTTGCAACACACAAAAACACTAAAAATTAATTACAACTTGCGAAAAAAATAAGAAATGTCGAAAATTCCGTGACAAAACAAATGTATCAACGGAAAAAGTCTCCACTTACAGTTCTACCATCCCTATGATAGACAATAACGGCCAAAAATTCCGTATACTTTTCTTTTTGAATTCCGTACTAGCAAACGGAAATTTCCTTAAGGAATTTACACACAGCTCTTATGGGAATGTGAATTTCCTTATGATTTCCGTACCACGCTTTACAACCCAATCATGATAAAAGCAACGTACTTCACAATACAAAATTTTGACAGCAAAGCACCAGGTACGTTCGTAAACTAAGTAATTTTTCAAAGTTCTGCGCTCGAAAACAAACACTTCTTAATATTTTTTTTCGTCAAAACTCTCTTTATACAAACACTTGACAGTGTTGCCGCAGCTTGCTGCAACAACGTCAGCATTTTTATTACTGTTGCAATAGTTTGCAGACCGGTTGCACAAATTGACTGCATATACGAATTCACCCACCTTATTTACAGTAGTAAAAAATTAAAATAAAAACCATGGGCGTTATTTCCATGGATGTTATTACATGACATCGTATTTTTTTAAAATCACCGTATGACACTTCCGGTTTAGGGACTGGACCGGAAACTGGGTCGGCAGTGGAGTTCATATTTCCGGATCCTGTCTGAAGTGAACGTGTGGTCGGTAGTGCAGTGCACATTTCCGGTTTAAGGACTGGACCGGATATTGCATCGGTAGTGCAGTACATATTTCTGGCTCCGGTCTGGACCGGAAGTTGGGTCGGTAGTGTAGTTCATATTTCCGGTTCCGGTCCGGAAGTTTGACCCGCCTAAGGGCATCATGTATGTATTGGATCAAGAATAAAAAAGTAAAAAAAAAAAAGATATAATGCTACAAATCCAAATTTCTTAATATTACGTCACTACGAAAGATGTACATATGTATTTTGTAGCACTGAATAAACTCAAACTAACCACTGTTGGCATAAAAAAGAGCACGCGCAATGCGCCGCTAAATATGCGCAATGCGCCGCTAAATATGCGCAATGCGCAGCGCAAACAGCTAGACAAAAATAATTAAATGCGAATTGCGCAAAGAGCGGCGCTGATAAATCGAATGCGTTTGCGCTGCGCTAACCAATCGCTCCTTTTTTCGCTCCGCTTCTTGCACTTGTGCGCATTTTTAATACGCTTGTAAGAAATGCGCAATGAGCAGTGACCAAAAGGGCTGCGCAAATCCGAACTCTGATAAGAACATTAAAATTCAATAATTTTTAATTATTCATTTTATCCATTGTAAAAAATCAAATAACACAGTGAACAACTATCTACGTAGTATATGTGTCTGTATGTACAACCATAAAAAGAACCATTGCAGCGTTGCCATTGTTGGTAGGTGCCTACCAAATTTGGTAGGAATTTTTTCGTTTGGTAGGATGGTTGGCTAGATCTTTTTGTGGTAGGTTTGAGAATATATTTATGCATAATTATTAAAACATGTTTTCAATGCAGTATAAAAGTAATGAATTAAATCAAAAAAGTTTCGTCGATCTTTCAGAATATGTGTTAAATATGCTTTATATTGTGTCGTTTTCTTATCCAGGCAAACTGTAAAAATTCTTTAACTTTTTATGCAAAAATTGCAAATTAGCGTTCTTTTAAGATACAAATTTATTTGTAATAAATTCAGTATGTCAAAAATTCATTATATTGCAGATTTTCACTCAAAGGGAAATAAATGTAGAACTTTTCTGTACCAAAGAAAGAGCCAATAATTAAACAAATGTTCACATCCATATAAAATTATTTGTTATTTATTTTGAAATTCACAACCTCAACCCTTGAAGCGATTTATGTAGCTTGTCTGTCAAAAACAACCAGGGTCTATATCGGGAATCAAACGCGAGATCTTTGGAATGGCTGGCTGGCATTGCTACCAATCAGCCACGAGTCCGGATTAAGAATTTGTTGAGTTTTTTACTGTTTCTTAACAAATTTGTGCTATTCTGTAATGTTATCAAACTGTTATCATAAAAAGCAATCGCATTAAAAAGGCTTCAGTCACTTAAAGTATTTTATTTTGACTTTTTTCTCTCCTATAAAATTAAAAATAGTGTAGTTATGTGATTTTGCATTTAACACATGAAATATGAAGTCGTCAGAACCCGACAAAAATAAGGAAGTGTATCTTCGGGTGGTTACTGGTCTGCCGCATGGCACATTTTTACAAAAAATGAGTTACAAATCAGTTCTATATAATTGACATGTGCTCTTTTCAAATCCGCAATTCATTTATCGACATGTTAAATATATTAAGAGATATCAATTCCTTTCATTGATGAATGGCATCTTTTATGGATTACACTATGTGGTTTATATTTTGTGTTTGCTTAAACAAATACATTACTTTTACTTACTTGAAAGATATACAAAAGTATTAGTGTAAAAAATGGTATATGGGGCACAAAACAGGTTCGTGTTATTTTAATTAAATCGTAATAACTTCATATTTTGTGCAAAAAGTTATAAGGACTTTAAGTTTCAATAGAAAATATATGCCGCGACCCACGTTATTATTAACAAAAAATCTATCGTTTTATTTTTAAAATTAATCCAGACATTCTCTATCATATTTCTCGAAAAAACATTTTTGTTCCGTGCGGCAGAGCAGTAACCACACGACTGTATGTCAGTGAGTGAAAAAATCCGAAGTCAGCTTTTATAAAATTCAGTTTATAGTCAAAAGAATATTTTTGATCAAAAGCAGTTCTGTTTTTTCACTTAATTATCTTGTAGCTTTGTTCTATTTTATCGGTTCTTAAGAATTTTATTTATCATGTGTTCGGCACCAAATCAGTTTCAACTTTAGGCTTTGAAGGCTTTTTCTGGATTTTCGTTGCATCTTCATGGAGAAAATTTTAGATTGAAGGTATCAATGTTAGTCGAACTTTGTGTTTTTTAAGTCGTTCAATTGAATTTTTGCAATAATCAATAATTTTCAATACTACGTGCCTTACTTGACATCACCACCCTCACACTGTCGTCAAAGTTATAACAAGACCTTTGATCATGAGATCGTGGTTAATCTTAAAATATTATGGTGTTAAGTTCGACGCTTATACAGCCAAGAATTTAAAATTGAACCACCAATTGGAAGAAGGGAATAAATCCAAAAATATGGAACAGAGATAAATGAAAAAACTTCATAACTTTTTATTTTCATTCATATAGCCTTTTATAACATTTGGATGAAATGGAAATACTATTAATTCTGATTGCTTAACAATATACCAGATTTCCAAATATTAATATTTAATGATATATACACAAATAAACTTCTTGGATTTATTCCCTTCTTCCAACTGATCAAAAAAATATATAAATATAAGGCAATTTTTTAACAAGGGTATATTTATTTTTTTTAAATAATGAATGAAGTAGTTAATATCATTTATTCGTTATCGTTTTCAGCAGTTTCGGTTGTTGTAGTAGTTCAAGAGGTAATTTTATAATATTATCATGATATTCTTTGAATTCGTCGGGAATGTATTGTTTTATTTTTGGAATGTCATTAATTGGTTTCGTATTTATTGGCATTTTGGAAGTGTATGCCTTTATAAATGGTAATTTTGAGCTTAAATACTTTTTCTGAAGCAAAAAAAATGTGTTTAGGAGAGCCATTTATAAATTTATAACATATTATTTATATAACCTTTTTGACTTGAACAGTATTCAAAATGTCTGTAATTCGATATCTTGAATATGTTTTACTTATTCAATGACTTAGAGGTGTTTTTTAAATAATTTCGCCATGAATTTTTAAAATCAACAATCAATTCTAAAGTAACAAATATCACGGAAAACCCAGAATTTTTGCTATTAAAATTTTACTTTTTTGAACTTAATTGTACCAGAATTAATATTTTATTGATTATCAGTTGGAAAAAGGGAATAAATGACCGGATTTATTCCCTTCTTTCATCTGACTCTTTTTTTAGTCGCATGAAATTCTATTAAATATAAGTGTTACATTTTTGTCTTTAACACGCGTAATATAGCTATGTTTCAAGTAAACAAAAATGTGTATAACTCAATTTTGGAAAAATCGCGTTTATTCCCTTCTTCCAACTGATGGTTCAATTCCTTTCTCAATAAAAATAATTTAATTGAAGAATTAAATTGAACGAAGTTAAGCCTGAATAATTAAGTATTTTTTGATTGACAACTTTTAAGTATTGATTTTTGAAGCAATGTCTAAAAAACAATTTTTTCACTTTTAAGTCCCTTTAACTCAATGAGTTTTTATTCTATCAACACAACAAAAATCTATTTTGCGCAATTGAACATTTTCGATAATCTTTGGGAATAATTAAAATAACAGAACTATATAAAAAGCGGGATAGTCCCGCCTAAAGCGGGATGTTTGTCAGATTAATCCTGATATATACATACCTCCGACATGCCAAAAGTTTATGATATTCACACATTAACATTTGCTGATGATACAGCTTCTCTCCGCATAAACGCAAGCCCTCAAGGAACATCCCAAAAATTTAAGGAATATTTATTGCATATGGAAAAATTACAGTGGATAATAAAAATAAACGAGTGAAAATGTGCACACATTACATTTACATTGCGCAGGGAAACATGAACGCCTATTTTATTATCAATAATCATATCATACCTCAGCACTTTGAGGTTAAATACCAGGAATTCACGTAGATTGTCGTCTAATATGGAAGACCCACATAGATTCAAAGCTGACCCGAAGGAAATTGAAAGCAATTCAACTTAATTGGGTAATAGGAAGAAATTCTACACTTAGCCAACACTCTAAATTTCTCCTATACAACACGATAATAAAACCAATTTGGTGCTATGTAATTCAGCTATGGGTCACCGCTTTTGCATCAAATATAGAGACAATTCAAAGGCAATAAAATGAAATTCTTCGTTTAAATATGGTGGCACCTATGTCAGAAACCAGCGCATTCATAAAGGTCTAGATGTTGCATTAGCAAAGACTGTGTTTTCAAAACATGTGACAACATATGTAAAAAAGCTCGAATCGCATCTAAGTCCACTATCCCGCAACATCATTAATTTTAGAGGGCACTATCGGCTGAGAAAGAGAGACACTCTTGCTCTCAGCAGAACACGAGATACGTTAGACCAGGTCTGGCAGCTTAGGGGTTCTGACCCCAAATTAAGGGAATTGTCATCAGAAAAAATGATAAAAATTTTCATTTGGGGTTTGGGGTTTTCATTGGGGTTATTTAAAAAATATATTGGCGTTTTCTGGGAAATTTCTTGAAAGTTTCTTTTCTTTGATCTATAACTAAAAATACTTCTTCTAAAATATTTTGAACATACATACTTTAAAATAAAAAATAAATAAAACGATAGAAGCCTTTTATATTAGTAACAGTGAGCATGAATTTGCAACTTTTTTTGTTTAACAAACTGGCCCTCCTACTGACAAAAATAATTCGAATACGCTGATTTCAATTTATCGAAGTTAGCGCTCGCATTCACGATATGCAATTTATATGTTAAAGTACTGTAAAAATATATTTTTGTAATTTCGCGAAAATTTTCGAATTTAAATCCGTTAAAAAACAAACAACATAACACGACACTGTGAGTTTTTTTTTCGAAAAATTTACTTTTTCACAAAAATGTTTGTATAATGCAAACTATACAATTTTTCAAAAAAATATATATACATAAATTTTTCCTAAAAAATTTTTAATTTTTGCGCATCACAGAGTCTCTTAATGTTATACATACATAATCAAATTAGCTAAATTTTAATTTGAAAATCATTATAAAATTATAAAAAATCGTTTTTATGGTAATATACTACGAAAAATTTAGGCCGCGAATATAGCGAATACCAACATTAACTTCGAAAAACGGCTAACACCATTGAATTCAAGGTACTTGAATTAACTTTACCAGTAGGGAGGCCAACTTGTTAACTTTTGCGACTTGCATAGTGTAATTTATTAAAAAACTTTAAAATTTTCAGCCGTATGTAAACTTTCGTAAGACTTTATAAGTAATAAAACCTATCTCCTGATACATATATAATATAACAGTCCGTGAATAATATAGACTAAATTCACATGTTGAAATATTTCATGGAACATTTTTATTTGATTCTTACAACTGTGGATATGCAAATGGGATAAAGAAACTTAACAATAATCATCTAAACATTATTTATTTCATACCACTTTAACTACCAAAATTTCTTCCCTGACCAGAAAAAACTTTCATGCAACAAATTTCATGAAATATTTCATCGTGTAAACTTAGAAATTAAAAAAAAAATTTCATGAGGATTTTCTAGGGGTTTTTTCCTTTTAATAGGAGATTTTTTGGGGATATATTTTTTCAAATTTGGGGAGCGCGATAAAAAGGACTTGGCAGCCCTGCGTGAGACATCTAAAGAAGCAACCGTTGAATTCTAATGTTTTGTCTAATAGTGGATGGACAAAATACTAACAACTTTAGTTTTAAGATTTCAATAATTATTGTTAGTTCAATTTACAATTGAGGATTAAATAAATAAATTTAGAAAAACCCTGTCGCAATTTTAGTTAACTTAAATCTAACTCATGCTTAATCAAACATGAGTGACAGCTAACTCAGAAGCTAACTCATTTTCATGTTAAATGCCATTCAGTTTTTCAACATAATGTCCTCAGAATGAGCCAGTACTTACTCACTCTGTATCAGTTTGAGATAATCACAAGTAAACTCATTATTAGTTAGCTTGTGGCCCATAAAAAAAGATGGTGTTTTGAGTTCGCTATGTGATTAAAATTTTTAAGTCGGCTTTGATTCACTTGCTTGTCAGCCATCATGCTTACCAGTTTGCTAACGCACCACATAAAATATAGACAGCACAGAGTTAACAAGAACATGAATTCTGTTTTGACATCTTCTTTATAAGATTTATGTATATTAACTCCTAGCTGACTCAAAGTAATACAGACGTCGCACAGTGTTGCGAAACCGGAATTTTTTGGAAATCATATTGCCTAAACTGTAATTTTAATTGTATCGATGAGAAACTTCTACAGATTGGTCAGAATGAAATCCCAAACAGAATGAGTGAAAAAAAATTTACACCGAAAAAAATTGTTGGGTCAAATTTTCAACAAAAATCAAAAATAAAAAAAAATTGTTCGAAAAATTAAAAAAAAAAATTATTTTAATTCTTCTTTTATTTCTGATAAATACCCTATGATTAGTTTTTAAAATAAATTATAGAGTGGTCCGAACAAGAATTATAAACGTCAAATTTTCATGATTTTTCGATATTTGTTGAAAAACTCTGAAATTTTATATAAAACAAAAATCTATTTCATTTCTTATTTGAAAGGTGGCAATAAAAGCTTTAATTTGATACCGGTTTGAAGTCAATAGCTTCAGTTTTAAGAGAGTTATGCTCATTTTTGTGGAGTGCTAGAATAGATGTAGAATAAAAAAAAAACTTTGAAGATACTATTTTATAACACAGGCATATTTTATTGCATTCTACAGAAAAATTACAAATTATCAGTCATCTACCAATAAGTTCATTGCTTCCTCTGATAATTCCAGGTGTTTCTTCTCCTTCAGTATTCTCCTTCAGTATAAAGGTACCACCACAAGCTAAAAGAAAACACTATATAAAGACGGACACACATGCGGACTAATTAGCAGCGTGACCGTTTTGCGACTAAAGTGGCAATTTGCCACTTTTTCAACTGCCTTGCCACTTTTAGTGCCCCTTTTTTAAAATGACCTAAATTTGCCACCTTTTGTAATATTATGCCCCTTTTTGCCCCTTTTTATGAAATGATGCTTCTTGTTTTAATATAAGCTTTTTATGGCACAAAACTGTTTTTATAAAAAACAAAAATCTCAAGACAAAAATTTGTTTTTGAGTCTATCATGTAACGTCTTATGACAAAAACTATTTTGAAATAGTTTAAGAGCTTAGATCTATAGATATTCATTATTGTATTAAAATTATTAAAAATAACACCCTGATTCACTAACACGAACAAGAACGTCTTGTTAAACATTTTTATGAAAATCACGCAGCTTTAAATATTTTTAAAATTATTTTCATGCAAATTTTGGTGCCATGTCACAATATCCAGTGACATAATGCCCAAAGACATTATGTCACTGCTAAAAATGGCATAACATCCATGGACATTGTGACACTTTTAATAGTGCCATGGACTTTATGACATTATTATTATGACCATTATGACACTGAAATGTGTCATAATGTCCACACTTTTAAAAATGAAAACAAATTCAAATATATGTACATGTTTTTGACTATTCACTTTTTACTTCTGCAATCGGTGACAAGTAATAAAAGATCAATTGACGTTATTGCATTTTAAAAAGTGAAATAAAATCAAGAACAACTTGCAAATAGCGTCAACAATGTTTAAAATATGTCCAATCGACATCGTCGATTCAAAGAAATATTTGGAAATTAATTAAAATTGTTAAGAAATTTTATTTTACTACAAAATATTCTTTGCGTAGCTGGCCTTCGGCCGGGTTTCAGTATTTTTTCTTCTTGGTATATTGAAAAGCGGCCTTCGGCCGGTCTTAACGATTTTCTCCTCTCAGTATACTCAGCGGCTTCGCCGACCCAAGGCCGGCTATGCAAAAATCTTTACTCAGCGAAACTGCTTTTCGATATACTTTACTAATGTGCTGTTTCCATATGCAAACAAGCGCCTTAAGGCCGGGGCACATAGAATCCGTCATACGTCATCCGTTGCCTTTTTCAACTGACGTTAACGGAATGACGGATAATGTTGGCACAATGAGTACTTTGTTAACGGAGAGAAAATCAGCTGTTATTTATTTATTAATTTTAATTTCTTTAATTCTTTATTTTAATTCTTATTTCTTAATTCTTAATTTCTTTATTTTTTTATTTTTTATAACAAAGCACCAAAACTTTATACAATCGAATAAATTTTAATTTAAATTATTTTATTTTTGAGCGAAAAACAAACCCACAACAAAGAACAAATCAAACAATTGTTGTCAAAGTACTCAACGTACGTTAAAAGTTAAAAGTTGGCCAACTTTGTACTTTGCGTTGACGGAGAAGTACTGTATGTGATCAAGTTCATAAGAAAACATGTATTTTAACTTAGCTGTCAGTTGAAAAAGGCGACGTATAACGTATGACGGATTCTATGTGTCTCGGCCTTTAAGTAAAAAAATTTTTATGGAAATTGCTAAAAAATGTGAGTGCCTTTCACATAAATTTTATACAAACAAGGCTTGTTTGCATTGTTTGTCTAAAATTTATATAAAAAGCAGTCAGTTTTTTGAACGAAAAAACATCAAAATTGATTTATTTTATTTCAAAAGCATTATATGCCCTAGAAATTCATTAAATATTAGAATTTGGTTCAATTATTCCCTTTTTAAAAAAGTTGCCCCTTTTTTTGAAAGAATCCCCTTTTTGGTGCCACTTTTTCCCTCAAAATCCCCTTTTTGTGCCACTTTTTAAAAATTTTCAACGGTCACCCTGCTAATTAGTGACAAAAAAGAAAACAATGAAGATGGCGATTAGCCGAAACCGGTCTGAAAATAATAACAATTTGACGTGGGATGACGGAAAGTCACCCGAAAACCAATATGATTAAATTATTTAATAAGTGATTCCGAGAATTTCCGTTCTATTTCTATGGAATAAATACTGAGAGTGATATACTAAAATCGCTATAACTCCCAGGAGGGCAGGTATGGGCAGCTGATTTTTTCACAGTTCGTTGAAAAGAAATTATGTAACATTTCTGTAGTGGTTTGGAACTGGGACTCTCTGGGACTTTTTAGATATTGCTTACCTAACCCAAATTTTAAGGAAAAATGGACCTTTAGTTTAGGGTTTTCGCTCTAAAAAAGGTGCATATGAAAATGTCTCAAACAGCATTCCTTTTTTTTACAGAAGATACTTGTCCGAAGGCAGATTTTTTTTCCGAATCAAAATATCTGTCATCAAAATCAAATGAGATCATTTTGAATACAGCCCTGAAATCCCCTCTTTTCGTGAAAATTGTGTATATTTGACTTCTAAAATCAATTAAAAATCAACGGGGCAACATAAAAATAAGCTTTATGTGTTTTTTGTTTACTTGGAATGTCTGTGATAAAATTGCATCATTAAAAACACTGAAAAAAATAATCGGAAAAAAGTTACTTTTCCACTAGCCGCAACACAGTGCGTCGTTCAAAAGCAGATGACTCATCTCTGCATCAGCTTTGAGTTAGCTAAAACTTATCGAGAAGAAGTTGTACAACATCAACTCACTAATCTCTTCATCAGTTGTGGGCTAGCTAAAATTTAGTTCAATTGTTATTGAACTAAAGGAGCCACTTGTACAAAAAAAACCTGACTCACATCTGTATCGTATACGAGTTTGTTCAGAAGTGACATTTAAATGAGTTAGCATAAAGTTAACTATATTTTGAGGTAGCTAATGCACTGCCAAAAGGGAACGCACAAAAATACATATAGTGAAGCTAAACAGTGACGCGTGTAGCATCCACTCTATACGCAAGGAACTACGAAAGCATTTAAAACTCTAACGTGTGTGCCAGATGCGTCGATATTCAGCTTCAATATATGTGTTGGTGTGCGTTTGTTCCGAAAAGCAAAAGCATTTTGATTTTCTTCCATATTTCCCCCAAATATATATGTGACTGTTTTTGTAAATAAACGCACACAAACACATAGCTATATTGACGCGTCTGGCATCCATTTAGAAATAAGTGCAGTCTAATATGTGTATATAGGGTGAGTTCCAAAACATCAAAATACATTAGCCCTATTCACAATCTTGTGCAAATGGTCTTGCATCGTAGCTTTTACAAAATGGTATAGAATATTTTTACTCACCACTTACAACAATTGTTAAGTGGTGAGTATCAATATGCAAAACCATTTTGCACATGATACGATGCAAGACCATTTGTATGTACAAGATTGTGAATTGGGCTATTGTAGTGACGCAACTCCAATTTGTTTACAAAAACAAAGGTACTAAGAACTAGCATCACTACAATAGCCCAATTCACAATCTTGTGCAAATGGTATTGCATCGTAGCATTTGCAAAATGGTATAGTATATTTATGTTCACCACTAACAATAGTGAAGTGGTGAGTATCAATATGTACTACCATTTTGCAAATGCTACGATGCAAGACCATTTTCACAAGATTGTGAATTGCGCTAATGTATTTTGATGTTTTGGAACTCAGCCATACTTTATTTTTAACTTCCATAAAAGTTTAAATAATTACGTAGTATGTATCTTTGTTGTTGTATTAAATACAACAAACTAAACATCGCCTACTTACATAACTCGAGTATTAAAAACCACTTTTTGTTAACTCTGTAATACATAAATCCTTGCAACAGAGGCTACACAATAGTAAATAATAATTTCTAAAGCAGGTGCTAGACAGATCCATATTTAGCTTCAATATACATATGTGTTTGTGTGCGTTTCTTATGAAAATCAAAACCACTTTGATATTCTTCAATATTTCCCCGTTCATACATATATGTGAGACTATTTTTTCAAAACAAACGCACACAAACACGTACATTGAAGCTGAATACTGTTGACCTTTCTGGCACTTGCTTAAAAGAGTTACATAATTATTCGTATGTATTATTTTTCTAATTTTCATTATCACACCTTTTGAAATTGTCAGTGCACATACACTCACTCATATGAAGTAAACTTTGCCGCCGAATGATTCTACTTTAACTTTTGTTTTCATTGAACTTGATTGTACTTATATATATATTTACGTAGTATGTGTGTATGTATTTTAAATTTGAAATAGTATCGAAACATCCACATTATGTGAACTTAAAAGTTAACCGCCAGCAAAAATACAATTTTCACAGGAAATATTTTTAATATAGTTTTTATTATTTCTTTAATTAAGTTTAGCATAATTCAAGGCTGCGACTAAGAAAGCCGACAAAACGTACTCCGTCCAACCATAGCACAATTAAACTAAATTAAAATGTTTTATGATTGGTATCAAAAGTCACAAGTTGACTATGGCGAGATGTTTCTATAAGTGGGTTGGGACATGACAACCTAAGTAATAAAATACACTACACGTCATTAGAATAAGCATGTCATCTTGAACTTTTATTTGCTTAAAATGGACAACTTATTAAAAGACATACATACATGTTTACATAGTTTTCTTAGTTCTTAAGATTTGATATTTTACGACAACTTGTTTATTTAATTTATTTATATATATTATTCATCCTGTTCACAGAATCCAATACGAATTGGTTTGGGATAATTTTCTCTAGAAAACCGTTTTCTATGACAATGAACTAGAAAACAGAGAAAGGCACAATCGCACCGCAACCTTAAGCACACCACATATGTACTCTATGCCTTTCACATCCGAGCACTTTACTTGAGGTCTACACGTAACATAATATGCAAGATGAGATTGTCAAATTCAATCGGAGGGAGAATTATGTTACGTGCAGACCTTAAATTAGTGTTATCTCAATGTTATAGGAATTTTTATGAGAGCGTTGTTATAAGAATTCTTATAACAACAATCTTATGAGATGAACTGTCAAAAAAACACATGTACATAAAAATAAAATAGTGTGCATGTCTGTGTTAAATAAATGAATAAATGTGTTTAGTTGATTTATAAATTTAAATTTGTGTGAAAAATTAAAAATAAAACCACTAATTAAGCAAAAGTGGTACATGTTAACTCGATGAGCATTTGCATAAAATGAAATCTTATCCGAAAATAAAATTACGTCTTCCCCTAGTATGACATTAAGAGAAAATTCGACATTTTGTTTTTAGTATTCTGCCGACGTTTTCTCTCATGTTATCTCGTGCGGTGTTGATTTAGCTCGTCGTTTATTTACTGAGAGTTGAAGCGATTATAATATGCTCGCTACTCTGCGGTGTCTGTATATATCAGGGGTGCCACTTTGGTATAATCTGACCAAAATTGGGAGATTTCTGTAATTTCTAAATTAATTGGTAGTTTGGTTGGTTTGTTGCGTTTTTTAAGTTTTTGGTAGAAAAAGAGACTAATAAAATTTTAAAATTTAATTTAGGGTTCTTAGCAAAATATTTGAAAATCCTGAGTTTTAGAAATCATCTGACCGCCTGTTTAAACAGATTTTATTCAGAAAACAGATTCGGTTGCTCCTCTTCCTTTGGTCTCTGGAAATGGAAACGAAGAGGAAAATTCTGTGGAAGTGGACAATCCTCAAGAAGTGGAGGCAGCAGAAGTTAAGAGGAAATCGAAAAAAAATAAAGAACTGGTACCGTCAAGTTCTAAGGAACCAATTCGCAAGAACCGTCGACTAAAATGATTTTTCTATTTTTTTAAATTGTTCATAAGGAAAAAAAAATAAATAAATGAAAATAAATAAATTTTACCGTTAGGTCCCTTTCTATTTGCGCTTAAAATCGTCGACTTCAATTTCATAAAACGCGCATATCTCTGCGAGGGAACACTTTTGCGGCATGGGATCGGTCTCATTCGATGTTCAGATGTTGTCCACATCAAAAAAAGTGAAAATTGATTTTTTACCCTTAGGTCCCTTTCTCTATGCGCTGTCACATATGTGTTTGCGTGCGTTTGTTGTGAAAATCAAAAGCATTTTGATATTCTTCAATATTTCTCCTACGGGTATGTGTAATAGGGTGGAGCGATAATGCAAGAACAAAAAATATTTTTTGCAACTACATAGTGATATAAAGTTGCCTTTCAATAAGTAAATTAACCGAACGAAAGATTATTTACTTGTCTTCATGTTTTGAACAAGAGGTTTTTATGTCATCTAGCCATAAAAAATGGCTAGATTTTATTTAGCCGGAAGAGCTAGCCATTTTTTTCTTCCTAGCCATTTCCTAATTTCTATTTTTGTAACATTTTTTATGGCAATTTCAAAGCAGTTTTTTATTAAATGTGTTATTGCTTTGATGCGGATTACCTTTAATAATTTACGTCAAATTACAGTTGTAGCAACCTTGGACATATTAACAGTACCTGGAAAAGTTTTAGTGTGTGAAATTAATATGACTTATTGAAAACAGTATTAAGCCCTTATGACATTACACTTGTCTTTCATTGTTTTGAAATAGGATTGAAAGTAAGTAGCATCAAATGATAGAAAGAAACAACTATACAAAATGTAAACAAAACGTAAAGATTTCTTAAGTGCTGCATACGTTTTTATTATAAAACGCCAACAGAAAAAAAAGTTGAAATAAAGAGGCGCTAAATAGGTGAATTCGTGAAAAGCCCGCTAACTTGACAACACTTTAATGTTTCAAGCTTGAAACGTCAATTTTAAGTTGAACATTTAAAAAACATTTTTTTGACAGGCCCTCATTTTTTTATCGATAACATTAGTAAAAGTTTTGACTATTTGATATACATATTAATATACATAGCTGAACTCTTTGCACCTGGTAAAATTTTCTATCACATTATATTTGCACTGTTCTCCAAAACTATAAAAATGAAGAAAAAGTTTAATGTTATAAGGGCTTTATTAAGTACGCAGCTCTTTTTATAACTTACTAATAATATTATTTTAGTTTCATAAAAATGGCTCCGCAATAACGCCAAAAATTTAGACCAGAATACAAGCAACATGTTGATCTGCAGTTATGGATAACAGAAGACCCAAGCGATTCGTATAATACACATTGTAAATTTTCATTAAAATGCAAATTGTTTAATCTTGTTGCCTAATTATCAACAAAAAAGCATATGGAAAAATGTTCGATCATAAAATCTACTCTTAAGCTACCTTATGGACAGCAAAGCAAGATTTCAGCACAAAGCTCAAGATGCTGCAATCTGCATTTTTACATGCCAAACATACTTCGATTTATAAAGTAGACCAATCCACATAATTAATTAAGTCCTCTTTTAAAGACAATTAAATCTGTTTTGTGACCACATTTTCATCTAGAGTTAAGAAAGGACATAGAAGCATCAAAATATAGTATTTTGATAGACGAATAAACTGGCATATCTGTGATGAAATTTTCTTTAAGAATATACACACATAGAGGGTTTGTGATTCTCTACTATAGCCAAACAAAAAAATAAATTATTTCCACATTTTAGCAAGTTAAACATTGTAGCAAATTTTAAAAATTTGTTTTTATTTTTCACACAAAGTCTTCACAAAAAAACTCATAGAAAGTCAAACGTTGCTTTGCAAAAATTTTAAAATTGGTGTGAAAAATAAAATAAATTTATAAAATATTTGACATTTTGTTTCTGTTCCCTATATAAATTTAAGTTTGCTGATTTACACAATTACGGCCTCAGTTTTGTGTTCATAAAAAAATAAAGTGTGTTTAAAATCTATTTTATAAATGTTTTGCATGAAAAATTTTAAATAAAATACATTATGAATACTCTACTTTTTCAGAACACCAAAAATGAAGTTTACTTTTCAAATTTCCATTTCACTACTTTTCTAGAGCATGCCTGTCTAACGAATTAAACAACTTTGTTTGATATAAATATACAGATCTGAATACAATTATGTAAAGAAAAAACTAATTTTAAGTTTATATGACATAAAAATGAAAAAAAAATCATTAAGTATTTAGTTCCTGGGATAAATAACGCAGTTTTTAATAATTTTAAAAATCTAGCCATTTCTAGCCATTTTGTGTTTGAAATCTAGTCTGTTTTTGAGCTGTCGAGTTGGCAACGGTGGTTTTAAGGTGCCCCAAAACAACTGAAAAGCAGAAAAATTATATATTTTTTAAATTGTCTTCAAAGTATCTGATACGTTATAAACTATAGTTTATGTTGAACATACATAAATATTTTTCTGTATTGTTAGGTCTGATAAAAAAACATAATTATAATTCAGGATTCCAGTAACGTAATCCAATATGATTTTTTTGGTTACTTATTTTTTTATCAAAAATTTTACATTTTGTAATATAATAAAATTCAAAGGGTCTCACAAGTGAAATAGTACGAGTGGGACTTGGCTGATAGCGTGCGAATAACGTTAGAAGAGTTGAGAAATTAAATTTGGCACGTGATATATTAAATAAAAAATATTAATTAAAAAATTAAATTAAAAAAAATCGTTCGACCTAATGTGTAACTATTTTTTCTAAACAAACGGAGGCAAACACATATATTGAAGCTTAATATTGATGTGTCTGGCACCCAATAAACATCGCGATTGGCGTGAGCAAAACTTTTAAGTGGGAGCTAGACACATCAATTTTCGACTTCAATATATGTGTTAGTATGCGTTTCAGCGTTGCCACTTCAGGTACTATAGTAAAAAAACTGTACTATTTGAAAATGTTTGTACTATTTTTGTACCATGAAATTTTTGTACTATTTAACTAATTGCTGAAAAAATAAATAAAATAGCTAATTTTTCGGAACGTTTCATAAACTTTTGTTTGAAAAGATACCTTTTTAAAACTTACTTCATTATTTAAACTTGGCAGTACTGCAGCTAATAACTTTCCACTTATCTACACTTTGCCCACTTTAAAGGAGTTTTTAAGGATTCGGAAATATTAAAAAAAGTAAATATGCTTAGAATTAAGACGAAAGCGATTATGATTAATGTATTATGGTCATGTGTCCTACGGATTTAGTGCTGAAAAAGAACAAGAATGTATAATCGACCGAAAATCGTTCAGAGAGAAACAAAGTCCATAATAGCACCGACAAACGACGCGTCAAATTTCTCATTACTTTTATTAAAATTTTGCCTTTTATTTTTCTTTACTCAACGGATATGTCAATTTGTATGAAAAAACACGTTGCGTCGTAGTTCATGTTAAGCCGCAACGGAAATATACACGCCATTAAATCAAACTATTATGGAAATGGCAATCCTAGTGAAAAATCTTGTTGGTTTCTTAGCGGACACACCAAATGCCATAGTCGATAATTATAGTTCTGTTTGTACTACTTTAAAAGACCAACCATCTTTTGTTGTGTTGGCAAAGTGCTCTTGACCATAGCGCATCTAGTTACTAGATTATAGTAGCTTCTAAATATATTCCATCTTATTTAGAAGATTTGTTGAGAATGATTGGATCTTACTTTAATTGCAACTGTTTACGACAATGTAAGCTCTAAGAGTTCTAACAATATTTTCAGTTGTTAAAATTTTATCAGGTGTCATTAAATGGTTGCATTGATCGTGTTATCGAACAACAAGCAGTTGCACGAGAACAATTGTGCTGGTATAAAATTATAGCGTATAGGCAAGCGAGGGGAAGAGAATAGTTTTTTGGTTGCGCAAACTTTCAACCGGCTACAACCCAGCATTAGCTGCATAAAACCAACATATGCACATTTTGCAAAAACACCCGGTTGGCCAACTCGTCGTAGAGGACATTTGTCATACACAATATTTGTCGATTACGGTTTCTTTAAGACAATCTAACAGAAACCGTACTCAAAGAATGAGTAAAAGAAAAACTACTCAACTGGTCATGCCAAATAGCTGGCATTTGTATAATTTCGTTACAACAAAAAACACTACTTTTCCTATACTAGCAAGTGAACTTCTTGTGGACATTTTCGCTCTGTCTGTCACCAGTCTGAGTCATTCTGATAGATTTCTGCTTGCTAAAATTGAGCGAAATTGATCTGACGAAAAGTTCTGTTAAAATGTCTATTAAAATTTCTTGTATTAAATAAATACTCTGTGAGCAACATATTCCTCAAATTGTTATTGTAGAACACGTGTAAAAAAGAAGCAAACGAAAAAATGTAATGGGGATATTTCTGATGATGTTGTCTTTTATATGGTCATTAATGAAAAGATGTGTGACAGTGTCGCTCTTGTTGTCATGTGTGCACTTAGCGGCGATTTGTACGAAAATTTCCTCACTGATCTGTTTGAGCTGTCATGCATCGGTCTTGCAAGATGTCTGAAAGACATTACCAACCGGGCAAATGAGTGCAAAATACACTAATACACATAAAGCTGTGTTTACGTATACATTTATGCCAGATGAATATTCATTTCGAACAGAACAAAAATTGTCCGCTTAAAAATTGTTCCCGTGTGTGAATGCTCAATGACCCTACATATAATATTGGATTACGTGGTCCATTTTAGCCGAAATGAACTAGTTACAACATAATCCTATGTAATGCAGTCATGGATAATCTGATCAGACATCCCGCTTTAGGCGGGATTATTCCGCTTTCTAGAGGTCGATCCCGCCTAAAATTGTTATCCCGCTTTTTCGAGTTTTAAAAAATATAGTTCTGTTATTTTAATTATTCCCAAAGGTATCGAAAATGTTCAATTGCGCAAAGTAGATTTTTGTTGTGTTGATCGAATAAAAACTCATTGAGTTAAAGGGACTTAAAATTTGAAAAAAGTGTTTTTTAGACTTTTTTCAAATGCTCCAATTTAATTATTGTCTACCTTTTTTAATAATCTATGATTTTGATGTTTTTTGGTTTTATTCCAAAATTCAGGCTTTCAAGGTCACTTTAAATTATATATTTAAATAAATAAAAGATTACTCATTTAATATTTATGTTTTCCATCCTACGTTTCGTTGGTGTTTTTCCAACTTCTTCAGGAATGATTCTTTATTAAAATCTGGCAACCACATATTTATAAAAACAAAAGTAAAGTTTATATTAAACAACAATAAACATCTGTCTTATTCCTTTCTTATTAATTGTACTTACATTTAAACTTTAAAATGTCTACATAATTTAAAATATCACAGTGTTTTGTGTAAACTGGACAACCATAAAACACAAACTTAATATGTATATTAAAAATGTATAAATTAAAAAATTTATAAATTAAAAAACTAAAAAATGAAAAATATATCACAGCCAATTTCCTCTCACTATTGTCGTCACTATACTAGAACTATGGTATAGCTAGCATTAATGTTGTCAATGGTATCTTTAGTGTTTATTGCTTTTTCACCTTTTTTTGGACTCTTTAACTCTCCAAAGTATATCTTTTATTTACTTTTTTCTCTTTATCCAAAACTCTTACATCGTCAAATATTGCTGTATGTCCCCTTTCAATACAGTGTTGCGCCAGTGCAGTTGATTGTTTACTTTTCCTTATATCTGCCTTATGCTCATCGATTCTAATTCCTAAACTTCTCTTGGTCTTACCGATGTATACTCTGCCGCACTGTTCGTCGTCTTTACCATTGCATTTTATTTCATACACCACATTACTTTGGTCCCTTGTTTCGATTTTTGTTTGTGTTTTAGACATTGCTTCAAAAATCAATACTTAAAAATTTTTAAGCAAAATATACTTAATTATTCAGGCTTAACTTCGTTCAATTTAGGTCCTAATTTTCTATATACCAAGTGATAAACACCTCACTCGCACGTCACATACTAAGGTGAACGCAGAATAAAAGTAAGTAAATTTTGTAAAACACTACGAAATTGCGTTGGATTGCTACATTTATCACTTGAATTCCCAATACTCACATAGAACTATGAATTAATATCAATATTTTTCATAAAATATCAATATTATTTATTATATCATGATTATTTTTTGCTGTTACAACTGCGAATTTTATTATTTACAGATAATTTCTTTATTACATTTAGCAATTTTTCGCTAACTTGAAATTTTTTGGCGTTTTTTCTGAACTTATTATTTTTAACGGCTTTGGCGATTTCTAATCAATTTTAGGGGTAGTTTCCGAAAAGCGACTTTTTGCGTGTTTGCAGCTTCCTAATAGTTTTGCCGATTTTTAAACAATATTAGAATTTGTTATCATTCCGCTGTTAGTCGTTTTTTGCGACTTTTCGTCATTTTCGATATTTTTGCCGAATTTTTTGCGTTGCTTACAGTTCTAGCGATTTTTAATCAATATCGTGGGTTGTTCAAAATTTTGCAACTTCTCGAGAATTTTCGCAAAGTTCGCGATAAAACCGACTTTTGGCATGTTTTTGCATTGTTGCGACTTTACATTGTTTGAAACAACAAAGCACATAAAACTTTGCATCACTGCCACACTTTCATTTTTACCACGGATATATGTATAGAAAAGTGATATATTTTCTGTACTTAATACATGTTTCTGGTGTTTTGGTACAATTAATTTTTAAAAAGTACTATTTTACCATCAATTGGTACAATTTTAATATCTTATGTGTCATCCCTGGTTCACTAGCTTTGAATTTCGTTTCAATTTAATGACATTTTTCTAGTCGTGACACCAAAATTATCGAAAAATGTAAGATGATACAAAATGAGTAAGGAACATCTTTTAAAGATGTAGAATGATGTTGATTTTTAGCCCTGTATAATTCTTTTGGGAAGATGTTATCATCTTCGCAAATTGATGGTAGATGTTGGTAAGTGGAAAAAGCCTATAATAATACAGGTATATGCACCAGTACAACAATACAAAAAACAACAGGAATTTTGCTTGTGTATAACAATCGTAAAGATGTCAAAAACAGCTGTCTACAACAGCAAGAAAAACGTGTTTTGTGTGTATTTCCTCGTTCTGGTAAAATGTAAACAAATATACAAGGCGAATTGATACCCTATTAGTAAAAATGGGCATCAACTTACTTTACCAAAGTGTCAAACTCTATGTAAAACATCTAAACAACAACTTTTTATGTATGCATTTAACATGACAGATTGGTAAAGTCCAGTTGTTGTTGCACTAGTAAGGCCACTTGGTATTAATACGCTTTGCAAATATATAACCAGATAGATAGCGAATCCGATACATAACAGTTGGCGGCGGTGGCTGTTAGCCGGCTGAAGCCGACTGTTCTTTAGAAGAATTACTACCTATATTTTTGTCGACAAAAATTAGGCGAAAAAACTCCAAAAATAGGTTATGTAATGTATATGTAAAAACCGTCATATTTCCGAAACTTTTTGACCATAAATCGCATAATCTGACAGTCTGTACCTATATGGGAAAATCAACATACAAACTGGCAAAATTTTTTAGAAAACACAACATTAACACAGCATTCCAAACAGGAAACCACTTGGGTAGAATACTGCAGAGCAGAACAAACGAAACAGACTTCCTAGATAAACAAGGAGTGTACAAATTAACTTGCACATGCCAACACAGTTATATCGAACAAACTGGAAGAAAGATAAAAACAAGATTTCGCGAGCACATGAGAGACTACAACAAGAAACTGAGAGAACCAGGAATAACACCAGAATCGAATTTCGCAAACCACTTATTCGACAACAAGTGTACACCAGGACATATTAGAAAAACAGTTAAACTATTACATTCACAACATAAAGGACGGCGACTGAACGTATTAGAGAACATGGAAATATGCAAGCAAAATATATTTGACAGAAGAATAATAAACGAACAAATAAACACTGCTTTAGACGTAATATTTGAGCGGTTAAAATATTTTTACACAAAAGAAAACAATAGTCCAGGCAACGTAGAAAATGAACAAGACAAAAGGATTACCCAGAAACGTACAATTACGGATTATTACCTATGTAGGGATAAAACAACTGATAACAATAGAGCAGATTATAAACCAAATATTAAACACAAACATAATAGTAAGAGAAACAGGTAGCAGGTAGAGACACACAAAAGCATATAGAGGCGAGAGAGAGAAATAGGGAGCAGAATAAAAAAGGGATCAAAGAAGGAAGTTAGGTATACAAACTAATTATAAAAAGAAACAACGTACAACAGAAAAACTATTTAGTATTCAATAGAACACTGAAGATGGCACATAGCCGAAACAGGTCTGTTTACAAACCAAATTTGACGTGGGATGACGGAAAATCGTTCCAAATTAAAAAATATATATATATATATATATTTTTTTAATGCGCGCTTTCCTGATATTCCCGAAAGACAAGTTTTTTCGTTTATTGGCAAAAATTCCGAGAACGGCTCATCTGAATAAAATGAATTGCACACTATTGTATAGATATCTCTCTATTCTTTCATTCAATACACTGATTGTGCCGATCGTATAAAAAAAGTATAGAGTTAGAGGCCTTAATATGTAAACAAATATATTTTTAGACCTTTTCCCAAAAACTATCATTTAATCTGCTCCATTAAGATGAAAAAATATACTAAGTACATTTTTTCGGGCTGTATTTCATAGATAATTTTGTGACGACACATAATGGATGCAATCGCTAAATTCTGATAAAAAAATAAGGAGGTTATTAGCCCTTAAGCGAAAACAGCTGTATTATTTTTTAGTTACTTTTAATACAAAATTAATTTAAATCAGATTGTATTAAACATTTATTTTTTGTTTGAAAATAATTTTGTATGGGAATTAAAATCTGCTTTTTACACTTAGTCTATGTCGATACGAGTCAACTTTTGCTGCGCAACTTTGAATTTATGGTAGAGAGAGGTGAGAAGATAGGGAAGGGGTACACTGCTTCATGTACATCCAACTCTCTTTTATTTTCTTCTTCGTAATATTAAGCAACAACAAATTCTATGTAAAAAAAAAGCTGCGCAGCAAGAATTTCATTATATGGACACGAATGCAACTTCAAAAGAAAATTTAAGAAAGTTGTAGAAGCAAAAGTTGATTCATATGGACATGGACTTATTGGCTTAAAACTTTCTTATATTTTGTCGGATCTCCTCGATCGTCAACTTTTTTCATTCGGTACAAAATTGTTTTTTACGTGTAGCCTTGAAAAAGTTATTACAAATTTTGTTTTATATTAATTAAGGAAATTAAAATAAAATTCATATACGAAATTAGTCGCTAAAGTCGGCGGCGGCTAAACAGCAAGAAAAATGATCGGCTGCGGCTGAGCCGAGGCTATAAGCCGATCAGCCTCGCTCTCTGTACATAACAGCATAGACGCCATTGCTTTTGGCGAGTTGCATTGACCTAACAATTGGATCATGATAACTACACTATTTTTAATTTTCTAGGAGAGAAAAAAGTCTAATAAAAATACTTTAACTGACTGAAGCGTTTTTAATGCGATTGATTTTTATGATAACAGTTTGAAAATTTATAGGGCGCTTCGATGTAACAATTAATAATTGAAAATGCGCTGTAAATTTTTTTCAGCTAACGATATGGAACTGTGTAGTTGCATACATTTATAAAATATCATAAAATATCATCACCGTATTTACAACATCCCGCTTTCCATAATATATTTTAAAAAACCCCGCTTTTTTTGGTCATATTTTCTCCAGAATCCCGTTTTTCAAACGTTCTTGTCCCGCTTTTGACAAAAACCTTCTGGTCACGTTAAGCAATCACTATATTGTTGTGATGGGTGTTTTTTTAGAGGCATAGAACTTCGAATTGAAATAAAACACAAGAAAATCGTTTTAATGTCCATCAATTTGGCTTTATTGGAAGGATAATTTTATGCCATTAATGTTTAAATATGATTTCGGGCATGTGGCCGCCGCGGCTGGCGCGAATAAAGCCAATTCTACAGGTCCAATTTTCAACCACTTTTTCGAGCATATGGGGCCGTATGTTGGCAATAACGCCACGAATGTTGGCTTCCAAGTCCCCTAACGTTTCTGGTTTGTTGGCGTAGACGAGCGACTTCACATATCCCCAAAGAAAATAATCCAATGGTGTCAAATCACACGATCTTGGTGGCCAATTGACAGGTCCATTCCGCGAAATTATGCGCTCATCGAATGTTTCCTTCAATAAATCGATTGTGACGTGCGCTGTGTGGCATGTAGCGCCGTCTTGTTGGAACCACAACTCATCCACATGCATGCCATCCAATTCGGGAACAAAATAGTCGGTTATCATGGCTCTATACCGGTCTCCATTAACGGTAACTGACTCTCCAGCATTATTTCGGAAGAAGTATGGCCCAATGACTCCACCAGCCCATAGAGCACACCAAACAGTCAGTTTTTGTGGATGTAATGACGTCTCAAGGGTCTCATGTGGATTCTCTTCACTCCAAATGCGGCAATTTTGCTTGTTGACGTAGCCATTCAACCAAAAATGAGCCTCATCACTGAACAAAATTTTGCGATGAAAATCAGCATCGAGATCAATCTCATTTTCGGCCCATACACCAAAATCACGACGCATTGCATGGTCTCGCGGCTTTAATTCTTGCACTAGCTGGATCTTGTAAGGTCGCAAGGGAAGATCTTTGCGCAAAATCTTCCATAAAGTTGATGGACAAAGCTCCAATTGCTGTGCACGGTGGCGAATCAATTCATTCGGGTCCTCTTCAACACTTTGCTCTACAGCGGCAATTGTTTCTTCGGTGCGCACTGTTCGACGTCTCTGCGGATGCGTATTATCACATAGAGTAAACGTAGTGCGAAAACGATCCATGGTTAACCGAATTAATTGCTCTGATGGACGATTATGTCGACCATAAAATGGACGGAGCTTGCGGTAAACTTCGCGAACTGAACCATTATTTTCGAAATAAATTTGCACGATTTGCAAGCGTTGTTCTTTTGTCAACCTGTTCATGATGAAATGGCAAACCAAACTAAATATTAATCACTTGACAGCTGACAAAATGGCCGCCAGTTAAAAAAGTGATGCCAACTTAAAGTTATATACCTCAATAAAAAAACACCCATTACTTTGTTATAACCACTTTCAATAACATGCTAATAGCAAAACAAAATATAATAAAGTGTATTTTTCAGACAGCAGCAGCAAAAGAAAACTATTTACGATATTGCTTTTGTTATTATGTGCTGTTCAAAAATTAAAACAGCATAGCAATAGCAAATGATTTTTGTCACATTGCTTGCTGTTGTTAATTGTTTATTCCTTTAGCTTCAATGATAAAAGCAAATTGTTTGGGTCTATGTTCGATCGTTGCAAGTCAATGCCGGACGAATTTGAAAGTACGAGTGTAAAACTTTGCAAAACAAAATTTTTATCACAATAACATCAAAATTTCGGAAATAATTGCAAAAAATTTCCAATACATTACAATCATGAGAAGAAATGCCAAAATTGGTTAAAAATTATAAAAAATTTGCAAATTTGCGTTGAAACCTTTTTGTGTTCTTTTTACAGTTTTGCCATTTTTAATAAATTTTAGAGCTTGGTTTAAATTTTGGGGTTTCTCGCGAACTTTTGCCATGTTCGCGATAAAGTTTTTTGTGTGTATTCAACGTCTTTAAAATGTTAATGATTTTTAATCAATATTAGATATGTCGCTCGCAGCAAATTTTTGCGAATTTTCGCCAATTTCGCTACTTTTTCCAAATTTGTTTCATTCCTTACAGTTTTGGAGCTTTTTAATCGATATTATGTCTTCTTTAAATTTTTGCAACATTTCGCAAATATACGCCATTTTCGCGATAGACGTGATTTTTATAAAGTTTTTGGATTTTTTCCATTTTTCAACAGCAAACAACAGCACAAATAAATTAAAACATAAACAATTAATTTTTGTGACAACAAATGCTTTTAGTTTTTTACATTTGCTTTTGATATGCTATATTTATTTCCAATAGCACAGTATAAGCGATAGTATTGAAATAAAAATTAAACATTTATAGTATAGTATAGCACAATTTCCGTGAATGATTGAGGACACAGATGTCATTGGAGAAACTATTGTCGAAAACACCATCCTTAGTAATAAAAGAACTCGCGTTAAAAAATAACGATAATATATTTAAAATAATTCCAAATAAAGAATTTAAAGATATGTTCAATGCATTGAAAAGAAATAACGAAGAAAATTTTAAAATTTTAATTTTTAACTTGTACACAACTTTAAATCTCTATTTTTTCAGTGTGACATAAATGTAATGCCATTTTAATCATTTTATTGTCAAAACTAGTTTAAAACTGATTAAAGGTTTACAAAATTTTTTTGTTAGTTGCTTTTGAATAAAAGGATTTTAGACTAACTTATACTTCAAATTTTTTTTTATCAAATAATTTTTGTATTTGCGATATAAAAAAAATTGTAAGTAATTTCTTCTCCCCAGTTTATTCTGTGTATTTGAACTCGAGCCATATATTTATTTTTACTTTGCCATTTATCGAATGAAAAAAGTTTCATGCCGTTTATGTAATTTTTCATTGTTGCTATGCAATGTTTCATGCCATTAATTACATTTTTCGCTTTACTAACGTAGGGTTACCAGATTCAGATAGTGCAATAGCTTGAAAATCAACTTGACTTTCAAAAGAGAACTTAGCACACTAAAATGTATAAAAGAAACCAAAAAAGGTCAAACACCAAAATATTTTCTGAGGCAGAACAACGTTTTTTTGTATGAAAACTAAAATCTAACTCCTTCGTAAATGCTCCAAAACTTGCTTCTATGGCTGAAAGTTGTTTTAGTAAGAAAGCAGGCTCATCAACAATCCGAATAACGACCAATGATCTTAAATTCAAGGTCCGCAAAGTAAGATCTTGGCTGCTACATAGTATGCCCCATGAAATATATCTTTTTTTTTATTTATTTACTTAAGTCTATGAATAAAAACCTTACAGACTTTAAATTAAGAATTTCCAAAGAATGATCTGTGAACTGAAATATATCGTTGTAAGAACAACATAGTCGTCTTAACGGATCAGCAAGGCCATAATTTGTTTTACTTAATTTAAAGTCATGTCGTGACGGACGTTGAGGTACATTAAAAGCAATATTATTAATCAGGAGCTCGGAATCGATGTCGCCATATAATCCAATTGATTTTAGTCTATTCAGTGTAAGCTGGCAAGTTAATATTCGCATTCCATGGCAAACTACGGATTGGGAAAAAATACCATATGGCTAATGTCAAAAATTAGTCGCATCTCTTCTCACGAGGCGCCAGATGATTATGAAAAACAAGGGACTGCATACAAAATATTAATTCAAGGAACATTGTTTAAGTTGTAAACATTTTTTATACTTGTACGTTAAAATATTTTTCCATAACATATTTGAAGGTAACTCTTTTTTAGCTATGTATAAGCATTATTAAATTAAAAATATCATTTCCGCTTGACAAATTATATTTACGTAATTTTTTATTTTTGAACTAAATGGTATAAGTCTGAAAATTTTTATTATTTCGGCTTCTAGTTCAATACTTTGAATGAATGTAAATTCAACTTATTTTTATTAAGAGTGGAGTGTTGGAATATTCAAATCAGATTAGCAGAACGGATCAGTACTAATGATTTCGACAGGCCGCTACACCGTCTCATCAGCGTTCTTGCGTAAAAAAACTAAAAAATAGCAAGACCAGTGTGCGGAACATAGCGACTTTTACATCTAGGAATCATTATTGTGAAGATTCTTTTTTAATGCTTCCCGACTGTAAAAGTAGCTATGTTCCGCACACTGGTCTTGCTTTTTTTTTAGTTTTTTACGCAGTCGCGTTTTTTGATTTGTTGTTTATTTGTTTTTTTCTAGTTTTCGTACTCTGTTTGGTTTTAGATTTTTTGTTTAAAGTTCACTTTTTACGCAATTGGGTTTTCTGGTTGTTAATCAACTTAAAACTGTTAAAGATTCTAAATGATCATTCGAAATGAAAAATTATAAGAGAAACCTAAAGATTATTATCAAATACCTGTTCAATGATACCAATTTTAATATACTTCACCGACTTTTTATTTTTTCGTTCTCACAAAATGGCCATGTTGTATTTTGTCTACTTTCATATCCTTAGTGACACTCACAGGATTAAGACAAACCGATTGCCGCAAAGGAACATACATACATATGTACATACACAGGCTGATAAATAGAATACCCTTCTTAAGTGTTTTCTTGTCACATGCAACAAATTTATGAAATTGATGAAAATTAAGGGGGAAAGAACCAAGATGTCATAAGTGGCGCCAAGTATTTTATGCCGGATCAAAGAGTCACAAAAGAAAAAATGTTACCACGTCAAGCCATGAACAACGATATGCATTAGTTTATAATCGGACTACAAATGACAACGCTGTATACAGAAAAAAGGGTGTATCCAGGGGCGTGGCGAAAAAAATTTTTAAATATTTGTGGGACCAGCTCCAGCCTATCTTTAATTCTAGGGGGTCACTGGCTTAACTTTTTTTGGTATGGGGACCGAATCACTTTACTATACATACTATGTAATTAGACATAAACAAAAAGTGAAAAAATAGAAATATGAAAAACAAATTAGTGACAAAAAAGAAAACAAAACAAAAAATGTATGTGTAGATACATACATGTACATATGTATGTACATAATTTAGTGCATTAATTGCGATGCAGTTGCCAAAAAAAGAAATTCCTCAATAACAAGATTTTTATTTTCTTGTGTATTTTAGAAATTTTGATCGTCAAACGCGATCTTCAAGTACGTTCAAGTTTAATGTCATTTGATGTAAAATATCACTCTATGTAAATCGGCTGCAAAAGATAACAAGCGTCTGCTTCTAGATATTTTTTAATGAACATATCGCACCCTAAATACAAAAGAGTCACAACTCAAAATTTTCCAAAACTGACTTTTTTCCATAAATTAATTCAGAGTACACATCTCTAACTACTGCAAAAATTTCTTTCACATCACTATCTCTTTAACTGGAAAAATACAGTTATGTCTATTTTTATGTTAAGTGTGTTGCTTCTGCACATAAACAGTTTTTTATCTCTCCTGAAAATTTTAGTATTTTGAGTTGTGACCCTTTTGTATTTAGGGTGCGATATGAGTGGGTATTTTGTATGTATGTACATGCCACCTATGTATTAAATTAAATAAAAATAAATGTGTTTGTATTAAATATAATAGATATGTATATCGCAAAATATTATAGTTTCTCATACTACGTTTATGCGCGCACTATTTGCAAATAAAAATATTTGCAAATAATACCTAGTTTATACGCAGAGCTTATTTGCAAATATAAACGTAAAATGCTGCCAAGTCCTTTTTTATTGTAACTTATTAAATCACTGATTATTCATCTATTTGTGAATATATTTATTTATTATTTTTTAATAACAAACATATGTAAAGGTGGCAACCCAAAGTTCTTATTTGCAAATAGCGCGTTAATCAGTAATTGTTTTCGTGAGTTAGTAATTTACAATAAAAATACATACTTCGTAGCACTACGTTTTTATTTGCAAATAACTCGTGCGTATAAACGTACTATAAGATACCTCAATGTTTATACATCATAGCAACAAAACAAAAACTAGGTAGCACTTCTAAAAAACTTCTGTGTTTTTACAAGAAAAAAATATTTTAAATGGATAAAATAACAAATTATTGTTTGTTTTAATTGTCTAAATTTTTTTTATCAATGTTTTTTGCACAACATTTATGTATTAATTGTTTTTTTATTAACAAACATTTGTAAGCGTGGCAACCTCAAACATGTTATTTGTAAATAGTGCGCTAAGCGTAGTATGCAGTTCTTACTGAAATTCAGGTTTGGAGTTTTGCATTTATTTCTACACGGAAAAATAATCGTGTAGAATTCTATACAGAATTTTGTTTGCATACACACAAATCTATATATTTTTTAATTTACAATACACAAAACACTAAAAATCAATTACAATGTACGAAAAATTAGAAATGTCAAAAATTCCGTCACCAAACAATTGTCTGAACATTAATTTGTGTTTCAGTTGACGGAAAAAATTCTCCACTTATTATTTTAAAATGCCTGTTATAGACAATAAATGGCAAAATTCCGTGTATTTTTCTTTTGGAACTGCGTACTAGTAAACGCAAATTTCTTTAAGAATCCTGAATTTCAGTTTGTTTTTTTACGCATACTTCTTATGGCAGCCTGAATTTCAGGCAGAGCTGCATACTACGCTTTAAGCGTAGTATGCAATTCTGCCTGAATTTCAGGTTCGAAGTTTTGCATTTATTTCTACACGAAAAAATAGTTGTGTAGATATACATATTTGTTTTCATTCACACAAATTCACTCAAATTTACTAATTTTAACATGCAAAACATAAAAAATTATTCACAACACCATACAAAAACAAAATGTTAAATATTCCGTGAGCAAACAATTGTCTGAACATTAATTTTTGTTTCAGTTCACAAAAAAAAAATCTCCACCAATTGATATAACATCCCTGGGTGTTGATGTTTCTTTTCAGCTGCGAACTACCAAACGGAAAGTTGCTTGAAAATTTTTAGAACCTGAATTTCAGTTTGTTTTTTTTTTTGCAAATACTTCTTATGGCAGCCTGAAATTCAGGCAGAACTGCATACTACACTTTAATCGTGAATAGTTTTCGTGAGTTAGTAAGTCGCAATAAAACAATTAGGTATATAGCAACAATTTGCAGTTTTAATTTCAAATAACCCGTGCGTATAAACGTAGTAACAGATAATTAGCTTTATAAAATGTTTATCACTTAAAGTGCATTACTAAAATATAATGGTGAACTTTGTCCGATAAAAATTTAAAAAACCCAACGATGAAATAGATTATGGTAGTTGTAATAACAGGTGCTGCTTTTGACGAGACATTATTTACATTACGTAATTGAATTTTTCCAATTATTTATACATGGATATGTAAATATATATTTATTTAATTATTAACTATTTTTAATCTTTGATTAAAAAATCGAGTATGTACAAACTTTTTTAGCCAACAAATTTCAATTTCTTTAAATTGTATGTTATTAATAGAAACATGTAAAATGTTCTTTTGTTAAATTCGTTTTTATTTTAATTTACACACACAAAATAGTGATCATAGAATATATGAAAGTTATTCACACACGTTTAATAAATGTATATTTTTTATATTCTTTATACACTACAAGACTAATATTTAGTTAATCAAAGGCGCGTATATAGATCACGAAAACAATCCGTTGTAACAAAAAGTTTGATAAAAACTAAAAGAGGTTTTTGAATAAAACGGAAATGTACTATTGGCGAAATTCGGCAACGGACACACCACCATATGCAATGTGATGTATGCATATTATGCATACACCACATACGATTAAAAGTTAGACAAAAAATGTAAACATTGTGTACATACATATATACATACGAATGCACATGGTACTGTAGATATCGGTACCTAATACGCAAATTGCCCTAACTAACAAATCAGTGGCAAACAATATTTTTATTCCGATATATGTAGATATAGGCTGCACAATTTTAAAACACAGTAACATAAAAAAAAATTGATTATTAGGCAAGGTTCAAATTAAGTTGATGTTAATTCTTCCCTTGTTCCTTGGAATCTTCCCAATTCTTTCCGAATATAACGTTACGAATCTTAGCCTAATAATAAATTTGGATTCACAAGCAAATACACACGTTTGAAATAATCATATTAAAATCAATAAATAAAGTTGTTCAAGAAAAAAAATATATGTATGGGATACTGTTGACCTTGCAGGCCATCCCAGCTCAAAGCGATGGAACATCCGGGATTGATTTAAACCAAAAAAAAATCGTACTTCAAGAACGCGGTGGGCTAGATTCAAGGCTTATTTTTACTTATTTAATCCTGGAACAGACTAGAATTTATATATCATTAATGCTAAATTTAATATTTTTACTTACATGTTTTAATTTAAAATTTATTTTTGTGCATTACAGGTATTGCCTTAGACAACTCAGCTAATCAACATTGAAAGAAAAACAGCTAAAAGCCAGTATACAGGAGCAACATGTCATACGTCGCGACGTTTGTCGGCTATTTGCACACTGCACGAACTATCAAAAAAACCAAAAACAAAACAACAATAAGAGCACAACAGTCGATTGTAGCTATCAACACAGCAAACAAACACCAATATAGTACGACTGCGTATAAAGCGTAGTATGCAGTTCTCACTGAAATTCAGGTTTGGAGTTTTGCATTTATTTCTACACGGAAAAATAATTGTGTAGATTTCTATAGAGAATTTTGTTTGCATACACACAAATTTATATATTTTTTAATTTACAACACACAAAAACACTAAAAATTAGTTACAATGTACGAAAAACTAGAAATGTCAAAAATTACGTGACCAAACAATTGTCTGAACATTAATTTTTGTTTCAGTTGACGGAAAAAATTCTCCACTTATTGTTATAGCATGCCTGTAATAGACAATAAATGCCAAAATTCCGTGTACTTTTCTTTTGGAACTGCGTACTAGTAAACGGAAATTTCTTTAAGAAATTTACCAACCTGAATTTCAGTTAGTTTTTTTTACACATACTTCTTATGGCAGCCTGAATTTCATTCAGAGCTGCATACTACGCTTAAAGCATCAATCGGCAAACACATACTTATACATTTTGCTTGTGTGGGTTTTACTTTGCAACTCTCGCTCTTACAAAGTTTTTGTTAGTGTATATCAAGCAATAGCAAGAAACAAGCGATAACACAATCTTCTTGTTTGAATGTTCATGCCACACTGATTGATTTTATTTATTTTTAGTTAATACGTGTGAGCAGCGTGACCGTTTTGCGACTAAAGTGGCAATTTGCCACTTTTTCAACTGCCTTGCCACTTTTAGTGCCCTTTTTTAAAATTACCTAAATCTGCCACCTTTTGTAATATTATGCCCCTTTTTGCCCCTTTTTATGAAATGATGCTTCTTGTTTTAATATAAGCTTTTTATGGCACAAAACTGTTTTTATAAAAAAAAATCTCAAGACAAAAATTTGTTTTTGAGTCTATCATGTAAAGTCTTATGACAAAAACAATTTTGAAATAGTTTAAGAAATTAGATCTATATATATTCATTATTGTATTAAAATTATTAAAAATAATACCCTGATTTACTAACACGAACAAGAACGTCTTGTTAAAAATTTTTATGAAAATCACGCAGCTTTAAATATTTTTAAAATTATTTTCATGCAGATTTTGGTGCCATGTCACAATATCCAGTGATGTAGTGTCCAAAGACATTATGTCACTGCTAAAAATGGCATTGTGACACTTTTAATAAGTCCATGGACTTTATGACATTATTATTATGACTATTATGACACTTTGAAATGTGTCATAATGTCCACACTTTCAAAAATGAAAACAAATTCAAATATATGTACATGTTTTTGACTATTCACCTTTTACTTCTGCAATCGGTGACAAGTAATAAAAGATCAATTGACGTTATTGCATTTTAAAAAGTGAAATAACATCAAGAACAATTTGCAAATAGCGTCAACAATGCTTAAAATATGTCCAATCGACATCGTCGATTCAAAGAAATATTTGGAAATTAATTAAAATTGTTAAGAAATTTTATTTTACTACAAAATATTCTTTGCATAGCTGGCCTTCGGCCGGGCTTAAGTATTTTTTCTTCTTGGTATATTGAAAAGCGACCTTCGGCCGGTCTTAACGATTTTCTACTCTCAGTATACTCAGCAGCTTCGCCAACCGAAGGCCGGCTATGCAAAAATCTTTACTCAGCGAAACTGCTTTTCGATATACTTTACTAATGTGCTGTTTCCATATGCAAACAAGCGACTTGTGTAAAAAATTTTTATGGAAATTGCTCAAAAAAATGTGAGTGCCTTTCACATAAATTTTATACAAACAAGGTTTGTTTGCATTGTTTGTCTAAAATTTATATAAAAAGCAGTCAGTTTTTTGAACGAAAAAACATCAAAATTGATTCATTTTATTTTAAAAGCATTATATGCCCTAGAAATTCATTAAATATTAGAATTTGGTTCAATTATTCCCTTTTAAAAAAAGTTGCCCCTTTTTTTTAAGAATCCCCTTTTTGGTGCCACTTTTTTCCTCAAAATCCCCTTTTTGTGCCACTTTTTAAAAATTTTCAACGGTCACCCTGCGTGTGAGTACATACGTTTGAGAGTAAAGGAGTAAAAAACCCCATGTAATATGCTTTGCCGGTTCCTGGTATAAAGTTTATATGTACTAATAACACATACAACAGTGCAAAACACATACGGACTTGACAGTATAGACTAGATTCTACTATCAAAGGGTAGTAAAACCCTATACTAAGTTTGGCAAATTCGGTGACCAATTTTTTATGGGTATAAACTTTCTGAAAATCAGTGGGCCCTCCAAAAAAGGTGTCAACAGGTTTTGGCCAACAGCTAATTCAGACTTGGTGATACCACTTAAGCTGTTTTTAGACTATTATACAAGCTGTTCGACTTCTACACAAAATGCTACCCTGATATAATATGTTGTTATTGCTTTCTTAAAACTTTCTATAAACTCATTAGATCAGGGTTGCATTTTCTACAGAAGTCGAACGGATTGTGAGATAGTGTAAGACATCTATTAACTATATATGGCAATAATGTAGCTAAGAAGTCCGCTAAACAAATTTTATTAACATTTTATGCCAAAAATTAATTCATTCGTGCACTTTTTTTTATTAATATATTTTTTGCAGTTTTCAGAATAACTTATATGGCTTCCTAATATTTTGCTAACAATATTCGCAAAGTTGTAGCTACGGTAAGGTTGAGCAACTTTTGTGAACATATCAATAAAATCTGAACGTATCTAGGCACCCTAAATACTGCATGAAAACTACTTTGTATCTTAAAAATTTTAGTTGTTTAACAGTTAGGCTATATCTTTATTGCATTTTATTACTTTCTTTGTTATTGTTCCATTTCTTATGTTGCCGATTTTAGTATTTACTATTTTTTAGGCTTTGTTGATGGATTGCCAAATATTGCTACATAGTGAAAAATTTGGAACCCCTGTAAGTTATGCTGATAAAAGTAGATAGTGTTTCCTATATTTTTTTTCGAAAAAGGTGCAGAAAGAAATATTTTTTGGGAACAAAATGGTAATGAAATGCAACATAACACAACAGCGAAGTGTGCACCTGAATATACTTTAAAAAAAAAATAATTTTTTGCATCAAACAATATAGAAAAACTACAATTTATAAGGTAAAAAGTGGTCTGCAAGTTATTCTGAAAAAGGCGAAAAATTGTTTCCATTAATTTAGTAGTGCACGAAAAAAATTATTTTTTGCCATAAAGTGTTAATATAATCTGTTTATCGGGCTCTTAGCTACACTGTTGCCATATATAGTTAAGCGGTATCAGTTAGTTTTAATTAGCTGGTGGGCAAATACACAGAAAGAAATAGATAAGAATTATGTTCAATAAAATAATGTTGTTGAAAAAAATACTAGTTTCAATAACATTTGTCATTAGCTTAATATTTATCAATACCGCGGATTTTAAAAACCACGCAATAAAAAGTGTTTGATAAAAAAGTCATTGAAAAATTGCAGCTATTTAATAAAAATAGCCGTTAAATCAAATATATGTGTACTTAATTCCATGTATTCATTGGCATGCTTTCCAGGGGTAAGTGCTATAAAACAACTTTTATCTCATTAAAAAATAACTTGGATATGGCTCAGATGTAGAGAACATGCTTTACGTCCAAAGAGACCGCGTTCGTATCCCAGCCATGTTAGTATTTTTTTTATTTATATTTTTTGAAAGTTAATCTTAAATAAAATTTTAATAACAAATCTACTTAAATTTGAAATAATTTTTTTTACAATTTTTGTTATCAATATAGCCGAATTCCTTATCACAGGAAATTTAAAAAAAATTGATTTAATACCGGGATTTTTGTTATCAAAAACAAACTTATTTTTTTCTGTGTACTGATGAGTAATTCTGAGTGAATTCAACAATTGCATTTTCTTCAAATTCATAAATTTTCGCACCTTTTTTTGGGCAAAAGATATTGTTTTAGCACAATGAAACGTATGTCATGGTATCATAAGGTTTCCTTCTTCACTACACAGAAAAACACAAGTTTCGTTTTTGATAACAAAAATCCCGGCATTAAATTTTTTTCAAATTTCCTGTGATAAAGAATTCCGCTATATTGATAACAAAAATTTTAAAAAATCTTATTTCAAATTTAAGTAAGTTTCTTATTAAAACTTGGAAGAATTTTGATAAAAAATTTATTTAAAATTTACTTTAAAAAAATTTGATATCGCCGGGATACGAACCTGTGCTCTTCGGACGTAGGCATTCTCTCTAGAAGAATTAAGTACATATGTATGTATTTGATTTAACGGTTTTTTATTAACTATTTGCAATAACTTTTTTATCAAACACTTTTTATCGTGTTATTTTTACAATTTGCGGTATTGATAAATATTATACATATTAAGTGAATGACAAATGTTATTGAAATCAGGGACCGTAACGTTTATCAGTAATATCATAAAAATTACGATTTAATAGTTATTTTTCAACTTTTATTTTTAGCTTGCCGAATAAGAATTATTTTTTAGTTTTATTTTTTGATCGTTAGATAATTTTTATTTTTGAATGTTATTTTTTTGCTCAAAAATGGCGACTATTTTTAATTATTATTTTTTGCTTACAAATAAAGATCGTATATAGAGAAATATAAGAAACCACGTTTTGTGTGTATTTATTATATACTTATTTATTAACGAGTTGCTCTGTAGCTGCGAAGTAAGTACGCCAGTCTTTTAGTGCAGAGGTCGCCGGTTCGATTGCAGTCAAAGACAGTTGGTGCTTTCGCAGATATAACAATTATGTATGATAATAAATAATAAAATTTTGTTAAAAATTTAACAAATCACATTGTTAATATAACAATAATTTCAACTGATATAATTTTAAAATCTAAAAAAAAAATTTTAAAAAGCATTCTTTTTTTTTTTTGCTTTTTCTTGCAGAAACGCACTTGGTAGGAATCGAACCTGTAACCTTCCGGGTAATAGCCTGGCACACTAGCCAGTATACCGCGGGAGTCAACAAATTATTTGTTGATACATATATATAATTGAAAATATTTTTTGTAAAAGTTTTTTGAGAACCCAGTTTATTAAAAATATTTTTTTTTTTGTTAAACCTCAATTGTGAATAACACAATAATTTTAATTGGAAATAATCGATTTGATTTTATTTTCTAATGTCACAAATGCCGTGTTTGTATTTACAAAAATCGTTGTAGGTGCCATTTTAAAAAAGTTTTAATTGTATTTACAAATAAAATAATTGCATTTACAAAGAATTTTTTTTTTGTAAGTTACATTGTACATTTATAAGACCAATTATATGTACAGTGCGCCATCGGTTACTGCAACCTTCGATGAGCGCAACCTCGATTATTGCAACAACTCAAATCTTTACATTATAGACTCCTTGAATGCAACTTGGCAAGAATTTGTGACTCATTAAACGCAACTTTTAAATTTTGTCGTTGGTTGTTTGTTTTTTCCTTTTTATTGACTTCAAAGAAGCTTCTTCAAAATCTTTGTGAAACTGCAGCGCAGAAAAAATTTTCTAGTACCAAAAGTATAAAATTTCTTACTTCTGTCTATACCATTTTACAAAACTATGAGCCAATTCAACTGAATGTTAGTTATATTGTTTATTTTGTAAAATAATAAAAATTTGCTTTATATTTCAATATCAAAACTTTAAGTTTTAAAATTTTAAAACAAAAAATTGTTTAGGAAATTTTTATGATTTTACGAAATAAACAATACAACATTTAGTTTGAATTAGCTCTATAATAAATACCCCATTACTCATATTTTTGTGCATAAATGCGTATTTTTTATTTAACTTACTTATTGGGATGGCATTTGTTAATCTCTTTCTGTATTTCGTTTTATTTAAATTTACTTTTGAAAATATCAGTTCAACGTTTGCAGATGAATTAAGGAGACATATTAAATTTAATGCAAATTTCTACAGCTTTGGAAACACTAACTCACTATCTCCTCTAGTATTTTGAGATTGTGTGCCAAAAGTCTTCCGCAGTAACGTTTTCTAAATTTCGAAAATACTATTAATATGGGGTGGAGCTATCTGAATTCGCCATCTTATTTTGAACTTCAGTGTCATCAATTATATTTGGAAAATGTTTCATTAAACTTTTTGGGTATTTTTTTGTACTAAAACACGCCATGATACATTTTTATACAAGTGCACAGAGAAAACAGATTGGTTGGAAAACAGTTATGACTATTAAAATACAACTAAGCTAACCAATATTACACTATAAGTAGTGAAAATTAAAAAATTCAATAATATTTCTGTTCTTGTATCTGAAATAATATACCCCAGGTATATTTTCAGTTACGATCCCCAATCATTATTATAAAAATTCGTTTATAAGATTAAGATATTAGAAAACAAATAATTACAAATAAAAGCCAAAATTTTAGAATTAAATTTAAAAAATGTGTAAAATAATCTCTAAATCTTACTCGGGCTTAATGTTCTTTACTATTGAAAGGTAAGTTCTATAAAAATGAGATTGATGAGCCATTTTCTAAATATAGTGATTTATTTTGTGCATTAATAAAAATCTTGCAAAAATAAAGGAATTAACGCGCTATATAAGGCATCACATTGGAACTATTTACAGCAAAGAGCAGTTTTGAGTTTCTTAACAACATTTAAGAATTGTGGAAGTATTACCAATATTTGCATACGTGAAACATCTTATACTTGCAAAGATCTCAATTTTTAAATGATTTAAGTGTAACCATAGATAGACGTTTGGCTGAAGTGCAAAAATATATTTTTCAATTCCGGACAAACACAAATTTTAAAGAAAAGCAAGAAGGTTAAGGATTCGGACTGATTACTTGAATACAGCTCTTTGCAAAATATCGGGTGTCGTTCCTAGTCATGATTGTTCGCTGATGAACCTAAGATTAGAAATTTTTCAATGGTACTTATAACTCAAGCCTTCAAAAACTATTAAGTGACCAACAAATATGTACGAAAATTTTAAGCATCATGTCCATGTAATGTATTTACATACATATGTCTTTATTTCTCTGTTTCTATTCTTTGTAAATTTTTTGTTTGTGTCTTTGAAAAATAAATTCAAAATATTTAACTACTTTGTTTTCAATTCACAATAGTAAAATTTTATTCATTGGTTCATGCTGTCATATTCATTGGCTATTATCGAATTCATTCAGTAGCTGCAATCGAATAACCCGATAGTACGTGCAACTGACAAAATTCGATTGGCTACAAATTCGGTTGTCACAATGAATCTGTTTTCTCTGTGTATATACATAGTAAGTATACTTTATATATTAGCAAATGGCAATTCTCTACAGTACTTTATTCTTTTATTGAGCTAACGTTTAGCTGACATATGTAAATTTATTAAATAAATTTAAAGAAGGCGGGTGACAATAATAAGTGTTAAGCAACTAAACTCAAAAAATCTTCATTTTGGGAAAAAAGATCTTCAAATCTTATTTTGACTAAAAAATCTTCAAAATTAAGGTAAAATCTTCATTCTGGCATCGCTGGCTCTAAGAGTGACAGTATGAATTGATTAAAGGTAAATGATATTCAATTCTTGTCTGCAAACCACTTACTTTGGTCGAGTGGTCTACGCGGTAAAGAACTCTGACGAGAATGCCGGGAGCTATCGAAACATGTCAGTTCAACCCTCCGCGCAATCAAATTTTTCTTTCTCTACAGGCTTCACATTTATCTCTAAATAAAAATATGATTTAATTGAAAAATTAAATTAAAACCGAACTCAAGCCAAAATTATTAAATTTCTTTGGATATGAACCCATACAGCTCGAATAAAACTAACGTGGCCAGAAGGCTGAAACCAATGGAAAGGGAGATTCTGAAGAAAATACGGAAAAGCGGGATGATGTAAAAACACTACATTTCTATGATAATACGAGTATACACATTATATCTTTTAAATATATGCAACTATACAGATCCATATCGTTATTTGAAATGCAAAACCACTTAACTAATAAATAGTTCCAAATCGCATTATTATTTAATTGTTGCGTATTACATCGAAGCGCAAAGCCATTAAAATTTTCAAGCCTCTATCATAAAAATCAACGAAAAAAGGAACTTAACTTCAGGCACTTGAAGTGCATACATATTTTCTTAATTTTCCTCTCATTAAATTTTAAAAACCTGCATTTTTAGACGTTTTCTTTAAATCGTCATTTTTACTATCTACGTTACGATGAAACAAAAATCTACTGCTAATGATAATCATTAAATAAATAAATTTATGTATTTTTGAAATATGAAACAAAAATTTTATAAATTGCTTTAAATGATGGAACATAATTCCTTCGCAACGTGTTTTTCCATACAAATTGACATTTTAAATACGTTTTGAAATACAATTTATTTTATTTTGTTTTAAAAGTCTCACTCTCACAAAAAAGTTACCATATCTTCATAAATTATTACCCTAATGTACATCCTTTTGCTAGGTTCCTTTAGAGTTTAACAATTAAGTTATGAGTTTAGTCGAACTGTATGAGTTTATATCCAAAGAAATTTAATTATTTTGGCTTGATATTCGCAAGACAAAGAAAAAAGTGAATATCAATAACTATTAAATGAAATACGGCTCTAAGAGTGACTGTATGAATTGATTAAAAGCAGATGATATACAACTCTCGACTGCAAGCCACCGACTTTGGTGAAGTGGTCAAGCGGAAAACAATTCTGAAGAGATTAGCGGAAGCTATCGAAACCTGAGTTCAACCCTCCATGCAGCCAAAAATTTTCTTTTGGAGGCTTAGCACCCCCTACAAGAGCCTAGCCACGCCAATGATCCTTAGTTCATATTTCTTTAACGTTCATATTTCTTTTTCGTTCACGTTTCTTCTTCTTTCAAGTTGAGTGTTTCAATTTACAGTCAAGAAAACAGCTGACGATAATTTTTTTGTGCAAATATTCTGCCGCCATTTTTTTGTTTTGTTTTTAGAAAATTTTTTTCCAATTGCTTTCAAATAGCTTTAAAGTTGCGTGCAGCCTACGTCACAGCTTTAAATTTTAGTGAATTTTGACAAGCAGTATATGTAAAAAACTTGAAAGCAAAATTTGAACGTGTGAGTGCAGCATAATCAGATTAGTTTTTGCAATCAAAGTGCATCCACACCAGATAAACTCGCTAGAAGAACAACTATGAAATCTTCAAAAACCACAAGTACTTTGTTTTTGTAAAATTATTGCACGATGTCAGAAGTACAAAGCAAATAAAGAATTTTTGATATTCAGCCATGATATTAGCACAAACAAAAGGGCAACAACAAAAAATTCCTCCAAAAAGCTTATGAATGGTTTTTATTATATTTGAAATGGCTAATACGGCATAAATCTCCGTATTTAAATAAAACAAAATATTTTATTTAATTTTTCCCGACAAAAATCTTATTAATATTGATTTTAAACACCGATAAACTCTATCCCTGTTATGCTGTATAAAAATAGACTCAACTTCTGTTTTATTTTATCTTTAATTATATAAATTCACTAAGCCTATTGAGCATCAGTATCGTATCGGCGTACCTATGCGTCCTTAATTGTTTTACGAAAATTTTTTTCAATATGCAACTTTTGGGACAATTATTCAATACAAAAATACCAACGATTGATATGTATACAAAAATTTCATAATAAAATGTCAAGAAATTGAAGTTATGCCACTTCTCCTACCCCATTTGTTTCCTATTGGTATCAATTGTTTGTAGGGTTACATACCCTACGTCTATAATAAATATATTTTTAGCATGGTAAATGTCAAATTCCATATAGGAAAAATAGCTAACATGAAACATTATTTTTCAATACAGTATACAGTTTTAGTTACATGCCTATTTACAGAAAGTATTGTGACTGAAAAATAGTCATAACTCTAATATTATGACTAAAGACTAAAATTTCCGATTCTCAAAATAAAATTGTATAAATTCAAATAGTAAAAGTAAAGACCTTGTCTGTAGACAATCATAATAATAGTTGTGACTGGCAAAGAAAAGCTAGGAGAGACTGTGTATTTTAAATTGTACTTATAGTTACTATTTATTTAGAGGTAACTATGTATACGCATTTAAATAAACATGTATAAAAATAAATAAATAAAAAACGTGATAGCATTGGTTCGTAATCAAAGTAAAAAAATTAATATAATGTTGGTATACAGTTTCAGTTACATGCCTATTCACAGAAAGTATTGTGACTGAAAAATAGTCATAACTCTAATATTATGACTAAAGACTAAAATTTCCGATTCTCAAAATAAAATTGTATAAATTTAAATAGTAAAAGTAAAGACCTTGTCTGCAGACAATCACAATAGTTGTGACTGGCAAAGAAAAGCTTCAACTGCTTATCAGCTGTACGTTTTTTATGATATATGGAAATATTTTGCATGGCGCTTCCTAACTTTGATGCGAATTCATACCGTTGTTATGGAATCTGTGGCAAAATAAAAACTCTTTAAAAATGGCGTTAAAAGCCGATATCCAACAAGTTTACATACTTTTTATTGTATAATATTTATTAATGATGGTAGGTGATAATTTTTGCACAAAGAACAATTTTTGCACATTCGTGATATAAGTGATTTTATACGTTTTTTGGTCTTTTGACGGTTTAGCGATTTTAATCCATTTTAGACATAGCTATCTTTCTCAATGTTTGTAAATGTTTGCGAATTTTCATAATTTTAGCGATTTTGTCTTAATTTTATGCACTCTTACAGTCTTAGTGATTTATCATAAATTTTAAGAATTTTTTACAATGTAGAAATTTTTCGCGAATTTTCGCCATTTACGCGATATAATTAAATTGTTTGTAAGTTTTTGCCTTTTTACAATATAACCGATATTTAGTCAATACTAGAACTTGCTAACTTTCCGCTGTTATCAAGTTTTTGCGAATATTCGCCATTTTTACGAATTTTGTACATTCCTTATAGTTTTCGACATTTTCGCGATAAAATGATGTATGTATGTATGTGTACATGCACAAATTATGAAAAGATAAAAACATTTTCATTATCAGCAAAATCGATATTTTCATTAAAAAATTGTTTTTAATATTTTCAATATATTTTTTAGTTTTAAAAATCAATTGTCATAATTTTTACTTAGCTTAACTATAAAATTTGGGTTTTTATGACTATTACTACGTTTATACACAGGGCTTATTTGCAAATAAGAACGTAAAATGCTGCCAAATACTTTTTTATTGTCATTTATCAAATCACTGAATATTTGTCTATTTATTAATATATTCATCTATTTATTATTTTTAATTAACAAACATGTGTAAAGGTGGCATCTCAAACTTCCTATTTGCAAATAGTGCATTAATCAGCAATTGTTTTCGTGAGTTAGTAACTTACAATAAAAATACATACTTAGCATCACTACATTTTTATTTGCAAATAAGTCGTACGTATAAACGTTCTATATGTTACGAGAATACAAAATTAAGACAGTCACAAAAATATATATAGAACTCAGTCATAAAAAAATTTGTGACTTTCTTAATTAAGACTTCTTCTGTGAATAGGCATGTTAATATGCTTACTTAACAACATTTACAAAATATGCAATCAATGACATAACTTCATAGGTATAATGAATTAATTTAATTTTTTGAATGAAAGAGTTTCACGAAATCAATGGAGTGTTTTAATGAAACTTTCTTCATTAATACAGTGAAATGTTACGTCATCTCGTTATTAATGACAAAATTCATTGGTCCAATGAAGAAATTCATAGCTCGCACGAAGATTTTCCTTTCAATGTATACAGAAAAGAATTGGTCTTTTCAGTTATTACATGCTTTGAAAACTCTTCTCTCAATAAAAATAATTTAATTGAAAAATTGAATTAAATGAACCTAACCTAGATAAATAACGGCCGTATGCATAACGAAAACTTGGCGTGGAGTTAGCATAAATAACGAAATTGATCTGGAGTTTTACAATTTTTGATATAAAATTTTAGTTTAAAAATCACTGCAGATTATAGTCGAAACTCAGGGCTATATTCTGTGACGATTTCTATTATCAGAATATATGGAACAACTCAGCAAAATCCAGTTCAATTTCGTCACTTCATGCCAAGTTTTCGTTATGCATATGGTTCTAATCATCTTTGGATTAGAAATTCGTAAGTAATGAACTTTGAAGCAACGTATAAAAATGCACTTTTTAAATTTTAAAGGAGTTTATCTCAATGAATTGTACTGGCTGAAAAAGGAGAAAGATTTTTTTTATTCTGTTGAAATTTTTCCAAATTGTTTGGCAATAATGAAAAAGTAGAATTCTAAAATTTTAAAACTCGAAAAAACGAAATAAAAATTTTAGGCGGGATCGTACTCTTAAAAGCGGGATGTCTGGTCATGTTAACTAAAACTGATAACTTAATTGTTAAAATAAGAATTTTTTACTCAATTTAAGAATTTTGTACTTGATTCAAGAATTTTTACATGATTTATGAATTTTATACTAATTTTAAGAAATTCCAGGGTGGGTTTTCTAAAGTAATCCCGTTTTCGGATTGATTTAAGTACATTTTAGTGTTTTTCGTACTTAAGAAAATACTTGAATTCAGTACGGCGTTTTTCTTTCTGTGTATATCTCTCGAGCCACTTAAGCGATTTAGATCGAATTTGAGGTATTCGACGCATATTTTCAAGTCCCATAAATTCTATTTTTCCCTCCATAAATTCAATGAATCCTTAAAATCGATTTGACAAGAATTTTTATACCATTTCAATTAAATTTACATCAATCGACGTTGTTTTATGAGTTTTTTAATTAAAAAACCGGCCCAGTCGAATACTTTTCGATTTTTATATTTAATTAGTTTTTACTATATTACAACTTATACGAACTTTTGCTGTTGATTTTCTAAATATTTTTTTCAACAACATTTACTGAAACATGCAATTAAGGCGAATTAATTTTATAAGCTGGTAGCAGGGACGAATTAAATTGGCCTTGTGATGTAGAATGGATGTCAAACTTCATATTTTATATGTCAAACTTCATATTTTATATGGAGTTTGACATGCTTGTAGGCAAAAAATGCTGAATGTTTTTGTATTGCTGTATTTGTATATATTTATTTTAGCCGAAAGCAAAGCGCGTGCGCAGCAATCCAACGAAGAAATGGACTCTAGCCGAAGAGAAGGTGCTAATTGAGTTTTTGATGGCGAAAAGAGATTTTGAGGTTTGTGGTATATATGTACAATACTTATGAACAAAATTTAAGGCACACATATGCCATTATTTGCAGAAGCCAACAGCACAGGCTTATTATAGGCGATTTTCTGCCGAAACCAAGATAGAGGTTGATTGGAAGTTGACGCGGGCGAAAGTCCGGAACATGCGCACAAGCTACAATAAAGCCAAAGCTTGGGAAGGCTCAACTGGAGCCGGCAGTATGGAAGGCGAAAGTATTAAAGGTATTTCATTCAACAAGCCAAAAATACTTGCATGCATACATACATATATATCGTCGTTCGTAAGTTATTGTGATCTATATTATAGCCTATAGCCCACAATATAGACCATAATAACTAACAAACGACGATATGTTTGTATGTATACACATACGTATGTATACAAATGTGTGCGTATGTATACTTATACTATTAATCGCATATTATTTCAATTCTTTCCACTCTCATATGTATTTCAGCGGCCTTACTGAAAAAGTGCACTTTTTTATGAACTCGACGACTTTTTCGGCACTAGGCTAGTTACAAATGTTGTAATTGAAGACAGTTTAGAGCCTGAGCCGACAATAGATACTTTAGATTGCATAAAGTCTGAATTAGCACAATAGTTTGCTTTTTATTCGGTTTTCTACCTCTCCTAAAAAAATTTCAAGAATATAGATATGCCCTTTTGCATTTTATATGACGATATGTATGTGTGAATAAATATAAATTTATTTAAAACATTACAAATTTTGGTTTTGTATAAAATGAAGTAAACTAGCTCTGGTATTACTTGTTGGAGGTAAGTTAATTTCTGGTGTTAAATTTTCGCTGTTATCGTTATTATCGTGAAATTTTATTAAAGCGTTATGCAAAATGCAACAAACCGTAATCCAGTCATTGCATTCTGCTTTATTTTTATTTGTCGCCATTCGAAAATTTAGTTCTTTTAAGCTGCTGAACTTTTCCTTTAAAATACCAAAGCAATTTTCGATACGGACTCGATATTTGGAAAAGTGTTTGTTGTACAGATCTCTTTCCTCTTTGGTATGTTCGATACTGTTTCCCCTAAAAGGCGTTAACAAAAATGGCTTAAGTGGATAAGCACTATCTCCAGCAATCCATTGAGGTGGTGAAAAAAATCGCTCAGGATGCTTTGCCATTGGAGAGTTTAAAAATATTTTTGCGTCATGTACGCTGCCTGGATAACCTATAGTCACTTGTCTTATTCGTAATTTATAATCACACACTGCCTGTACCTTAATCGCGTATTGACGTTTCCGTGAAAAGAATAACTGATGATTTTTGACTGGTGCTTCAGCTAATTTTAGTTCCGAGCCGTCTATGTACCCTATACACCCAGGCATTTCATCTTTTGTTGCAGACAGAATTTCTAATCGTTCTATAGCATTAGGCCAGAACAAAAATTTCCCTTTTAGGTTCAATATGGCTTTAAAAACACGCTTTGTGATATTTAGAATAGTGCCTCCATCACCAACACCAAATAGGGAAGCTACCTTACGTATTGAAAGCCCATCGCCGGAGGATCCTAGTCGATAAAGCATAATTTTCAGCTGTATTTCGATTGGAAGCTGTGCTGTATTTGAAATTGTGTGAAAGACATCATCGCCTTTTATTAAATCTAATATATATAAAAATTCATCTGGGCGAACACGAACCATTTGACCAAATCGGTCATCGTCAAATTTCAGTAGCACGTTGCGCTGCCACTTGTCAGATTTTGGAACACCGAGATGAACACTTCTACGGTTAACAAGCAAGATGGCAATGTTCATTAGGAAAATTTCATTAGTTTCTTCTTCCTCGTCTTCGTCGCCTAGGAAAAGTTGCATTTAAATCTACATAAATTGAAATTTTATTTTTAAATATTCACTTGAATAAGCCATTGCAACGTCCAAAATGTATTTTTCACACAAACTGGCAATTATTTTAGTTTTTTGACTTATTTTCGGCATTGTGATAAATATTTACTTTTATTTTAAATATATTCTTTTTTTTAACAGCTGACTTCAAAATCAAATAGCACACTAACTTATGAGAGGTGGTTCACAGCAGTTGTATTTTTTTGTGTTATTATATTAAAACATATGACTTTATGACACCTTGTGAATCCCCCAATTGTATTTTAATGGCAAAATAAACTACGCAAGCGGCTTGCGATACTTACTTTTTACATTTGCACACAGACTACACAAAACTAGCTCGTATGAGCATAGATTTTTCACTTTAATTAAATTTTAATTTTCCACGACGACCTCACTCTATGGAAATTTTGTTGCTAATGAACCAATTTCAAATAGACTACACAATATGAAATTTTTACAAATAGGAAAATTGGCATAGCATAGTGGAATAGAGCATAAAGAATTAAGAAGAACCATGGTATTTTTTATTTCGCAATGTCAAAAAATTTCCGCACCAAACGCAATTACTTTTTGTCCCAATTTTTAAGAAATACTGAGCTTTTACACACTTTTGTCTTCATACAAATAGTTTTTGGCACAAGTGCTTACCGCTCTAATGTTCCAAAATCCTTTTCTTGATCTAAGAGAAGTATTCCTCACGTATGCTATCAGAAAACTAAATTTTTCTAGACAATAAATAATTTTAAAAAGATAATAATAAATATATCATTCCAAAACTCGATATTTCGGAAGTACGTCGAAGGAACATCTGCGCAGACCGTGAAACTAAAGATACCCAATATATTTGCCAGTGTGAAAAGCATCACATATGTGCTTAAAATTTATATCATATAGCTGCTGAAAACATTTGCGTCTTAAAATGTTATAAAAGTTCTTACTTTTAGAAATCGCGTTTGGTGCGGAAGAGCTTTCAACCAGTCACCTATAAAAGCGATATTCATTGCCAGTACAACATTTGCCACCACGTAGTGGTATGACAAATTTTTCGTAAATATTTTTTATATGCCTATTACACAAGCAGCTTACCATAAATTCAATATGACAGTCAAAATATATAAATTTTTTGATTTTTCCGCAAATGGTTTGCCAACCGCTTATCAAACACGAACACAAAAGTACAAACGTAAATTTCTACCATGTTTGGCAAGCCGATTGGTTAGTCTGTTTGGCTCTATAGTTATGTGCGTGTCACTAAATACCCAGGAACAAGAAAAAATGTTAATCTGTGCGCTCGGTTTAGTAGTTTAGAATTGATAAAAAAAAAAACCTTTTTTTTATAACTTTATTTTAGAAAATTCTCAAAATCTTCCGATCAGAATCGTTTTATCACATAACGAAATCTAAGTGAATGCCGTAAATTCGGCTCCGTTCGGCTAAGCCGTGGTTAAGTTTTAAGAGCTTTATAAACTTACACACACCCACACACACATACATACATAAATTCATACGAACATCATCGTAAAAATAGTAAGAATATATTTCCCGGAACTCAAAACGCTGAGATCTGACGAAAACTCGATTTTCGAAAATCGGAAGGGAATTACTCCGGGTCCATACTACTGATTTATCCCAGCAACTACTGCATCGCCATAAGCAGGTTAATAAAGGAGAGTTTTGCTGGTTTAGCTTACATACATGCTTACGTATTGCATGATATTTGTTCGTGATATCCCACTTAAGCGCATTTATTGTTAAACAGTTCTTTTAGCGCTTTCGTTGTTTTTTTTTCTTTTAAAATCTTAACTCGTCGTTATTCATCGTAAAATTTATATTTTTCTAATCTCTGCCTTACAATAGCCCATTCTTGTATGCACCACTGTAAGTAGATGTTTAAAACTTCGGTTTTAAAGTGGACGAAAAAAATATATAAAAATTAATGGAGTACATACTCTACTATTGGTTTCACCAGAGATGGTACAATTGCGCTTAATAAAAGCGAGCATCTCAAGAGGTTTATTCATTACCATTATTATGTGTTTCTGAAAATTTACCGTCGGATAAGTAGGATTCCAACGTTTAAAAATTATTCCACGAATGTATAGATTGTTGGTAGCAAAATATTTCAATACTTTCACAACTACGCGCTAACAAATCACTTGACGGAATTTACGCGTACAGACTTCAAAGCTTAACATTTCTGTAGCGCAGGTAGTGAAAATCAAAAGTGTTTTGATTTTCGTCAAACTCATATAAAGCTATACTTTTTAAATTTTTTTACTTAGGCAATTTAAAAAATTGTATTATATATATTTTTTACCAGCACTCAGGGGATGACCCTACTTATGCAATGCATTGTGCCGGTCCTAGAAAAATTTCTTATGGGAAGGAGGATAGAGGGAGTAGTGTTTGTGAACATTCGATTTGAACTTTCCCATATTGACAGTGACAGGAAAGACCTCTGCACGGAGCTTATTCCGCATATGAACTGTTCGGCTAAAGAACGAATTTTCTCTGTAATGCGTAGTAAGTTCAACTGTCGTTTACACCACAAATGGATGTGCTCTTACTGAAGAACGTGTTGTTCGCAAAACGTAACGATAAAACATTGTGTCGATGCTCAGCGAGTGAATAGTGTTGGCTACCCTACTGTCCCCTATGAGTTTCTTCGCCCTCTCCTGTACGCGGTCGAGTAACTTCAAAATTTGAAGCGCCGGCCCATACATAAGAGTTGTATTCCATTTTCGGACGGATATATGTGGTGTAAATGATTAGACAGTTTGATGTGTGTCCATGCCGCTGAAAACATTTACATTTTTTGTTTTGTAAATAAATTAAAAAAAATATTTTTGTTCTTAAATTAAATATGTATCGATATTTTGTTTGCTTCGTAATATTGAAAATTTATTTAAAATCGCTTCTTTTTAGTTGTGAACTTTATACTTCCCAAGTAAATATGTAACTTTGTATGTGCATTAGGCGGTCCGTTTTTCTTTGAATATCAAATTTAAAAAATCGAAGTTATCAAACTTAATTGTGCCCAAATTATGTAACATTTAAAGTTCAGTTTATTAGACAACTATCATTTTAAGATTTCTTTCAAAGATTTCCCATGTAAAAATACACGGCATTTTTACGTGTAATTTGTGTGTTGTAAGGAAATCACAATTTTTATTAGTTGAGCGCTCTCATTTAACTGTGATTTTAATGAAATATGGATTGTTTTGTTTAGAAAAATAACGAAAATTTTAATTTATTTTCTATGAATATATTTTTTTTAATTTTTATAAACTCTAATATCCAATATGGTCAAAGCTTTAATCTTACATAACTTTCGAAGAAGTAAAATTTTCAGAAAATCATTCACTACTTTTTCGTAGAGCGTTGTTGAATTCTATATAAAATATGTATTGGTCATTGCGGATTGTTATTTGTTTCAGAGAAAAAACATTCCATGCAAGAAATTCCCATATATTTTTATTTGGGAAATGCTAGATGATTTTGGAACGGTTTAGTTTGAAATTTTCAAATTTTTTCTTGGATTGGAAATTTATTTTTAGGGCAAAAACTAAACATTTAGGAGGCGGCACCAAAGAAAAACCCAAATTGCGAAATGACGGACACCCTATTGTGGATATAGTACATCAGGGATGCAAAAGTTGGTGCAATTGTACTTTTTTAGTATTATTTGAAGGTGAAAAGTACAATAGCATCCCAATGACTAATTTAGCACTATTGCAAAATGTTGGAGAGTGACCGGGTTTGTTTGAATTTGGAACGATTTTACGTCATCCCACGTCAAATTTGGTTGATAAACAAATTGGTTTCGTATAGTGCCATCTTCAGTGTTGTTTTGAATATTCAAGAACCAGGAAATGGTTCCCAATTGTTACGTCTTCAAAAAAACAAAATATGTGCCTTTTGGTCGAAGGTATAAATGAAAAATTAACTAAGTAAACTGATATTTACTGATATTCAAAGAATTGCGAGAGGAGTATTATCCATTCCACATTAGTCTGCAAATATGGAAAGAATATCAAAATATTATGAAAAACAAAGAGAGATATACCGTTTGTTTCGACTGTGTCCAATATAATCCAAACAACGGATTGGCTGAAGTCATCTAATTCGAGCTGCTACAATTTAGAAATTACTAAAAGTTTATTAGCAAGAAGCATATCCTAAATAATCCTTTTATATTCAGATCTCAACAGCTTATAGCCTTTTGTGTGTCTTTTGAAATTTTAATATTAATTGGTTAAACTATCTACATATGTGATGATCCTGATAAACAGAGGCCTTACCTTTCCAGCAAAAATTTTCAGTAGAGCCAAAGTAGCAGTTCCCCCCACTTTACAATTGGAATGTCCCTAAATCAACACCCGAAATAAATTAAAAAGTTATTTTCCCAACCTCTACATTTTGAGAAAGGAAAATTAACTTCCCTCATATGAAACGCATTGGGGAAGTTAGCATCTCTTTTCCCAAGTGATATTTTTTACACAAGATTTTATGCTTTACTCCAGTTTTCACTCGTAAAAATAACGAACAACGGCGTTTCTTTCAAAGTTTTAGGAAATTTAGGTAACTCAATTTCGGCCTCACGAAGATAAGGTCCCATTTCATCCAGATCATCACGCATAAGTACGAAGTGCAAGTACACTTCAATGTGCATTTTTTGTTGATTTTAAGTAAATAATATTTTAAATAATGGAACAAGAATTTAGTACAATCGGACAGGAAAAAGTACAATTTTTCTTGAAAATTTGTACAATTTGTAAATTCCCATTTTGCATCCCTGTAGTACATACTTATAATAAAAAACCATGTGTGTACAATAGAGTGGAGCGTTGGTGTATGAAGGAAAAAAAAGTCAATCGATTTCGAATACCTGCAGAATGTTGCATTTAGCTAAATTGTATACAAAAAGAATTTAAAAAATTTTTTTCGACATAACTTTTAGCCCTCTTACAAAATCGTTACCCACCACTTTGAGTAAAAAATAATTTATTTGGAGTAAAATATGTGTTTTTTAATAAAAAAGACCGTATATACAAGGTGTCCCATAAACCAATGTCAAGCCGAAGGGAGATAATAGGGCAAGTAGTGACTGCTTCGAAAAAAGTTAGAAAAATCTATGTCACTTATTTTAAAAAGTAATGCCATTTAGAAAACAATCACCCTGTGATGATCTTTCTATTGATGTGACTATAAATCTTCACTTTTCTTATTTTTTTCCGAAATTATTGTGAAATAAATATTTTTCAGCAAATTTATCTATTATTTTTAAGTTAAAAAAATTTGTTTCGTTATTATTCGAACGTTTTCTTGTTTAAATTGAAAAACGTTCGAATAACGAATAAAATTTTTTTACTTAACAATAATGGATAGATTTGTTTGAAAAATGTTTTTTTCGCAGTTTGAAAAATAAATCTTTTTTTTCCGCTATAAGTATTTATTTATTGTATCTTCAATAAAATTGAACTAACAATAAGTGATCAAATCTTAACTCTAAAATTTTAATTTTTAAGTCCAGCCAGTGCCAGACAAAAATATTTGTTTCAGCGGTTGGTTGTTTGCGTCTCTCGTGTTCGGCTGCGAGCAAGAGTGTCCCTCCTTCTCAGCCGAGTGTGGCCTCCAAAGCTAATGTTGTTTTGGGCTAGGGGATTTGGGTGCAACTCAAGTCTTTTTATGTAGCTTGTCACGTGTTTAGAAAACACTGTCTTAACCGGCGGCACATCTAGGTCTTTATGAATTCGCTTGTTTCTGACATACCATGGGGCTGCTGTAATCGTACGGAGTATTTTATTTTGTTGCCTTTGAATTTGTTCTACATTTGATGCCGAGGCGGTGCCCCATAACTGGATTCCGTAGGACCATATTTGTTTTAGAATGGAGTTGTATACAAGAAGTTTACAATCTAGGCTTAGAGTACAGTTCCTTCCAATGAGCCAATTCATTTGAGCTGCTTTTAATTTCATTTGGGTCACCTTTGCATTTATGTGTGACTTCCATGTTAGATGACGATCAAGATGAACACCGAGATATTTTACTTCAGTTTGTTGAGGTATAGTTTGGTTATTTATTTGTATAGGTGGGCAGGAAAAATAAATCGATCAACTATTATACTATTTTGGAATTCGAGCCAAGCGTGCCAGCTTTTGATGTCACTTGCCAAAAGTACCTAGTACATTTTTCTCCAACACGGCCGGTTAAAGTTGGGACTAGTAATAGTTTTAAGCAGGGACTGAAACCATGAAAAAAATAGGTTAAGGTTCGGGTTAATCAAAATAAAAAGTTTAGTTTCGGGTTCGGTTCAGGGTTCGTGTTCGGGTTTAAAACCAAAAATTTAAACACAGGCATTTATTTTGTTTATTAATAAAATATATAAATCAATTTTACATTCACGTTTATACGTTTAAACAATATATTCTTTTTTTTTTAATTTAATTAAATTTAACTTATTTAGCATTTAAAACACATTTTTTCAACATTTGTAACGTACGTACCGCATTGACAGAAGAAAATATACTTCAAATTAGAAATTATTATAAATACCCAGATCAAGAAAAAGCAAAAATTTTGGAAACCATTTAGCACTTTTAAAAATTGCAAGAAATAGTCAGCTATCGGGCTGATGCCACCTGGTATGAATTTGCCTTGGTCGTTATTTTATTTAGATTTTGTTTTACATTTTTTTTGCATGCAAGAAATCTAATATTTTTTATTATTCTTCTATTAAATATTTCTCAATTTTTTATATTTTTAAGCCCGAGCCTTGTTGTATTTTAGGGTTCAAGGGTTTCGGGTTCAAAGTCTTCACAGCGAAACTGAACCCGTTTGTGTTCAGGTTCGGTTTCAGTCCCTGATTTTATGTAAATCGTTTGCAAAATGTAAGATTTTCTTTAAAAATTATGCCACTGCAGTATGAATATTTAATTGTCATTTAGAGAAGGAGAAAAAAAAAACAAGAAACGTGAAGATTTGTAGTCACAGCAATAGACCATCACAGTGTGATTTTTTTTAAATGGAAACACCTTTTAAAATAAGTGACATAGATTTTTTTCCTAACTTTTTTCGGAGCACTTACTTACTACTTGCTCTATTATCCGCTTTCGGCTTGACGTTGATTTATAAGACACCCTGTATATGCATATGCATATACAAAATTTCAATACATTTGGTATGTGAACTTTTTTCACAACTGAGAAATAGTGGAATCGCTGTTCTTACTTTGTTTCCGTGCCCTAAACAATTTTGAACTGGAGCTGGCATATTTACAAAAAATGCCAAAGTTCATCACCCTAACGTACATACATATATACATATGTATGTATATTTTAAAATCACTTTTTAGCCGATCATGTCCCGCTTTTTGCAAAAGCTTTCCGGTCTCGTTAATGTATACTAATGATTTACAGAAAGCTTTTTTGAATAAGGTTTTGATAAATTATGCTTTTTTGAGCACGGACGTTGGAACTTTGACAAATTTTGCGTTCATGTATTTTTTACATATTGATATTACAAGAAAATATACAAAATATATGCTAGGGCCGTTTGCGTTTTATGCTACGATATAGATGCATACAAATCGTAAGATACATATTAATGTTGACAAACCTTGGCAATCCAATTGCTTCTTACGTATGGTTGTTGTAAAAATATTTCAAAATTGGCTCAATTTTTGGGTACATTTTGATTTTCTTGGTCATTGACAGCGTAATGAGCACTTTTAATGTGAGAATTTTGTAAATATCAAACTTTTTATGAATGTTGTATATATTTAGAATTTCGTAAGCTTTTTCGTCAGTTGTCATGTAATTTTTTTTTATTTTTAAATTTATTTATTGAATCTTTAATTGAAAATTGAACTAACAATAAGTGTTCAAACCTTAAAACTAAAATGGTTGATAATTAGTACAGCCACTGCTAGTCATAGGGTATATAGAGGCCAAACTGAAACTTCAAAAATCTAAGTCTGATGTCAAAAACCTAAGTCTAAGAATGGATTAGTAGAACATTTTGTATCAGTATTGGCTTAAAATAAAAAATTATACACAGCACTAAAAACGCACTTGGTTTTAATAAAGAGTATTGCAAAGTTTTTATTTTTTTTAATACATGAATTTTCAGAAGTTTATACAGTATTTTTCGGTTAATTCACCCTACGGTTAATTGGTTTCCACGCTTAATTGAACCACATGATCGTTCAAAAAAATATTGCATACGAAAACACATGTAAATTTCCTTGGATAATTCAACTCGGTTAATTGAGTTTCCCGCTTAATTGGTTCAAAATTCATGTCATCAAAAATAAATTTCCTCTTACTTTTACCCGGTTAATTGCATTATTATTGAAAAATAATCTGGCATTTTTGCACATACATATTTGACATCATTTGTGAAAAACACTGGGTGGCATCTCTACTAATTTTATTTTACTAAATTTTATTTTTTTTGTAAAACTAATGTGCACATAAATAGTGCATTTAATAGTACATATGTACCTACAATAATAAATACCTGCGTATACACATATATGTACATTTTTTCTTTTACTTGCATTTTTTTCGTTTAAGTAAAAAAAAAATTATTTTGATAAACTTAAAGTGCACATATGCGATTTCTTTTAAGTCATTAGTAGTTCCAATTATGCGTGATTTCTGTAATTGAACAAACTGTTCAATTAAACGGGATTCTTGTAATTGAACGAATTGTTCAATTAAGTGGGTATCGGCTAATTGGTTCCCCGGTTAATTGAACAAAAAGTTGTTCAAATTTTGATGTGCAAATAACCGAAAAATACTGTACAAATATTGTTGTAAAAACACAGTGCAAAAACCACACGGTCTGGGCAGTATAGGTTCGATTCTACTGAGAAAGGGTAGTAAAACCCTATACTCATTTTTGCTAATTTGGTGACCAATTTTTTCATGGCCCTCCAAAGTTTTTGAAAATCAGTGGGTCCTCAAAAAAAGATGTCATCAGTTTTGGCCAACAACTATTTCAAAATTGGCGATACCGCTCAACTATATATGGCAATAATGTAGATAAGAGTCCGCTAAACAAATTTTTTTTTAATATTTTATGTCAAAAGAATAATTTATTGGTGCACTTTTTGTTTTAATATAGGAAAAAAATTTTGTTTACTGTTTTAAGAATAACTTACAGGGACTCCTTATTTTTTGCTAACAATATTTGGCAAAGTAAAAGCTACGGTAAAGTTGAACATCTTTTGTGAACATATCAATACAATCTGAATATATCTGGGTACCCTAAATAGCCAATAAAAACTACTTTCTACGTTGAAAATGGTCGTTATTCACCGCTTAGGCTATATTTCTATGGCATTTTTTACTTTCTTTGCTATTTTTTAATTTTTAAGTTGCTAATTTTAGTAGGTCTAAAACTTTAGTCGTTAGTAGGGGAGACTGGTGCAGCTTCGTCCCTTTTTCTTTAAAGCTCTGAATCTAAGAAAGTATTCGACAGATTTAAAAGTTATATCGCTTTTTTTGTCCTTGTATATTGAATAATAATATATTGGTACAAAGTTTTATCAACACTTAGTATTAAATACTTATTTTTGAGAATTAGTATAAAACGTAATTTTCGCTGAATGTGCGGCTTTTGACGGAACACATTCGTCGATTCTATAATTAAATGCAATTGGTTAGATAAAATACCTTTTAATATAAAGGGATTATGAGCCAATCAAGTAATTTATTTATTAGCTGGATTATATTAATGAAAAATAAACAGATTTCTGTTTTTGTACTCTTAAAACGTAAAACAAAAAAATATTCCATATTAAATACTTTTTTAATATAATAGGGGCTAAAGTCTACTTCAAATAAATATTTAGTGCGTCTGCGTGAAGTTGAATGTAGTTTAGAGGAACTTGATAAATTAAGTTCTATTTCGCCCCAATTCAAAATGCCCCAATTAGAAACGCCGAATCTACCCCGAAAGCATTTGTACAATTTTTTCTTTTTTATAATTTTAATATTCAACAAAGATTTACATTTCCCTTTTGTTAGGCAAATAGCACAATTCTTAATGTTGTTTTATAAACTCTATTTTAAATATTTAAAATTTTCGAAGACAAAATACTTACAAAATAGAATCAAAATATTACAAAAACACTAAAACACGTGTAAAAAGAATAAAACACGTGTAACTAATCTAGTTCGTAAGCTAGAGATGACAAACTTTGTGGAAGTTCTTTATTTAAATTTTCGCTAAATTTACATCAATAGTCATTGATGTACAATGGGTGCTTCATAACGAAAACGTCTTTGCCGTAGCTACCCCAAAGACGAAGCTGCCCCAGTCTCCCCTACCTACCTTTTCTTTAAAAATTAAGTTTCCTAATTTATTATGTCTTTAAATATTGTAAATAAATAAATAAATAAATATTTAGTATTTACTATCTTCTAGGGTTTGTTATTGTTTTGCCAAATATTATTAGTGAAAAATATGGAGTCCCTCGAAGTTATGGTAAAAAAAGTGAAGAAAATAATTGTTTCCTCTATTTTTTCAAAAATAATGCAGGAAAACTTGTTTTTTTTGCACAAAATGTTAATGAAATACAACATAACACAACAGAGAAATGTGCACTTGAATATACTAATTAAAAAAACATTTCTTTAACATCATAATATACTAAAGACTGAAATTTTTAAGGTAAAAGGTGGTCTGTATGCGCAATTAGGGTGCGTAGGCACGTTCAGATTTTATTGATATATTCACAATAGATGTTGAGCTCTACCGTAACTACAAGTTTACCAAACATTGCTAGTAAAAAATTGCGAGTCCCTGTAGGTTATTCTGAAAAAAGTAAAAAATTTTTTTTTTAATTTTTTCAAAAAAAGTGCACAAAAAATTATATTCTTTGCAAAAAGTTTTAATAAAATTTGTTAAGCGGGCTCTTAGCTACATTATTGCCATATATAGTTAAGCGGCATCATTAAGTTATAATTAGTTGTTGGCCAAATACTGATCTTACCTTTTTATGAGGGCCACTGATTTTCAGAAACCTTGCAGATCCATAAAAAACATTGGTCACGAAATTCTCCATACGGAATATAGTGTTATACTACCCTGTACTGTCCATTCCGTGTATTTTTCCAAAAGTCTTCTAATTGTCGCCAGCCTTGCCAGAAGATTTTCGACGAAAACCATCATTTGGCGTAATAAAAATCATATTTGGATATAACAAATCATCACAAACTTTTATTTCGAAACTGAACAATGAAACTTTTACAGCAAACTAAAACAAAAACGCGTTCTTTAAGATTATATGATTTCCTTCATGCCATCTTCTAGATATGAGAGATACTACTTCATTGGCAACCAATAGTTATTAAAAAGATACATACTTGTAAAAAATTCGTCAAAAAATTTTTAAATCCAGAGCAATCAGCGATATATATAAAATATCACCATGACTGTAAGAACATATAAAAATGCGACAAAATCACTTCCACCGCGACAAAAAAAAAATTCGGAAAACACAACGACATATATGCAATAGTATACAGAAAAACATTTTTCAGCTTTTAAATAAAAATATGTGGAATATGCAAACTTTAATGCACAAATCCGTTTTCAGTTTTTTCCTATCACGTGCCGATTTTTTAATGGGCATGACTAAGGTTTTCACTAGGTACATCAGTATAGTTTACCCTAACTCGAGAATGGTTTATGAAATTTCAATAAATAATGCACAAAAATTCAGAAATAAAATTACCTTTAAGTCATTCATATCTAGTTATTTTTTTTATTTCCAACGGCTTCGTAGTTATTCAGAAATTAGCGGCGAAAATGTGTTTTTCATGCAAACTTGAATTTTTTTCGTTTTCAAAAATTCATGCAAAAATGAAGAGGGAAGCTATGTAGGTATATTAGGAACATAATAAGCCATAAACCATTCGAAAGCAAATGTCGATTTTATTCACAATTAGTTGAGGTCACTAATACCCACACACAAATTTAAAAATTTCTGTTGTATGGAAATTGTGATTTTTATCACCTAATTGCAAATAAAATCAACATTGCCATCGCTTTTCATGATTTAAGGCTTATTTTATTTCTAGTTATTCTACCTGTCAGACTAATGATAACAATTTAAAGTTTTTGCAGTTTGCATTTCATTTATGAGCTTTTGAAAACAAACAATTAATTTTGCAAAAAAAAGTTCGCCGATAATTTCCGAAGAACTCCGAAACAGTTGGAAATATAAAAAATTAATATGCATGACTGGCTTATTTATTAAAATCGAATAATCGGTTATCGAGTTAGGGTGATTCATACTGATGTAGCTATTTTAAATCTAAGTCATACACGTAAATTTTTTGAGAACTGAGTATATGGGAAAACATCTAAAAATTAACGTGTTTGGCTCGTAAACACTATTGCCTATTATACTATATTCACACTGCTATAGTTTAACGTGTTTCGGCAAATATTTTAAGAAACTAAAGAAAGTTGTTCAGACTACAATTTTATAAACTTTCTGTTTACAGCATGACGAATTCATAAAAGGTAGTAGCAAACCGGCAACAAAAAATTTTTTTGTATCCTAAATATTAATAATTTTGCGAAGTTATTAATTAGAATTTTACATATGTATGTACATTTTTCCATTTGAATTGAAAACTTGAACCAAAAACGAGGGTTTTAATACTTTTAAGCCAACACAAATCATAATTTTCAGAATACGCTGCTTGTTGTTATAGAAATGCTACAACCTTTTTTAATTTCGATTTTGTTTACATATTTTGCCGCCATTACAAACCGTGTTCAATAAGCACCAACATCAAAAAATCGAATGAACATACAACAAGAAGTACTTGGAACCCTGTCTTTTACTGGTTTTTGAATAAGTTTAATTTTGAAACACGTAAATTTTTTGACAATTGATTATATGGGAAAACATCTAAAAATTAACGTGTTTGGCTCGTAAGCATTTAAAATGGCCATAAACACGGTAGTGTGAATTGCCTATTATACTATATTCACACTGCTATAGTTTAACGTGTTTCGGCAAATATTTTAAGAAACTAAACAAAGTTGTTCAGACTACAATTTTATAAACTTTCTGTTTGCAGCATGACGAGTTCATAAAAGGTGGTAGCAAACCGGCAACTATAAATTTTTTTCGTGTCCTAAATATTAATAATTTTGCAAAGTTATTAATTAGAATTTTACATGTGTCTGTACATTTTTCCATTTGAATTGAAAACTTGAACCAAAACCGAGGTTTTAATACTTTTAAGCCAACACAAATCATAATTTTCAGAATACGCTGCTTGTTGTTATAGAAATGCTACAACCTTTTTTAATTTCGACTTTGTTTACTTATTTTGCCGCCACTACAAACCGTGTTCAATAAGCACTAAAATAAAAAAATCGACTGAACATACATCAATAAGTACTTGGAACCCTGCCTTTTGCTGGTTTTTGAATGAGTTTAATTTTGAAACACGTAAATTGTTTGACAATTGAGTATATGGGAAAACATCTAAAAATTAACGTGTTTGGCTCGTAAACACCTAAAATTGCCATAAACACGGTAGTGTGAATTGCCTATTAGTCAATTTCTTAAAGAAATTTCCGTTTACTAGTACGCAGTTCCAAAAGAAAAGTACACGGAATTTTGGCATTTATTGTCTATTATAGGCATGTTATAACAATAAGTGGAGAATTTTTTCTGAAACAAAAATTAATGTTCAGACAATTGTTTGGTCACGGAATTTTAGACATTTCTAATTTTTCGTACATTGTAATTAAATTTTAGTGTTTTTGCGTGCTGTAAATTAAAAAATATATAAATTTGTGTGTATGCAAACGAAATTCTGTATAGAATTCTACACGATTATTTTTCCGTGTAGAAATAAATGCAAAACTCCAAACCTGGGGGGTTACTGCCTAATTCGATTCAAACAAAATATGTACGAGTTCGAACAAAAGGAACTGTGTATTACGATTATCGCAAATTTATTTCCGAACGTACGTACACTATTTTGCCCTCTTCGTATTCATGAATTTCCCTTTGTAACTGTGTAATACGAAAACTAATGCCAAAAACGTTACAACTGTTCGTATTTCATTCGAAAGGTATTTTGGTAGTGGAAGTGTATAAAAATAGAAAATGTAAGTATTTTTTCTAAAACTTATAAAAAGAGGAGCATTGTGTATATTACAGTGGAGCTAATTAAAATTTATTTTACTTGTATTACTTCCAAGGAATGTCCAAAAAACAAAATCCAAACAATTCGAATTAATGGTTGAATTTATGGTAGAACATCCCGAATTGGCTAAAGGACACATTTACTCTCCAGAAGCAAAAAGCAAATTACGGCATTTGTGGGAAAGATTAACGCAGGCACTGAATTCTGCATGTTTTCCCACACGTGATACAAATGGATGGATGAAGGTGTGGTCAGACTACAAAAACCATATAAAGGTCAAGTACAAGCGGAACAAAATCGGTATTTCAGGAACCGGCGGAGGACCTAGTAATTATTGCGCCTTTACACCACAAGAACAGCAAGTTTGTGATCTCCTTGCTATAAATGTATCCGTGCAAGGTATGAGTGGAAGAAAAGAATTTAGTGCACCAACAAGCACTGGGCCATCAAGCAGCCAAGCCGCAATTATCGCTGAAAATGAAACTGTGGAAGAAAACTTTGAAATAATGGATGAGTCAATTTTACTGCCTCCAGAGCAGAACGTCGAAAATTTAAATATAAATGCTTTACATAGACCCAGGCGAAATGAAAACTCAAGTAAAGACTGCTTGTTAAAAAAACAACTTGAAAACCAAATAGCTTTCCAAGAAAGCTCATTAAAAGTTTTGAAGGAAATTGATAAGAACCAATAAAATAATAACAAATTCCTCGAAGAAATCAAACTGGACATAGCTGATATAAAAAGATATTCAAAGCGAAAATGTGACATTGAAGAACGCAAACTAAAACTTGCAAAAGAAAAGTTTGAATTAAAAAAGAAAATAGAATTGGAAAAAACTAAGAGGAAAATGGCTCGGCTTGAATTAAAACAACAAATATTTGACTTAGAATCTGCAAAATATAAAATATGAAAATAAGTTTTTTTTATCTAATCTTTAATTGATCTATTTTTATATACATAATTATCTACATCTAATTATGTACATACTTATGTATGTATTTTCTTGTTTTGCTACAAATCGTACTTTTGTTTTGAATTGAAGTTAATTTCCTATACAACATGAACTTAAAATTTAGTTTTAACTTACCTTAATGAATTAATTACTTTTTTCAAATAAAATATCTCTGTAAATATAAATGTATATACATACGTATATGTATATCTTGTTTTTATAGGAATCGTTGCAAATTGTTTCTTATAGTATTTCTAATACTTTTAGCTAAATTGGAATAATTCAGGTTATATTCATTATTATTTATGTTGCGTGGTTGAGCACTGTCATTTTCATTATCCCTTTCAATACTTGGAGGTTCCACTTTAAAATCCAAACATATATTATGCAAAGCGCAACATACATTAAGAATTCGAACAGCCTTCCCTGGTGTATAATGTAATTTCCTTGCTACCAATAAACAACGAAATCTTTCTTTTAAAATTCCGAAAGTCCTTTCAATGATAGATCTCCCCTTCGAATGTTGTTCGTTAAATACTGATTCAGCTGAATTTTCAGAAACATTTCTTTAAGGGGTTAAAATCCATGGCTCAAGGGGATATCCTGAATCGCCTGTATTGTGAAATGTTTGCGTTGTTAAAACTTAGACCAGAAATAATCCAAACTTTAATCTGCCCAAGAATTCTTGTTTCTGTATCTATTTACACGGGTTAGAGGGATTTAGCACTATTATACAAACGTTTAGCAGGATCAATACACCATGTAAATAATAAAACTGGTTGTATTCCCTTTTTTCCACAACGTTATAAAACTTCTGTAATATGTTTATTGAACTCTGGACATATGTACTATATAATATAACAGATTGGGCGGGTAATTATTATAGTTATAGGTTAATTTCAGTTTATAATTTAAGATTAGGATATATATGTATATACATATGTGCAACACAATTGAAGTTTTATAAATTTATATTTCTACAAGTTTATAATTTACGTTACACTAAATTTTTAATGTTATTGTTTGGTTATCCTTTTAATTTGTGATGTTATGTTTTTTTTTGTGTTTAACTTTTAAATGGTTTGTGGATTTTAATACTACAATGTTGGCTGATTGAATGTTTAATTGTAAATTTATAGTTAGAAAAGGAACTGTTCACTCAAGAGACTTGCCGATTCGGATTGATTACGAACGATGATCAATTGAAGATGATGAAATGCCGCAGAACTTGAAGTTGGCTGCAGTTAGTTGGGGGAGGGGGGGGGGGGGGGTTATTGGTTTAGCCAGGGTTGGGTGTAGTAGTAATTTATTCACTGAGGTGAACGTCCTCCCCGCCTATAAATCTAAAAGAGAAGAAAGGAATTTAGTAAAGATTCAGAAATTGGAAAAGTGTAAGAGTATGGGTAAGCGAGTGAATAATAATACTTAGGGTTGGTGACAAAGAGTTAACCGGAGTACGAGCCCATAATGAGCCAGCCAAGAGACGAGTCCTGGGCCATAAGTGATCCACCATCTACACGGATGATGTTGGATTTCTACACTTGGCTATAAATGTCTCCACCCGGTTCCATTTCTACTGGGGTGTTAAAGTGGAAGTTTGGGTCCGCCAAGGCCAGATTCCCAAACTTTTCTCTGATGGACTCCTTAATGGGTGTGGAGTATGGGTTCTTCGGTAATTCTCTACCTACCAAGAAATACAAATACATATTTGGTAGCCGACGTCATATTGGTAGTTATTGTCATCTTTGTGTACCTTCGCCCATCTACACTGAAGGTATTCAATTTGTTTCTTTCGACAAATGCGTTGGCAATGCGTGATGTCGTCGAACTTGGATTCAATATTGCCCGAAGCGGCTTACACCCGTCATCTGTCGTCACAAAAACTTCTGCGGTGGGCACGAGTACCTTCTGCAGGGATGTTGGCAAGCTAAAGGGTGTAACTGCAGCTGGGCTGCTGGTTGCTAAAGATCGACGTGGTGCCGGAATGGGTGGCTGTTTAGCCGAGGTCGAAGAAGGTGTGATAGCTAGATCCTTCAAGATCCTTTCTGGGCCATGTAGGACCGAGTGGTGTTTACCGCCACATTTTTGGCAACGGGCTTTGCTAGTGCACTTGTCTATTAAATGGTTTCTGGCAAGACAATTGGCGCAATAATGCAAGTTCACCGCAGTTTTGTATTTTTGGGCCAAATTCAATTTGATAAATTTGTTGCAGCTCGTCAATCGATGGTCTGCTTGGCACATACCGCAGCCAAAATGTCGTTTATATTCAGAACGCATCTTTTCTTCACGATGTCCATTTTTCGACTTCGATTGATGGTGATTTGAACGCACATGGTGTACTTGCTTGTTGTGGGGTGCCATGATCTATATTAAAGTATGATAATAAATGAATGAGAGTAAGTTTAATGCACAAAGGATAGATCACTGTATAAGTATGTAGAGTAGGGTGGAGTAAGTAATGTCAAACAATCGGATTTTATCGATTATGAAAACAGTGATCATACCATTGTGTAATAAATGTGGGGTGAGTATGAGTGAGTTAGTTGTGTGCGTTAGGGTTAATTATGTGTGTTAAGTGTAAGTGTACAAGTGGGTTAGGGTTTCAGACAACTATGTTATTTTAATTAGTTACACGTCCGAGTAGCCATTCGTTAGGGGGTAGGTTGTCTTGTCTAATAACAACAATGTTATTAACTTCAACTTGTCGCTTCGGGGTTTTCCACATATCTTTTATGCAGCTCTTTAAGATATTCATCTTTCCATCGTCTGCAAAAGTTATGATGCTGAATTTTCAGCTTTTGCAGTCGGGTTCTGCAGGGGTAAGTATTGGCGAACCAATTAAAAAGTGACCTGGGGTTAAAGGGTTGAGATCTTCTGGGTTTTCACTTGACGGGCTTGAGGGTCTTGAGTTGAGGTATCCTTCAATTCTGGCGAGCAGGGTAGCTAGCTCTTCAAATGTGTATTTCAACGTATTCAGTTTCTTCAGGTGTGACTTCAAGCTATTAACGCCAGCCTCCCGTAGACAACCCATGTGTGGTGCTCCTGGGGGTATGAAGTGCCACGTCAAGTTCTGCAAACTGTTAGTAGATACCACAGATCCCTTCAATTGTTTCATGAATTCCTGTCGCTCTTTCTTTAGTAGTTGACAAGCTCCAACGAAATTAGTTCCGTTGTCGGAGTAAATGGCGACAATGCATCCCCGTCTCGAAAAAAATCGAGCAAATGCTGCCATAACGGCTTGGGTTGACAGGTCAGATGTGGATTCCTAATGTATCGCTTTTGTTGCAAAGCAAACAAAAACGCATACATATCCATTGGTTATTCTACAATTTCTGCCATTATAAACTTTAATATCAAATGGCCCGGCAAAGTCAACTCCAGTGTTATAAAAAGGTCGGGTTATTTGGGTGCGTTCAGGTGGCAAGGCTGCCATAAATTGGGTAGCTTGTCGATTCTTGTATTTTGTGCATGGTACACATTTGTTTATAACCGAACTTATTAAATTCTGAAGTTTCGGAATCCAATAGCCAGAACGTATTATGCTTAGCATAAGTTGGTTTCCTCCGTGTAGAGTCACCAAATGCACGTTTAGGGTTAATAATTTTCCCAATTGACTTGAGTAGGGTAATAAAATTGGATGTCTTTCTGAATACGACAAAATATTGGAGTTGGCTAGTCGCCCGTTAGCACGCATAATATTGGCAGAATCTAAAAATGAGGTTAGGGTAAGTAAGTTGCTCTTTTTCGGAATCGGGTGTTTCTTTTTTAGACAGTTATATTCTTCTGCCAAATATTTAGTCTGACATATAATAATGAGTGTATCATGGGTTGATTTTATTTCGCTCGCATCAAGTTCAATGCTTGGGTGGGTTAATAATTTTTCTATCCTTTCTTCACTGGAATGAGCGTTATTTCTATCAATAATAATTTTATTATTTATAGCTCCTTGTGTTTGGGGTTTTAATGCGCGATTACAGAATCGATAGACATATGACATTACTCTTAGAGCGTTTGACAATTTTGAAAATCTTAACAATATGTCTGGGTTAGTGTCATTATCTGAGGGTGGGTTGATATTAACTGTAGTAGAAAATGATTGACTAATTTTAGCTTCAGCTTGAGTTTCAAAGGGTTTGTGTGTTGTTGGCCATTTCGACGGAGTTTGTTTTAGCCATAGTGGTCCATTCCACCACAGCCTGTCTTCTTTTAATTCTTCCGCAATACATCCTCGGCTAGCAACATCAGCAGGGTTATCGTGCGAGGCAACATGGTTCCAGTTGTCCACGCCTACGGTTTCCAAAATTGTAGAAACTCTGTTTGCTACAAAAGTGTTCCACGAATTTGGTCGTTTGCTGAGCCAAGCTATGACTATTGATGAGTCTGTCCAGAAATATGTTTGATGTTGCGGTAAATTGTGTTGGGTTATCAAATTGTGGGTAATATTGGCTAACAACACCGCACCACAAAGTTCTAGTTTTGGTAATGAGATTACTTTAATGGGCACAACTCTCGTTTTAGCGAGAAGTAGAGGTACGGTACAAGGTCCGTTTACGGGTGTAACTCGAGAATATAATACTGCTGAGTAAGCCTTTTGAGAAGCATCTGAAAAGCCATGAAACTCAATTTTTGCCGAAGGTGAAAAATTAAACCATCTCGGTATACGAATTCGTTCAATATTGTCGTATAACTGCAAAAACTTTTGCCATTTAATTAGGGTGAGTGGGGTAAGACATTCATCCCAAGCTGTATTGTCTTGCCATATTTGTTGCATAATAATCTTTGCAGAAATAACAATTGGCGCTAACCAACCAGCTGGGTCAAATAGACGAGCTATGTCTGCTAAAACAGTTCGCTTTGTGTATGCGGATTTCCTTTCAATTATTGGAACACTAAAGAAAAAGGTATCTTCCTTAGCATTCCATCTTATGCCTAATGTGTTGGCGTTATTTGAATCGGGTAGAGTGAGTAAGTCGATATCAAGCAAGTGTTCTTTGGGTAGGCTGTTTAATAATTCTTTAGAGTTAGAAGTCCACTTTCTCAGAGGAAATCCAGCAGAGTCAAGAGCTGTGATTAATTGGGTTTGAGCACTTTTAGCTTCTTCAACCGTATGACCACCAGCCAAAACATCGTCTACATACATATTATTCTTCAAAATTTTTGAAGCAATTGGGTGGGTATTTTGAATGTCTTTGGCTAATTCGTGTAAGGTTCTAATAGCCAAGTATGGAGCGCAGTTAACTCCGAATGTCACTGTTTGCAGTTCAAAATCTTGAATGGGTTCATTAACGCTTTTGCGAAAGAGTATGCGCTGGAAGGGTGTGTGGGTAGGGTTTAACATAATTTTCCTGTACATTTTTGTAATATCGGCATTAAAAACTATTTTATAAAAACGCCATTTCAAGATGAGTAAAACTAAATCTTGTTGTAGGGTAGGACCAGTGTGTAAGGCATCATTTAAGCTGTTACTATTAGATGTTTTGCTAGAAGCATTAAAGACAACTCTAATTTTTGTCGTAACCCGATCTAGTTTAACAACAGTATGATGGGGTAAATAATATTGGGTATTTGAAGATGTGTTCGGGTTATATCTAATGGGTTTCATATGACCTAAGTCTATATACTCTTGCAGCACGTTATCATATTCAATCTTAAGCTCGGGTTTCTTCATTAAAATCTTCTCATTTCTTAAAAATTGAGCCATTGCTATATGGCGTGAATTTCCTAATTCGATTGGAGGGTAACGAAATGGAAGATTAACTTGATAACGGCCACAGGGAAGCTTACGAGTAGTTGTGACATAATTCTCCTCGCAAGATATATCTTCATCATAATTTTTGGGTTGGTTGGGTATTTCTTCAATTTCCCAGAATTTAGTTAAAACTTTATCAAGCGCAACAGAACCGAAATATGAAACTATGAGTTGGGTTCTATGTGATTTTTGAACGGGTCCGGTCAAAATCCAGCCGAATTCAATTTCCTAAGCTATTAATGTGTTAAGAAAATCTTTCTTAACACCAGACTTTAAAATTTGGGGGTAAAAATCACTGCCAATTAGAAAATCTATTGGCCTGCTTTCATAAAACTGTGGATCGGCTAATTGAATATTTTTAGTCTTTTGTGGGTATGCGTTTTAAATTTTGTGTGGGTAGATTTTTCGTGAGTGTTTTAACAACAATAGCTTGGATATTCAATTTAAAATTGTTTTGGGTGTTTGACCTTAACAAAACATCACATAGTTGGTTTGATCGCGCTGACTCAACTTCATTAATTCCCGAGATTTCAGCAACAATTGGGGTAGTGGGTAATTGCAATTTTTTTCTAAGTTTATCTGAAATAAACGAGAAATCTGACGCTGGATCAACTAGCGCTCTAACTGGAAATTTTTCGCCATGAACTTCAACATTCAGAATTGCTGTTCCTAATAATTTAGCTCTGTTATCTAATATGGGTTTGCTTGATTGGGTGTGTGTTGAGAAAGATTGTGCTGCATTTCGTGATGTTGACGGTTGATTATCATCAACTTGCGTGTTTGGGTTTGAATTGGGTTTGTGTAGTAGGGTATTATATCTTCCACCGCAATATCTGCAAGTGAATGTGCTACGACAATCTTTGATAATATGTGCGATAGCCAAACAGTTGTAACATATTCCATTCTTTTTGACAAAATCTATTCTCTCGTTTACGCCAATAGACGTAAACTCTGAACATTCTCTGAGGGTGTGATTATATTTGCATAGTTTGCAAATTGAGCCATCGGGTTTATTTTTTGAATTTAGGTTAATTTGCATATTTGTACGACTTTGAGTATGAGGGTGGGTTGTGTTTGAGAATTTATGTTCATTTTGACATTTGGGTTTTGGGTGGGTGTCTTTATTGGAATGGGTTACAGTGTGAAAAGTTTTTTCTCTTCTATCGTAGAGATTTTTATTCTCTTGGAAATATTTGGGTTTCGGGTTGGTGTTGTGGAACGTACTCTGATCTAAAACATCATTCACTGATGTAAGTTCTTTGTAAGTATTTGTTAAAAACAAATCCAGATCAGTCCACGATGGCATTTCCGCAGAGTCGGAAAGTGTTTTTTCAAACTCTCTTCGGACTTCTTTGGGTAACTTCGTTGATCATAAATATACGAAAATAGGATCCCAATGATCCGTGTCTATTTCTAACGCACTCAAATTCGAAATACAACAATTAATCTTTCTCTGTAGTTTTCTTATTGAAACACTACACATGGTGTTTACGGTGGGTAAATTGAAAAGAGTTTTTAATTGCGCATTGATTTCCATTCTTTTGTTTTTATATTGAGAAACTAATTGATTCCATGCGATAAGAAATCCGTCATTTGTTAAGGGTGCGTTGTCTACTATTTCTTTGGCTTCACCGCTAGTTTTTTGTTTTAAATGGAATAGTTTCTCTACTCCACTCAAACGGGTATTATTGCCGTACATAGCTTTAAAAAGATCTCTGCATGAGGCCCAATTTATGAAATCACTACTAAATATTGGCATGTCGCATGGGGGTACATTAAAGGATACTGCATCCTTGGGTTGTGTTACTTAGGTATCGGGTGAAGAGCGACGTGTTTCATTTTCCTTGGTAATTCTCTCAATAGACTCCTCAATTTCTATCATTGAGCTTCTATAACCTTTCTTTGCAGCTCTGATATTTCTGGTGGTTTGGGCTAGATCTATAATACCAGCTTCTTTTGTGTCACCTACATCAGGAGATACCCTAATCTGTTTAAATTTTTTGTCAATATCTGACCATAAATTTTCTAATTCCTTTTTTTTTGAAGTTCAGGGCGGGTATAGATTGGGAATGCTCCTGTGTTTCATTGTAGTCCTCTTCAAAGGACTTCAATTCTTCGATATAATTTTCCAAATCATTGGCCAAAGACTTAAGAGTAGACATAAATGGGTTTTTATTTATTTAAATTTGGTTTGGAAAGGGTTAAAATGGGTTTAAACGGGTTTAAAGTGTTTTTGTTTGCTTGGGTAATAAACGGGTTAAAAAAATTTTTCCCGGTAATACAGGGGTTAATAACGGGTAATAAAAGGGTGAATAAGCACTTAAAGATTTTTAACTTTAAGATGAAATATAAAAATTGTACCAGCCGACAAAATTTCCAACTGGGTGTTTTACAAGTAATTATGTGCACTACACAACGTGTTAGGCACTATTTGTTTCTCAAACGCAATAAATTTAAAAGTTTTCAAAAAACTATTAATAGGTTGGGTGGGTATGCCGTAAATTACTTTTACGTTATGTTTTACTTTATTGCTTTTTAATTCGGAGACAAATGCTCTTGTAAATTGGAAAATTTCCAACTGGGTGTTTTACAAGTAATTATGTGCACTACACAACGTGTTAGGCACTATTTGTTTCTCAAACGCAATAAATTTAAAAGTTTTCAAAAAACTATTAATAGGTTGGGTGGGTATGCCGTAAATTACTTTTACGTTATGTTTTACTTTATTGTTTTTTAATTCGGAGACAAATGCTCTTGTAAATTGGAAATAAAATTTATTTATGTAAATTGTAAAAATTACAGACTTACCTTGTTTGCTGGGTATAGGGTACAAACCTCCACAAGAGCTTATCTAAATCTCTTGTGTGTTTTTCGTTTTCTTCTTTGTGTCGTCTTCCCGCTATGCCGTGTGTTGAGTTAATTGGAGTGTTGTTATTGTCTTTATTGCAGTCGACGTAAATTCCTTATGCTTGTTCATTTTTTATTAATCTAGTAATTTGGGTAATAGTTCTAGATATGCACATATGTATAGTTTTGATTTATAAATGTGTAAATGTTTGTTTTTGTTAAAGGTTAAGATTGACTACAAAATATTTATTTAAAAAATTTTTTTATATTTTCAAATTTATTTTATAGAACAATTTTAATGTGCCTGTCTGTGTGTTTGTGAATTTTTTTTTAATATACACTTATGTATATATCACAAGAGCAATACTTTAAATATAAAAGTTTTAATAATTGTCTGTAAGCACTTTTACATTTGATGTTTAGCAATTTTAGTGTGTCACTGTAACTTTTCTTTTGCTTATACTGTATGTAGTATGTAATTTTGGAACTTTGTCTTTCGGTTTCTTTATTTCACACACTTTTAATATATATTTTGTTTGTAATAATTTATTTTACTCTGCAGTTACACGTTCAAGAAATTGCTTTCAAGTTGATCACATGTATTGCTTGTTACTCTGCAGTTACACGTTCAAGAAATTGCTTTCAAGTTGATCACATGTATTGCTTGTTAAAACTACTTTAAATTGACGCTATGACGTAGGCTGTAAGCAACTTGATAGCGAATTCGTAGTTAACGAGTCCTCGTTTGTATCGAACTACGCTTATTACGAACTTGTCATAGCGCGGTTTTTTTGCTGTTTGCACAAAGTTCGCTATAGCCGAGTCTTTCTGTAATTTACTTACAATAATAGAGATCAGCTGTTTAAATTGAACGAAAAATTTAAACAAATCTTGAAAGCAAAATTGAAATCAAGTTGGTAGTCAATTTCCAATTATGTGTGTGTGTTAGTAAAAAAGTGTGAGTGTATTGAAACTTGAAACAAAAATTGAAACAAAACTTGAACGTGTAACCTCCAAGTTAAAACTACTTTAAATTGACGCTATGACGTAGGCTGTAAGCAACTTGATAGTCAATTTTGTTTTCAAGATGCCGTCGTCAAGGAATCAACAACGAAACAGTAAAACCCGGTTATAACGAATTCTCGGTTGTAACGATCTAAGTCTAAAGTGCCGACGTTTCGGTTGCCATTTTCATACAAAAATAATTCGTAATAGCGAATTCGTAGTTAACGAGTCCTCGTTTGTATCGAACTACGCTTATTACGAACTTGTCATAGAGCGGTTTTTTTGCTGTTTGCACAAAGTTCGCTATAGCCGAGTCTTTCTGTAATTTACTTACAATAATAGAGATCAGCTGTTTAAATTGAACGAAAAATTGAAACAAATCTTGAAAGCAAAATTGAAATCAAGTTGGTAGTCAATTTCCAATTATGTGTGTGTGTTAGTAAAAAAGTGTGAGTGTATTGAAACTTGAAACAAAAATTGAAACAAAACTTGAACGTGTAACCTCCAAGTGATTGATGGAATGTTTTTGTAATTTATTTATTTATGATACATTTTGTTTTTTATTAATGTTTGATTGTTTTTAATATTGCTTTTTGTTCTTTTTAATTTTGTTTGTTTTGTTTCGTACTTTTATACCTATTATTTAAGCACAAGATAGGGATTATATTTATGGGTGGGTTTTATTAAAGGGTATTTTATTTTATTAGTTTTTAAATAACTTTATTAGTTTGTAGGTTTTATTTATGTGGGTAAGTAAGTATAAGCTTTTTAAATTTTTATCATGTTTTTTTTGCGATTTTCTTTTATTTTAATTTGTGGACTGTATTTTGTCTCTTTTCACTGCTTCAATTTTTGGTCGAAAGGACCATATTTACACGGGTTAGAGGGGCTTAGCACTATTATACAAACGTTTAGCAGGATCAATACACCATCTAAGTAATAAAACTGGTTGTATTCCCTTTTTATCCACAACGTTATAAAACTTCTGATATATGTTTATTGAACTCTGGACATATGTACTATATAATATAACAGATTGGGCGGGTAATTATTATAGTTGTAGGTTAATTTCAGTTTATAATTTAAGATTAGGATATATATGTATATACATATGTGCAACACAATTTAAGTTTTATAAATTTATATTTCTACAAGTTTATAATTTACATTAGACTAAATTTTTAATGTTATTGTTTGCTTATCCTTTTAATTTGTGATGTTATGTTTTTTTTGTGTTTAACTTTTAAATGGTTTGTGGATTTTAATACTACAATATTGGCTGATTGAATGTTTAATTGTAAATTTATAGTTAGAAAAGGAACTGTTCACTCAAGAGACTTGCCGATTCGGATTGATTACGAACGATGATCAATTGAAGATGATGAAATGCAGTTATTTTTGATGGCTGCAGTTATTTTTTGGGGGGGGGGGGGGGGGTTATTGGTTTAGCCAGAGTTGGGTGTAGTATTAATTTGTTCACTGAGGTGAACAGTATCACCATTTTGATACTTTTCTATTAAAAATTGCCTTTCATTACATAAACTCCAAATATGGGAATCATGATTTGCACCACCAAAACGTCCGTTGACAGCCCTTATATACATTTGATGATCACGAATCTATAATAGTTTACACATCATTAGCTTAAATACTGTTTTTTTTAATTTACAGGAGAAGGAAGCAGCTTAATAAAATCATTAACACAGTTTTAAATTGTTTGTCAGTTGCATGGTTTTTTCATTAAACTAACGTATGTTTAATTTTTATATAAGAAATAATGATTAATTATGTTAATACAGCTAATAACTTTTTATGCATTAAAACTTACAACCATTGCGTTAATGCTGTGCTTTCATTTTCTTCCTAAAAACAAATGTTCATCAATAGTTGGTTTAATAATTTGTATGTGGGTGCCATCAACCGCACCAATAACGCCTGGTATTCCACACTTATTATAGAAATGTAATTTGGCATCCTGTTTTTTTCATCTGTCATTTCAAAAATTATATGTTTTGGACAGAGAATATCTTCTATCCTTTGACACACTTTTGCAATGCAACTCGAAATTGACTGTTGTGATATTCCCAATAGACGATATTGGCCAATTTGATGTTGGTATCCACCTTAGCCTAAAAATTTTAGTGTAGCGGCTAATTTCAACAAAGATGAAATCGCTGTAGACCTTTGAGAACTTAAATGGTCCTTAATGGAATTAATGCCATATCAGATAAAACTTTTGCTTCGCGTTGCGTTACAGATTCGCTTTGACATCTAAGGTGAAATGTACATACTTATACGAAACATTCTACATAAAGCACTTTTAACGCAGCGTGAAGCGAAAAGTTCAGCAACTCTCATATTTTTACTTGCTTTGACAACCAGCTGGAATAATTTTCTTTTATTATATTGCCAAACGAAACATATCGTGTGTTTGTATCTGTTTTAATAAGAGGTAAATATGTATGTGCCATTTATTTATTTATAATAAATCGTAAAATAACATAATGGACTTTTATTTTTATAACAAAAAATAAATAAATAGCAAAACTATCAACTACTTTTTTTGGTAAACAAGCAATGCGCGAGTGTTGTCACTTTTCTATCAAAGTTGAAAACGTCACGCAAAGCGACAAAGTTGTATCTGACACGGCCTTTAAAGACATAGAGAAAGGCATCTTTGTTGAGTCTAAAATTGTTAATAAAACTGAAAACATAGATATGAATTTATATAATTTTTACAAATACTTAGAATATGTACATACATATTTGTACTCACTTTTTTTCATTTAGAGCCAATATGTTGGAATTATCTCTTATCGTTTTTTTTTGGACTCTTTCCGGTAGGGCATCGTCGTTACTATCATCCATCCACAGAAAAACACAATCCATTTTATATGTGGGACCGAGCCCAAGATACAATACCCGAGCTAGCAAGGGTTAATTCAATAAACAGAAACGTTACAAACAGAAAGAACTTTACATACACACAAATGAAACAAAGAGAACGTACGACGTACAAACAGAATAAATAGAGCCATACACACACAGTTTAAACGAAACGAAACAGAACAAGAACAGAAGTGTATTCTTCCATTTTTGTAAATTAGTTTTTAAGTTTAGTTGTAGCATTCAAACAAGAAACACACAAACCGCACTGCTAATTAATAAACATTTAAAATAAGGAAAATAAAGTGAATTTATTATAATTAAATGATAAAAGTGTTTCCTTTAAATTTCCTTAACGGGTGAATCAATAAATTCTCCTACATGGGGGCTCGTCCGGGAAGGCCAAATAAGAAAAGTGAAAATTTTTTGGAAAAAATGTTGAGTTTTGTAAAAATAATTTCTGAAATGTGTTAAGACGGAAAATAAATTGTGCAAGCGTGTGTAAAAAGTGCCAAAATAATTATTGTATGTACCTATAAAAGAATTTTCTAGACTTTGCAAGACAGAGAAAAGCAAAAACCAATACACGGTGAGCGGAAATATTAGTGCATACATACAATTGCAAGAATTATCGAAAATATTAAAAACCTGAAAAAAAGAATAAAAAGTTAAAAGGTTTTAAATAGAAATAATTTCTAAAACTAAAGAAGTCACGAGAAAAGTTGGTGAAGATTGGTGTGTGTAAATTACTAAAAGTAAATAACGTTTGCTACAAACTAAAAAGAATTGAACAATCAAAAGCAAATATTAAAAACTATTTTAACAACAATATGGTGGAAAACTAATAAATATTAGTACAGTGGCACAAGAACGTTACCGCATACAAAGATTTTTTTTACGAAATACCATAATGCATATTGTGGCAAAAACCTGTTAGTTTACACAAAAATTAAGTACAGTACTACAAAACATTTTAAGTGCATTACGAAATATAAAAAAAAAAGTCCCGTTAAGAATTGTACGAGCGAAAATGAAATCGTAAAATATATGAAAAAAAAACGTTAAAACAATAAAATAAAAAGCCGTTAAAAGACATGATGTAAAGTCTGAAAATCGTATGTACATGCAAAACGAAAAAAACCCGACAAAGATAAAACCTAAAAGCTAAAAGAAAACTTTGAAAGTCTACAAACTAGAACTAAAAGAAGAAAATAAAAGAGTGAACAGACACTGTGCAAGAGAGCTAAAAAAAAAAAACCCACCCCAAATAAAATATAACTGAAGTGAAGAAAGACACACATAGTTAGTAACGTCACACTCTTTTTCATGTACATACTGTGAAAAAAAAAAACAAAACACAACTAGAAACAATTGATCATCATTAAACGGTTTGTCGTTTTGCCTAGTGAAGATATTGTTTGCCTTGAGATGGTAGCAGAGTTTGCAGCAGCGAATAAATAAATTGGTAAAGCAGAGACGTACAGTGGGCCCAAAGGAAGGAAAAGCAGATGTATTACAAATAAAATTAAGCTAAGTATTTTTATTCCCTTAAGAATTCAAATATTTATTGTGATGTATAGAAGATATTAAGCGCATTTAATAAAATGAAACGAAGATATAGAAGTAAAAGAGGTTGTAAATAAGCAAGAGATAACTTGAAGAAATAAATGTATAAAAAAGAAGAGATTTTGAATTTAAATTTAAAAGAGTTAGAAGTTAAATTTGAATTCGAAAGAGTTGGAAGATAAATTTAGTAGAGTGTAAATCTAAAGTTAAAAGAGTTGAAAGTCGAGTTTAAATTGAGATTTTATTGAAGTTTATTAATAAATAACTTTGATGAATAGATGGTTGTAATATCTCTCTGCTTATATATTTGAAGTTGAAAAGTTTAAGATTATTGTAAATATAATATACATTAGGGTAGTTCACAAATCTAAAAGAAAAGAAAAGTGTATTTGGAAAAGAGGCTAAGAAGAAAATTCGGATATACTCTACATTATTAGGGTTGTATCTAAACTTGTGAAAAATTATTTTAATAAAAGAAGATAAGAGAAGAAATATTTTAAAATAATTTGAAGAATAATTGAAAACGTAGCTGCTGATTTTATGTAAAATAAATATTCTACTATAATTTCGTAATTATATAATTTTATTTAAAATTTGAATTGTTAGACAGAGAAGAAGTAAACATCAAGTAATTCGGCTAATCGAAATTTGATTTCTGTTTCATCCCAAATAAATTTTATAACAAATTTTTTAAATTATATATTGCTCAATTATATTACATATTGCTATCTTTATATTGTATTATCTGACTTTTGACCGACATGGAACTATTAGAAATTCTAGGACTAACTGTTGAGGAGTTAAGGGCCAAATGCAGTGATGCAGGATTGGACGCGGACGGACCGAAACTAGTTCTTCAAGAGCGAGTCATTAGGCATTTTGGTATAGGGCAACCTGATGTAGACGGACGCACAGAATATGATGAGGCAGCTTCTAATGTACAACAGTCGTCGGTTACAGAACGTCCGGTACTTTCCACCTTCACCTTGAAAGACATTGAAGACACTGTGTCTAAATTTTCCGGAGGACAACCCACAGTAGGTTCATGGCTTAGCGACTTCGAAGACTGTGCTTTAACTGTTGGGTGGAATGACTTGCAAAAATATGTTTATGCTCGTCAGCTGCTTTCGGGCGCTGCTAAAATATTTTGTAGAGGTCATGCGAAAGTTCGGGACTGGTCGTCGTTAAAAGCCGAGTTAAAGAAAGAGTTCGGTATTAAACACTCAGCGATAGAATCTAAATTGATTATTAGGCTAAGGTTCGTAACGTTATATTCAGAAAGAATTGGGTATGATTAATATTCCAAGGAACAATGGAAAAATTAACATCAACTTAATTTTTAACGTACACAGCAGAACAGAGTAGCGCCACTTTCGGAAGCCGCTACACTTCCATCGTCAGTGCTCACGTGTATTTGCTATCACCACTTGTCAGGTGGCTCTGTTGAATGTGATTTTAATTCTTATATATACAACTTTTTCGCGAAAATTGAATACGAGAATTAAATCACTCTCAAGCTGATATTAAAGTGCACTTTCCCAGCGTTGCCATCGGTTTATTTTTCTTCATTCCCATTTTTCTGATTTTTGTTCTACTCAAGACAAACTTTTTTGGTTTGATTTTATACTTAAGTATATATGAACATGTAAACATGTGAAAAGCTCAAGCCAGTAGCTAATTGTTTTATTAATATGATTATTTCGAACGTATTTGCTTTGTGAATCTAAATTGATTATTAGGCTAAGGTTCGTAACGTTATATTCAGAAAGAATTGGGTATGATTAATATTCCAAGGAACAATGGAAAAATTAACATCAACTTAATTTTTCAACGTACACAGCAGAACAGAGTAGCGCCACTTTCGGAAGCCGCTACACTTCCATCGTCAGTGCTCACGTGTATTTGCTATCACCACTTGTCAGTTCATCGGATGCTAGGAAGTCGTAGAAAACGCCAAAATGAAAGCTTTAGAGAGTATCTGTACTGCTTAATAGAGATCGGATCCGCAATAGATTTAGACGAGAGTAGTTTAATCGAGTATTTCATTGAAGGGATACCCGATAACAGAGTAAATAAGACTGTTCTTTATCAAGCAACCAATATAGAAGATTTGAAGAGAAAAATTAAAGTATACGAACGAGTAACTAAACCGTCTCAGTCAGCGAATTTCAGCAGAGCGCGTCCAAAACAAGAACCTACAACTATAGTGAAGAAAGAGACACAACCTCCAAGTTGTTATAAGTGTGGGAAAAGTGGTCACATGATTCGAGAATGTCCGGAAGCTCAACCAACATGTTTTAAGTGTAACGAGGTTGGTCACAAATCATTCGATTGTAAAAAGGGTCAAATTAAGAAAGAAGAAAGAAAAGGTAAAAATCTTAATAATACAATACATACCCTAACGGGTAAAGACGACGTAGCACCACGTAGAACAATATCTCAAACGAATAGAATTTTTAAAGATATAGTCGTACTCGACTATGAGGTATCAGCTCTGGTAGATACTGGCAGCGATATTAGCTGCATACGATACGATTCGCTTATGATGATGAAGGACGTGACGGTTAGTGCAGAGAGAAGAAGAATGGTAGGAATAGGTGGAAAAGAAATCGAAACAATTGGGTGCTTTGAAGCTGATGTTATGCTGGATGGGCTAGAAGTACCTATTAGATTCCATGTAGCGAGAGAGCGAGACATTTTGTACTCTGCCGTGTTGGGGAATGATGTACTCGAATACGTAGATATTTTAATCAATGCGGAAGGAGCCAAGTTCTCATTAAAGACTTCGCCACCGGAAGCAATATCAAATGCTGAAAATAATGTTGATAATGAGTATGGAGAGGTCCTACAGCAACTTTATGATATTTCTGTTGTCACAGATGGTTTTGAGTTTGACCTACACCATTTGAATAGCAATTTTCGTGAAGGAATCATAAAAATGATAGAAACCTATAACCCGGCTAAACCAAAATCTTTTCCAGTTAAAATGAAAATTCTGCTCAGTGATAACATACCAGTGCGTGACCACCCCCGTAGAATGTCTTACATCGACCAACAGACTGTGGACCAACAAGTCACAGAATGGCTGGAAGAGGGCATAGTGCGTAAAAGTTGTTCCGAATATTCCTCGCCAGTTGTATTAGTGTCCAAGAAGGACGGCAGCAAGAGGCTGTGCTGTGATTATAGACGCTTAAACGAGCAGATCATACGCGACAATTTCCCGATGGCAATCATTGATGACGTGCTACAGCGCCTACAAGAGGCTAAAGTCTATACAACACTAGATTTGAAGAATGGTTTCTTCCATGTGCCGATCGAAGAAGACAGCAAGCGATTTACCTCTTTCGTCACCCATAGAGGACAATTTGAGTTCCAATATGTGCCCTTTGGCATAACTAGTTCACCAGCAGTATTTTGCCGTTACGTGAGTGCGGTATTTCATGAATTAATAATGGATGGAACAGTCGTAATATACATGGATGACATCGTGATACCGTCAATGGATGAGAAAGAGGGCCTCACTAAATTGAAGAGATTTCTAAAAGTCGCGTCGTCAAACGGGCTAAAGATTAAGTGGAGTAAGTGTCAATTTCTTATGCGTAAAATAACGTTTTTAGGTTATGTGCTGGAGAATTCCACCATACGGCCTTCGAAAGAAAAGACCACAGCTGTAGAAAAGTTTCCATTGCCTAAAGATCAAAAGGCAGTCGGGAGATTTTTAGGTCTTACTTCATATTTCAGACGTTTCATTAAAAATTACGCTCTAGTAGCAAAACCATTATCAGACTTATTGAAGAAGAACGCAAAGTTTAGATTGGGTGATGAAGAAGTCTTAGCTTTCCAGCAGCTAAACTAATGTTCTGAGGTTATTTAACCCGAGGGCAGAAACAGAAGTACATACCGACGCCAGTAAGCACGGGTATGGAGCTGTTCTGTTACAACGAGACTCTGAAGATCAGGAACTGCACCCCGTACAATACATGAGCAGAAAAACCACCCCAACCGAACAGAAATACCACTCCTATGAATTAGAAGTGTTGGCCATAATAGAAGCGTTGAAGAAATGGCGTGTATATCTGATGGGATTGAAAGTGAAAATCGTCACCGATTGTAATGCTTTCGCAATGACGATGAAGAAGAAGGACGTACCTTTAAGAGTGTCAAGGTGGGCAATGTTCATGCAGGATTATGATTACGTCATTGAGCATAGATCTGGTCTTAAAATGCGTCATGTGGATGCTTTAAGCAGAACGTCGTGTCTCATGATGGAAGACTCGTTGCGTCACCGAATTAGAGAAGAACAGTTGAAAGATGATTGGATTAGAGCGGTGAGCAAAATCCTAGAGACGCAGAGCCATGAAGATTATTATTTGAAATATGGTATCGTTCATAAAGATCCAACCAAGGAACTTATTGTTATACCGGGTGTGATGGAGCGTGAGGTAATCGAGATGGCCCATAAGCAAGGACATTTTGCGACAAAAAGGACGGTAGAACTGGTAGAACGGACGTTTTATATCCCGAAATTAACCACTAAAGCAGAGAGAGTAGTAAAAGGTTGCGTCGAATGTATCCTGGCGGAGGCCAAAGCTGGTAAGAAAGAGGGTTTGCTAAACCCAATTGATAAGGCAGACAAGCCTTTGATGACGTATCACCTGGACCACGTTGGGCCCATGGAGATGACAAAAAAGCAATACAACTACATTTTAGTCGTCGTTGACGCCTTTTCAAAATTCGTATGGCTTTATCCTACGAAAAGTGTCGGAACAGCCGAGGTGGTCGAAAAACTAACTAAACAATCAGCGATATTCGGGAATCCAGTGAGAGTGATTACCGATAGGGGAACTGCGTTCACCTCCAAGGAATTCAGAGAGCATTGTGCGGGTGAAGGAATCCAACATTTAATGATTGCGACAGGAGTACCACGGGGAAATGGCCAGGTCGAAAGAATTCATAAAATAATAATTCCCATGTTGGCCAAATTGTGCCTCGAAAACCCGAAAAACTGGTATCGTCATGTGGACAGAGTACAGCAAGTAATAAATAATACACCCACCAGAAGCACGGGCAGCTCACCATTCGAAATAATAACTGGTCTAAAGATGAGGGTCAACGAGGAAATCGATGTCAGAAATCTATTGGATGAGCTAGCGGTAAGTGAACTCCATCAAGAGCGCGATGCCCTACGAGAGCGAACTAAGCAAAACATATTGAAGATCCAACAGGAGAACAAAAGAGACTTCGATAAAAATCGGGTACCAGAGAAAGAATACAACGTCCATGATTTAGTCGCAATCAAGCGGACGCAATTTGGTTCCGGTCTAAAACTGAAACCTAAATTTTTGGGTCCCTATAAGATAATTAAGAACTTGAATCACGGACGATATGATGTCGAAAAGGTTGGTGAAGGCGAAGGTTCGCGGAGATGTACCACGGTTGCGGAATATATGAAGCCTTGGAGTCCTACATTCGGGGCGAATGGATTATCAGGAGGGCCGAATGTGGGACCGAGCCCAAGATACAATACCCGAGCTAGCAAGGGTTAATTCAATAAACAGAAACGTTAAAAACAGAAAGAACTTTACATACACACAAATGAAACAAAGAGAACGTACGACATACAAACAGAATAAATAGAGCCATACACACACAGTTTAAACGAAACGAAACAGAACAAGAACAGAAGTGTATTCTTCCATTTTTGTAAATTAGTTTTTAAGTTTAGTTGTAGCATTCAAACAAGAAACACACAAACCGCACTGCTAATTAATAAACATTTAAAATAAGGAAAATAAAGTGAATTTATTATAATTAAATGATAAAAGTGTTTCCTTTAAATTTCCTTAACGGGTGAATCAATAAATTCTCCTACATTATATTTTAACTTTTTTATTTAAACGTTTTTAATACAAAATAAAAATTTTAAATTTGTCACTTAAAAAGTGCTATCAAGTTTTTTCTTGGTTATTTTGACATTTAAGATCAAGTGCTCCCAAGTATTTGATATTTTTTTCCCACATACTTGTTAATACTTCGCTGCAAATTATTCGAAAGTGTTACGGCAAATTTTTAACATGGATTTTCAAAGTCATTTATGTTTAAATTCGTTTTAAATATAAAATTCTGTTTTGCATTAAACACTTAAATCAAAATTAATTCACCAATCTTGGGCATTTAAATTCGATTTAAGTTTTATACATTACCATATGATTTTCACTGCTTGTTCTTCTTGTACAAACAAAAAATTTGTGGCCGCTGACAAATCAACTTTTATTGGCGTGAAATTTGGGCTTTCTTTGTTATATTTCGCTTTCTATCATTTTGTAAGCTGTTTTATTATATTAAAACATTGCAGCAACCCTTCATTATTCTTATTTCCTAAATGGAGAAAAATATATTTCTTGGAATTTTTCTTTGTTTTATGTTCAACAGCTGCTTTTTTGGGACATTTATGGGAAATTTATAATATTTTATCGTGCTACCATATTTTTGCCACAATTAAATAAGAAGAACTAAATACGACTGAAAAACGGAAGTTGTATTTAATTACAATTTAAATTTATATGAAAATGAACAAAGTAAATATTTAATTACTAAGTCAAAAACTGGCGGTTAGAAAGTACAATTTAATTTTCGTATCGAATATGCCATTCGAAAAACTTTAATTCTCGAATCGAATTACGCAGTAATAAATATATAAATTTGTTGGTCCTTTTTAAATTGTAATATAAAATTGTAATTTAAAATATACTAATTGTCAATATTTTTTGTTCATTTAAACAAGTTGCATCCTTCTGCTGGAACTTTTAAAATGTCAGATGGGGCTTTTTGCTTTTTCTCTGACGATATACATATAAAAAGTATGAAAAAATCATATTTTGCGAGAAAAAATATCTTTATTTGGGGGGAAAAATCATTAAATCATATTTTGGTTTAAAAATCATCAAAAATATGATAAAATCATCATTCTGGCAACGCTGATTATCGCATAGTGTAATTAATGAGAATATGATATAAAGGGCAAAATACACCACCAAAATGCTTGACAAGCATGTTAATAGTATTACTGAAATTTTGTTAGTACCCTGCAAAAATTATTGGACCATGTAGTCTATTTTAGCTGATATGGACTAGTTACAACATGGTCCTATGTAATGCAGCTATGGACCACTTTCAAACAAGTGTTCGTGTTTTCGCACGAAATGTAGTGCTGCAAAGAGTTTTATTTCATAAAATATCATCAATTACCAGCAATATGGTAGCCCTGATGGCACAAAAGTTTATTTGTGGTTATAATGAATATTTGTAACTAAAAGTTTATTTTTTTGGTAAAAGCGAAAAAATAAATAAAATTGAGTTTGAATCTAAATTGATTATTAGGCTAAGGTTCGTAACGTTATATTCAGAAAGAATTGGGTATGATTAATATTCCAAGGAACAATGGAAAAATTAACATCAACTTAATTTTTCAACGTACACAGCAGAACAGAGTAGCGCCACTTTCGGAAGCCGCTACACTTCCATCGTCAGTGCTCACGTGTATTTGCTATCACCACTTGTCAGGTGGCTCTGTTGAATGTGATTTTAATTCTTATATATACAACTTTTTCGCGAAAATTGAATACGAGAATTAAATCACTCTCAAGCTGATATTAAAGTGCACTTTCCCAGCGTTGCCATCGGTTTATTTTTCTTCATTCCCATTTTTCCGATTTTTGTTCTACTCAAGACAAACTTTTTTGGTTTGATTTTATACTTAAGTATATATGAACATGTAAACATGTGAAAAGCTCAAGCCAGTAGCTAATTGTTTTATTAATATGATTATTTCGAACGTATTTGCTTTGTGAATCTAAATTGATTATTAGGCTAAGGTTCGTAACGTTATATTCAGAAAGAATTGAGTATGATTAATATTCCAAGGAACAATGGAAAAATTAACATCAACTTAATTTTTCAACGTACACAGCAGAACAGAGTAGCGCCACTTTCGGAAGCCGCTACACTTCCATCGTCAGTGCTCACGTGTATTTGCTATCACCACTTGTCAGGTGGCTCTGTTGAATGTGATTTTAATTCTTATATATACAACTTTTTCGCGAAAATTGAATACGAGAATTAAATCACTCTCAAGCTGATATTAAAGTGCACTTTCCCAGCGTTGCCATCGGTTTATTTTTCTTCATTCCCATTTTTCCGATTTTTGTTCTACTCAAGACAAACTTTTTTGGTTTGATTTTATACTTAAGTATATATGAACATGTAAACATGTGAAAAGCTCAAGCCAGTAGCTAATTGATTTATTAATATGATTATTTCGAACGTATTTGCTTTGTGAATCTAAATTGATTATTAGGCTAAGGTTCGTAACGTTATATTCAGAAAGAATTGGGTATAATTAATATTCCAAGGAACAATGGAAAAATTAACATCAACTTAATTTTTCAACGTACACAGCAGAACAGAGTAGCGCCACTTTCGGAAGCCGCTACACTTCCATCGTCAGTGCTCACGTGTATTTGCTATCACCACTTGTCAGGTGGCTCTGTTGAATGTGATTTTAATTCTTATATATACAACTTTTTCGCGAAAATTGAATACGAGAATTAAATCACTCTCAAGCTGATTTTTGAGTTGAGTTTTATTTATAAGAAATCATCCGCAGAGGGAAAATCATTTACGTACACTAGAAAGTGAAAATGAAAACTAGTTTTCTGTTTGTAAACCATGGAGTAGTGACATAGAGTAGTTTCAAAACTAGCCCCTGTAGGTGCTCCATGGAGTAGTTACATGGTTTAGTTTTTGGGTTAGTCCGATGTAATGCAAAGCTAGAGCACGTGGTCCAGTCCTAGGACATCGCAATGTTAAATGGACCACGTCTAACGCATACGCTTGGGGTAGTTTGGGACTAGTCCTGGTCCATTATGGAGTAGTCCTTACACGCATGTATGGACTAGTCACGATTTTTGCAGTGTATTAGTGACACCGACGACGCTTGATGGAAAAACTACTTGGTTTTGATTTTTCGTCAAACACACGTAAACGAATCTGACATCAAGCATTTTGATGGTGTGTTTTGCCCTTAAGAATGCTTTTTAATACATTGGAGCTACAAAAATTTTGATTTGCTAAACACTTTTTGGCAAGTTTTGTATTTGGGCCAAAAATTTTTATCCCAAATAGTCACAAAAATACAATGCTGTTCAATGAAGAAATAATTGAACGCATCAATACAATTCAACAAACAAATGTCAAAAAATTAAACCTATGTACATAAGTATATTTTAAAAATACAATGAATAGACAAACAACATTTGTATAAAATTGGGTGAAAAAATTTATTAAAACTAAATGATGATTTTGCGGGTAAAAAATTGCAAATTAGTGGATATTCAAGTGCAAAATTTCTGCTCTCTCAAGTGTGTTGAAATAAATAAAATATTTTCGCTCATGCAAGTTGAACTCGCAGTACTCGTATGCGTTAACTTGAGGTCTACACGTAACATAATATGTAAGATGAGATTGTCAAATTCAATCGCAGAGAGAATTATGTTACGTGTAGACTTCAAATTAATATTAGCTCAATGTTATAAAAAATTTTATGAGAGCGTTGTTATAAGAATTCTTATAACAACAATCTTATGAGATGAACTGTCAAAAAATACATGTACATGTAAATAAAATAGCGTGCATGTGTGAGTGTTTATTAAAATAAATGAAAAGCGATGTTTTTGATAAAATTTCTGTGTTAAATAAATGAATAAATGTGTTTAATTGATTTATAAATTTAAATTTTTGTGAAAAATTAAAAATAAAGTAACTAATTATGTAAAAGTAGTACATGTTAACTCGATGAGCATTTGCATAAAATGAAATCTTATCGGAAAAGTAAAATTACGTTTTCCCATAGTATGATGGATGATCCAGGGATGGAGTTTGTAATTTTAAAAGCAACGCAGGTTTGTATAGATCAATACATATGACATATAAATTTGAAAACTTTTATGACCTTGCAAAGCCGGTTTGGCTTTTACATTACTTAAAAATATAAATTAATTTCATTATACATTGCTCCTTCACTAATTTCATATTTCAAAGTATGTATTTAAATATATTTTAAGTTTGACTTAGTATTTATAATTGACGTATCTACACATATTTCTTCATCTTGTTGATTTTATTGTTGAAATCCTTGGTCTAGCTTTTGCAACCTTTGGTGCTGTTTATTTTGTTGCTGATGACGTTGTATTTAATTTTGTTGAGTTTTGTTATAGTCGTTGTTCTTGATGGGTTTGAGTTTGTTAAATTTGACGAGTATGTTGTATTTTGATTGTTATTAATTTTTGTTTTTGTCGTTGCTAATTATTTTGGTTTTTGTTTTAGCTTTGCTGTTATATGTATTTATCTTTTGTTTTGTTCCTGTTGTTATTTTCTGCCGATTTTATTATCTATGTTATTTGCACCAGATTTGTTATAATGTGCTGGTGTTTACTGAACAAATTACAATTTATTTTTTTAATATTTTGTATTATTTAAAAATCGATATACTAGTATGTTTGTTATGTTGATGTAAATTTTTGTTTTTATTTTATTGCATTTTTAAAAAGTGTTTTTTTATTAGAATCTTTCTTCTCTTCGTGTCTGGCATATTTATTACCCTGCGGAAAATTTGGTGACAAATGATCCAAAAGTACTCGTCCTGTGACTTGAGAAAATGAGACTGGTACCAAAAATAAGGAGTAGTGAATGGTGAAAAAAGACATTGTGTGTAAATAGTCACATATTAAAAATTCTCAGTCAACTTAGTTGGTACTCCGGCAATGAAAAAATTCGATGCACCTGGATCTAAGGCCTATCACATAGTATCTATATACTATTAATTGTCTCCCTTCAATGAGAGCTTAACTGGTATTTATAACATTGAAATATAAGTTCCCCTGTGGTCGAAGACACCGCTTAAAAATAAAATACAATTTCTACTTAGATTTGTAACAATAAAAAAATAGATTAATCGATAATTACAGCTGAATTTTGGAATAATATTTGTATATAATCTATATTATTCTACACCGATTGGGACTCCATAAGATAGTTCAGAGACAAGTTACAAGGTGCATACAGAGTATCAATTAACCCCATCCTAGGCCATCCCCATGTAGAACTCGGACTGGTCCCTACCAACTGGGGACCGGTCACGCGACTTGTTTTGTGTCAGATCCATTTACCGTAGGGTATGTACGTTGGCAGTTTATTTAAAATTGATGGTAGTGAGACGTTTAGCGTGTTTTTGCCATAGTTATTACTACCTATACTGTTCTATTTGGAATCTTCCTGCAGCTCTTAATCTTGTGTTGTGCCTGTAGTTGATAACATTTAGAAATCGGTTGTCGTCTATGAATTCGTTTACTAGGGACGTCTGGTATATGCTTCTTACATTTAGTATATTGAGGTATTTAGCTCGATTTTCAGTTAGAGTGTAGTTGCTAATTGTGTTTGCGTTGTTGTTGTTATTGTTGTTGCTTGCGCCGTTGGTATTGACATGTTGTGTATATGGAGAGATGTTTTGTAAATTTTTGGTATTGTTAGTGTTGTTAATGATATTTATGTTGTTATTTCTAGAGTTGTTACTGTTTTGTCTCATTATTAATATTTTTAGTACCCTGTTTTGGCTGTTTTGTAGGCCTCTACAATATGTTGATCCACCCCAGGCTGTAGTTCCATGCCTAATATATGATTCCGCGAGCGAGTAATAAACTTGTCTTAGTACTGCCGGAGTAGCGTGATAGCTAAGGTGGTGGAGTATGAAAGCTGTTTTGCGTAGTTTTTTTTTGCAATTCCTGTATTTGTGTTTTTTTTACTTAAAATTTTGGTCAATGTGCACTCCCAAATATTTATATGTGTTGACCATTTGTATATACTTAGGTATCGCATTTGTCATTAGGATCTAGATTTTTACTAACAATATGTAGGCATTCAGTGGTATGAAATTTAAGTTTAATATCTGCGTATAATATATGCGGTGGTTTTATATGCATGAATTTGGTCTTTGTTGCGTTTATGATTACACCATTATCATGACACCATTTTGATACTGTATCCAGTTGGTTTTGCATTATTTCAATTGCAGTTTTTAGATTTCTATGGGATACTACGATTGCTGTGTCATCGGCGGCATAAGCGAAAGTTGTGCAGTTTTTTAGCGTTTTTATCATATCATTTGAATACATTATATAAAGTATCGGCCCGAGTTTTGAACCCTGAGGTACTCCATGCTCTACTGTTGTTTCTGTACTCATCTTGTTATCTATCTTCACTCTATATGTTCTAGCGTTCAAATAGTTTTCAAGCCATTTAACCCTAGAAGGTCATACTTCGTCGAATCGACGACGCATTTTAGAATGTTTCAGATTTTTTCTGGTAAATATACTTATTTTATGTCCATTTTTCGTACAGGACTTTAGGTTGTCGTGCTTTAGGTGTGTGCAAATTTTTAGCTTACTCTGCTTTGAGAAAGTTGTTTTTTTTATTTGCGTCGTCGAAACGACGAAGTATGACGCTTGTTTAACTTTTAGAACTTTCGGATGTGTGTTTCCAGTGCTTCGTTGGTGGTTGTTTGAGTAGTTAGCTCCTAGTTTTTAAGTCTATAATAAAAAAAGGGAAGTAAACTTGATCGACAAAGAGTTTGAAAGCTTTTTTAGATGTATGACGGGCAGTATGAGTTGGACCTTGATGATAACGGCATATATGACATAGAGTAAGAAGAATACAAAAGTTCATCAGAAATTGGATGTTAAGTAAAAGATATCACCGGAATAGTTCAGGACGATTTATTTTTAAACATTTTAAGAGAGAAACAAACTTGAAAAAATCTTAAAGCTAATTAACCAATATTGTATTGCAATTGATATTCCAGGATAGGCATCAGATGGGCAATCTGTCAATTTTATAGTACATAATACGACTAATGACTACATATTTACATTATTTACGCATATAACTTATTTCAAATAAAGGCAAAGATTATAAGTCAATACAATTCACCAAAAGTGGTTAATGCAATTACCTCTAATACCATTTCTTTCCAGCGTATTTATAAGTTTTACATGCGACAATGTATCAAAGGCTTTACTAAAGTCAATGAATGTCGCTATACAATGGTTCTTGTTACTTAGAGAGGTATTGATATGGTTTGAGAAGTTACCAAGGAGCGTATTGATATTTTTTCCTTTTTGAAACCCAAATTGATTTATGTCTATGATTTTATATTTCTCCATAAAATCTGTTAACCTTCTCACCACAATTTCTTCCATATCCTTATCGATGGCTAGTAAAATGGAAATCGGTCTATAAATATTATAGTCCGATTTTGTTCCTTTTTTATAGATTGGGCGTACAATTGATGTTTTTAGTTGTGGTGGTATGTTACTGCTGTCTAGACTTAAATTAACTATAGATGTTATAATTGGTGCAATAACATGTGCATTATTTTTTAAGTCTTCTGGTCTGATTCCATCATATCCTGGACCTTTATTAGCGTTAAGGTTTCTTAATATATATCTCTTCCTCATTAGTCGGATAAAGATACATTGAATTCGATATAAATGACCCAGTCACATTAATAGTATTTATATTGCAGCTGTGTAAGATTTTTTGGACGTTATCTTTAAAATTTGTAGCAAAACTTTGTACTACAGTTTCTATATTAAAATTTTTAAAGTCTTTCATTATGACAGTATCTATGTTATTATATTTTTTCCCTACAAGCTCATTTATTACTTGCCACGTACCACGTATATTATTTCCATTTACAGAGAATTTATATTTATAATTGTTATATTTTGCATTATGTATTTTTTTATTAAGATAATTTCTGTATTTTTTATAATTATTTTCAAAATTTTTGTTACTTGGGTATTTTTTCCACTTTTTATAAAGTTTATCCCTAATATTGTAATTTTCAATGATTTCATCACTTATCCATGGATTGTTAGATCTTGGCTTATTTTTTTTTTTTGTTTTGGTTGCCTTCTGATATATTTCGCAAAATTTTTCATTAATTTTATTGTAAATATCACTAGCACTTTGGCTTTGATCAATGAGATTATTCCAATTTGTTTTTGTTATTAACGTGTATAAAAAATTAGAAATGTTAAAAATTCCGTGACCAAACAACTGTCTGAACATTAATTTTTGTTTTAGTTGACGGAAAAAATTCTCCACTTATTGTTATAACATGCCTGTAATATACAATAAATGCCAAAATGCCGTGTACTTTTCTTTTGGAACTGCGTACTAGTAAACGGAAATTTCTTTAAGAAGTTTACCAACCTGAATTTCAGTTTGTTTTTTTTTTACACAAACTACATATTGCAGCCTGAATTTCTGGCAGAGCTGCATATTACGCTTTAACCTTGTGGTAAATTATTCTCTTGGCACCTTGACTTTTATTTGTTTGACTTCCCTGGATTATTTCTTTATTAACCGAACAGAAAAGGGAATAAAGATCTGAGGTTGTTGTTGTTATTTTTGATGCGTTTATTTTTGCATTTTGTTTACATCTTATAAACAAGTGGTCAATGCACGTGCTTGTTTTTTTTTTTGTTTATATCCTCTCTTGTGCTTTCGTTTATCATACACTCTAGCCCATATGATAAGATCATTTCCAGGTATTTGGTTGTTGTTATATTTTGTTTCTTTATATCAATGTTCATATCTCCAACTATAATCATCTCTTGTTTATTTTTTGTTTTATTAATCGTTTGGTCTAATTCTACAATAAAGTTATTTATTTGGTGGACGGTAAATTGAAAGGAGAGTGAGAGTTTCGTTGTTTATGTTTACATGTACTTGTTGTGATTCGAAAGATATGATATTTAAAGAGAATTTTGTATAGTTTATTGTTTCTTTAGTATATATTGCAATACCACCTCCGGTTTTATGGTTACCAAGATCGTCTTTCCTATTTAGGAATAAGGCTTGAAATCCATTTATGCCATACATATCAACCTCATCATCTGTTACATTTGTTTCCACTAGTATTACAATTTTTATTTCGTTTAATATTTTTTGTATGTCAGTTAAAAAGCAATTAAAATTTTTACGGAGTAATCGAATATTCATATAAACCAATGTATAGGGATAACTTAGGACTGTTTTGTTTATTTTATTAAAAATTTTTAATGTTTATTTTTTTTATAAATTAAATCATATTTATTGTTTCAATATCTGCGGCATTAACGATGATGATTGCTGGAGAGTTTTCGATTTTTCGGGCAAAAATGTGTCCATTACAAACGCAGACAAACTTCCACTTACATTCCCTTGCTTTTGTTTTCGCTAGCCATAGCAATCTACGATTAAAAGCAGTAAGATCATCGTTTACGTAAACAAAGTTGCTGTTGTTGCTTATTGGTGTATTGTTATCATCATTGTTGAATATGTTTGCGCTAATTTTATTCCCTTTCATTTTTCCCATTAATTCCCGTTTTTTGTTAAGAGAGGTGAACCCTATTAATATTGCATTTTTTCTTTTCAGTTTATACGCCTTGCTAATATTAGCATTATCAAGTGAGATTGATAAAGAAGAGGCTATTTTTTTAACGACATCATTTGCGCTCGTCTCGTTGTTTTGGAGATTATTTATTACAATATTTTTGTTTATGCGTTTTGCTCTAATTTATTTATACGTGTGCTTAAAAAATTACCCTTTATGATTATGAATTTTCGTCCAGTTAAAAAGTTTTTTAACAGCTTATGAGTGCTAGGGGGTAAATTTTGCTTTAATTTCTAGATTAATTCTTCATGCCATACTTTATCGAAAGCTTGAGAAACATCAATGAGGAGAGCAAAACAACATTTCTTTCTCGAATGTTTTTCTAACCACATTCACAACCCTATGCGTTTTTTCGATAGTGCTATGTTGTCTCCTAAAACCAAACTGAGGATGCATCCCAGATCCACTATCATTTGATATGTGGGTCAACTTACTCATAAGTGGCTTCTCAAATAGTTTTCCCATATTTGAAATAAGATTCCACTTTAGTATGCTCTTTTTCGGTCTTAAGGTGGTTTTAGACTATCTGTATTTACATCTGACTTGTCAGTTTTGCGACCCACATGTAACTTTGCGTGTCTGTCGAAATTGTCAAATTACAGTTGAATTATAGTTTTTGCTTTCAAACGTACATGTGTAACTACATCTGACATAACCTCAAAGTGCCAGCAACGCACACTTTTTAATTCAAAACAGCTGTTCTCAGATGAAAATAGAACATGCTCTAATTGAAAATCTTGTCATCTGGATTTGGTTCTGTAAAATTCAAATGACAATATTTCAAATGGTTCATTTTTTTAGTGCATACCCTCAATGATGTCAGAGCGTGTGTAAATAAAGTTTGATGCACTTTGAACTATGGGAACCTGTGCAATTAATCAGTACTTGTGTTCTAATGCTGACTTTAGACGACATGTACTTTACATCTGAATTGTCAAATTTCCCACTGCAAAAGTTATACATCCCGTGTAAAACATATGAAACATTGTCAGATGACATTTACAGAAGCAAAATCATATGAAAAATCAACTAGAGCGTGTTCTATTTTCATCTAACAAGACATATGACATCAGCTGTATTGAATTAACAAAAAGTGTGCTTTAACTGAACCAATATTAACCCTACAAGCCTAACCTATTTCAGTCGTATGTAGCAGCTGCTTTTGTTGAAATTGTGTTTGGGAACTGAAGGTGTTGCCAAATGATCGACGGCGCTGGCATGCTGGCGTAAGCTCCGGCTAGGGCTCGCCGTTTGGGGTGGTTCTTGTCGACCATCAGGTGAATTAGACAGCTACAAAAAATCATGCCAGCTGTACTAAATAAATTTAGTAAAAAAAGGTAGTTGTTATAAAAAAAACTTAATAAATATGTTCAGAGAACCCGAAAGCAATTGCATCTAGTTATTTCCCTGCTGCACACATTCTATCAAAATCTTCCGGCTGGTGTATTTGCCAGGAAAAACTGCCCTCCCCTACTGAGATCATGCGACCTCACCGTGGCATCATATATAGAGTCTGTGTATTTTGTAGATGCCCCTAAGATTTTTTTATTTTTGCAACTTCACACTTTCCCTTTTACTTACCGCATCCTAAACTTCCTATTCCTTCATATTAAAATGATAAAACAAAAAAAAAATATTTCATTTCAAAATATACATGGGCGTTTTATTTAATACAAGAAGATTTTAGCAATTCATTCTATGTTTTTACAAATGTAAGTTCTTGTGGTCTTGGGAAAACAGGAAGAATTATTAAAATTTTAGCAAAACATTAAATTACTTATATTTAACAAAGATGATGCAGGCGGATAATAAGGAAATGTAATTTAAAAATTTCTTTACGTTTTAAAATTATTCTCGATATTAGATTTAAAATTTCTTTGCATAAAAAATTATTTCAAATCGAAAATTTTTCTTTTGCTTTAAAAGAAATTTTAAGGTTATAAAAATTCCCTTTTTTTCTAATTATAAATTAACTTTTTCTGATCAACAGGCCTTTAATTTAATTGCATTTTTTTTTTATTTATGATGAATCTTTAATAAAACTTTTCTTCTTTTCTCCTACTTCATCTTGGATGCTTGGCTACTTCGGCTATTTTGGGCTTCCGAGCGACGCCGGTACTGCCGTCCGTCCGTCTGCGTGTCCTTACGTCCGATTTGTCTTACACGGTAAGTTGCAAAAAAATCACTGTTTCTATATATATATTTTTCACCTTTCAAACTTCTTATATTAAGGATAACACACCGATAATTGTGGGCAACTGACCCCTAACGCGAGACGTAACTAATCAGGCCTGAGCTCAACCCCTACTTAGCTGGACGCGCACTCCGGAATAATCTCTCAGAGGACTGAGTTTTCTTTTTCGGTACTACTAAAATGTTTTCCTATATATCGCGTTTTATTTATATGATAAATATATATATATATATATATATATATATATTTTTATATTAGGTAGTCCGTGAGTCGCTCGTGTTATTACGTCCGAATGTCTATGGCGGTTACCTGGCACCCCAGGAGTGGCGGTGCCTGATGAAAATGGCTGAAGTAATACCTCGTTGGAAACGTAAGAGGTGGTAGTAGTTGGCGGGAAAATTAGATGCGGTTATTATTTTATTACTTATATATATTTTTATATATTTAATTTTCACAGTTTACTTGTGTATGTGTTCGTTATGGCTTTTGTTTTTTATAAATAAAAATTCGGTATTCAACCACACAAACTTGTCGTTGAAAAAATTGTCACTATATCTCTTTTTTTCTAAGTAGATTTCCTTTTTTTGGTTTGCTCTTTACCACTTTACGCTTCGGCGGATCCAATCAGAAAGGCTGATTTTTTCTTAGTTTCCTCTGACGAGACCTCATAACCGATCGTACCATTTTCCATCATTTTTTCTCAAAAAAAACTTTTCAGTTATTTAAAACCTACACATTTCCAGTACATTTTGTTTTGTTGTTTTCATTCCTTTAATCTTTTTTTGTTTGTTTATTTTTCCCGTTGTCCTCTACATATATACCCTACTATTTCTGGCGAGCCATTCACAATAGGTGTCAGCTGACAAACATAAATTGTTGCCACCTAACTTACAACCACAGGGTGCACATGACAAACCCAACCACTCCTGTAGACCAATTATGGGCACAGGATGGGAGGGCGTGCATCCGAAACTGGCTAAACTAATATGATGCACATGGTATTTTGGCGATTGATTCATCAAAAAATCGCGACGGCAACACTGCTATTGATTTCACCACCCTAACTTTTAGTAAAAATTGTCCTGCCCTGGCAACGCTGTCACTTACACATGAATGGATAGCCAAGAATGAAATTTTACGGCGAATTCGCCGTCTGTAATCTATACGTTATTACTACATGTTTGTACGTTTTACGCAATGGCGATGGATGAGTGAATAATAAGTAGAAATTAATTTAATAATTTTGTTAATATACAGTGAAATTATTAAATTAATAAAGAATTGTTGCTAATAAATTTATATAATTTCCTTTTCAGCGGTTGTAGCTGTTTGCGTGCGGTGGCAGACTACACACAGTTGGTAAGTAAATAAAAGAATTTTACATGGCTAAGAATACTAATGACCCCTTTCTTTCCTTTTTCCTACAGCAAAGACCGGACGACATGGCCCACACGCTAGGATACAAGTAAGTACATGAAATTAAGTATAAAAGTGTTCCATGGGCAGAATTAGATTCATTCATTGATCCCCATTCGTTAATTTTCCCTTCAGACCGCCCGGCTGACCATTCTGCCGCCGGCGTTTGGCCGTCGCCGAAAAATTTTTATGTATTACTGAAAAAGTAATATTATTATACAAGAAATAATTCCTGCCCTAGAAACATAAAATATTAATTGTTATTGTTTCTATTTTATTTTCAGAAGCAAATAAATTATTTGCAAAATTATTTTGCCAAATAAAAATCACCAAACAGAGTTCTTCAGATGACCAAACCGTGATTAAGCAGTTGAGCGCTCAAAACAAAACTCGGAAATGGTTCCCCTAAACGCTACGCAAGCGACTTGTGCGCCATCATAAATTGATCATGCGTATGCTCGAAAGGTGTCTGTTTCGTGTATTGTTACTCGAGATTATGCTCGCTTTGTGTTGCCGCTCTTGTAGGCAATCCCTCAGCTGAGTGAACGGGGCCTAAGATTTCAGCACACGGAAGCCTGGTTTGATTTCCAGTTGGAATTAACTTTTTCGGGCCAGGAAAGACCTCTCCCGACAAAAATAAAATTTATGATCAAAGACGACCGCAAAACTCGAACATGATCAATAATTTCATAAAATGCTAGCAGGGAGTCTACGCTTGTGGCGCCTGGCTTCGCCATCACGAGGGTAAGTAAACAACCACAATTTTAACTAGACGACCATAACGAACCTCATTTTAATGCCATTTTTTCTGTTTGTATGCTTGACTTTCATGACTTTCCAACTCACTGTTAGTCTGATGTAGGCGACGTTCCTTTTACTTGACGCCAAATCACCCAATATCCAAATCCATCCATATATAGAAAGCTAGTCAGACTATTTTACCTCAACTTGCTGTAAGAACGGGCTCAGAAAAAGTTATCATACTAGGTGACAAACAATTCTCAGACCTTAATGGCAAAGTTCCCCAGGGCGTTATTACAGAATTGCACTAATAGTATGGTGACAGTTACAAAAGGTAACTAGCTTAGAAACGTAAGCGCCATAGTTAAGTAAAATCTGCACTTTCTCTATAACTAACTGCGATTTGTGATATGGTGAAACACCTTCAAGCAAGACCGTCTCCCACTTCACCCTGACGTGAGCTAACAAAATCATTAGTGAAAAAATAAACAAATTGAAATACAAGTAGTTGAAACAAACATCAGAGTAATCAGGAAGTATATAGAGTATTTAGCAAAACGTTTCAATAACCATTTCGCAATGTGTTGGTGTTGGGTGAGGAAACGCTGGGACTTGAACCACCAAGGACGTTAAAGTTATTGCTTTAAATCCTTGGCATGAAATACCCCCAGCGATTTCCCTTGAACATCCTCAATCTTATAGAGGCTATTCCCGACCGGTTTCACGATGCGACACTTTTCGAACTTTCGTGCGAGCTTTGCATTAAAACCGCGCTTAAAATAGCTTTGTTGGAAATTCCTGCGATATACTTCTTGTCCCGGGACAAACTTTATCGTACGGCATCTAGTATTATAGGTTTTTTCGTTTCTTAAATACGCCTTATGCAACGATTCCCGAATTTGCTGTCGGACAAGAGACATTTTATCATGAGGCGCGACTTCTAACTCTGGGTCGGACAAACTTTTCAGTTTGCTCGCTAGTTTATAAATACTACCATGACCGATCATGTTCATACCGAAAAGTGCAAAGTATGGTGTTACTCCAATCGCATTTTGAACTGAAGATCGCAACGAGAATTCAATCTCGGATAAATGCTTGTCCGACTCGGACTGATCACTCTGCAAGTATGAACGTACTGCAGCTAAAATGGATTGGTTAACCCGTTCCGACGCGTTCGCTTGCGGTGAATGAGTTGCCGTTCGTAAATGTTTCACTCCGAAGTTTCTTATCAAATCCGCGAATTCCTGACTTACAAATTGTTTACCGTTGTCCGATACCAACACTTCAGGCGTGCCAAATTTATGAAACACCTCACTGATTAAAAACTTACTAACGTTTTTAGTACTAGCTTTTGGCATAGCCTTAAGAAGTACAAATTTCAGGTGATCCAACACGATAAAAATATAGCAATTTCCGGCTTTCGAACGCGGATACGGACCGAGGAAATCTACAAAAATGCGCTGAAAAGGCCGTTCGCTAACCGCCTCTGCTCCCATAGGTGGTCGCAAGGTATTATTAGCAGGCTTTGATTCCTTGCAGATTTGGCAAATATTAACAAAATCGCGAACTTGAACGGTTAAATTTGGCCAATAGAAGTACTCTTTGATTCTACGAAGAGTCTTCCCCACGCCTCCGTGAGATGCTTGTGGTGAGTTGTGTGACTTGTCGATGATGGCCTTGGTCAATTCTTGAGGCACCCACAGTTTCCAGGAGAAATCCTCATTCAAGACCACACCATCATAAGGTCGCGCTCTTTTGTAAACAAAACCCTTAACTACCTTTAAGTCAGGCAACCTTTCAGAATTTGCTTCTATGGTAGACGCAAGCTCTAAATAGTCCTCGGAATTAAATGGATTTGAGTCGAGGTCGACCAGCCCTGCTACATCTACACAGACTTCATCCATTTCGTAACGTGATAGGGTATCGGGTACTACATTTTGTTTCCCCTGCCTATGCTCTATGGTGAAATCATAAGCTTGCAAATGCAGGCTCCACCGAGCTAACCGGCCCACAAGGTCTTTCTGTGACATAAGCCATTTAAGACTACTGTGGTCGGTTATCACAGAGAAGGGCATAAGTTCTATGTAGGGCCTAAACTTTTTAATCGCCAAGACAACAGCCAAACACTCACGTTCAGTAATAGATTAATTCTTCTACGCCGGTGTTAATTTATGCGAAAAATATGCTATTGGGTGTTCACCATCAGAATCATCTTTCTGAAAGAGCACAGCACCAATGCCTACATCCGACGCGTCACACTGAACGTAGAAATGTTTGTTGAAGTCTGGGTGATTAAGAAGTGGTCTTGTTGTAAGAGCGTTCTTGAGGCGATCAAATGCGATTTTTGCTTCCTCCGTGAACTTGAATTGTTTACCCTTCTTCAGCGTTTGAAAGATTGGAACCGCAATGGTAGCAAAGTCTGGTATAAATTTCCTATACCAGCCTGTTGCTCCCATGAAGCTCCTCAGTTGCCTCGCGGTCTTAGGGTAATCAAAACGGGTCATGGTTTCCACTTTACCGGGATCAGGTTTCACTTTACCTCCACCTACTACGTACCCTAGGTATCTTAATTCTTTGAAACAGAATTTAGATTTAGTCACATTGATGGTTAGCCCTGCATCTACCAAACTAATATATACTTGTCTCAGCAACTCCAGATGTGTCTCGAATTTTGGAGATACTATCAAAAGGTCATCTAGATATACGAAAACTCTATCACGTAATGCCGCTGGGAACACTTTATCCATTAACCGACATAACCTTTGGGCTGCATTACACAACCCGAAAGGCATGACAGTAAATTGATAAAGCGGTCGCCCAGGTACCGTGAATGCAGTTTTCTCCCTACTAGACGGCTCTAGTGGAATCTGCCAGAATGCGTCTTTTAAGTCGGCTCTTGAGATAAAAAACGTATCTCCTAGCCGACTGAGCAAACCCTCAATGTGCGGCAGAGGATCCTTGACCGTCAATGCATTGAGCTTTCGAGCGTCCAGGCACAACCGGTTCTTCTCGCCCTTACGAACTAAAGTCACCGGAAGACTCCATGGACTCTCACTAAGCTCAATGACACCGAGATCAAGCATCCTATCAAGCTCCGCGAACATAAGTTTTTGCACAGCCGGAGAGACAGGATAATGCCTACATTTAACTGGGGTTGCATCGCCAGTATCTATTGAATGGGTTTCCAAATGTGTCTTACCTAGTCCTTTTTTCGTATAACAGGGAAACCTCGATATGGCCAAATCTAATTTCTGACGCAGTTCAGCTGTCAAAACGTGCATCAAGACATCTAGGGGACTATCTGCCTCCTCACAGAGACTTACTCCATTCGTAGTTAAACTTTCTATATGGGCAAAGAATTTAAAAACCTTCATAAAGTCGATCCCCAAGAACAACTCTCGACTCAAGGTAGGTACTAAATAGAAAGTTATGACCTGCGTTGTTTGGCCAAACGTAACTTCTGCGCGTACACGCCCCACGATTTGATGCTCGGTACCATCAGCTGTTTTGATTTTTTTTGAAAATCCATAGACTTTCAGTCCAGCCTTCTCAACAAACTCCAAACAGTTGCGGCCTAAGCATGTCACCGTCGCGCCGCTGTCGACTAAACCCTCGATTTCATGGCCATTTATACTAATTCGGGAGTATAATCTGGTGTCTTTCCCCTCATAGAGAGACGCCGATGAAATCTCGAGTCTAGTCCGCTTGCGAATTTTGAACCGCTCACGCGCCTTTCTAATCCGACTAGAAACTGTTCCGAAAATTCTAACTTTTGCGTCATTATATTCTTTGATTCTGATATGCAAGGGTTTGAGTTCTCTACTTTTAGGTTTATTGGAATCTAATTCTATCTTTCTACTATTGTTTTGCAAAATTTTTATATTTTCTGCTCTAGGCTGAATTTGCTTAAAACCTACTGGGTTTAAACGGGTGTCGATCTCGTCTCCCCAGTTCGAGGCGAGTATCGTGGTCGGTTTCCCTGACAATTAGGGCATTTAGGAGCGACCACATTATCCCTACCACACCTAAAACAAAAAATTCTAGACACTGGCTCCGGACAATCAACAAACGTGTGACCTACGACTTTGCAATTCCAGCAGGTGTACTTAGTTGTTGTACGTAGTCCATCTACCTCCAAATCGATCACAGACTCATCATCATTGGGGTACGAAATTTCATTTACCCTCTGTGGGTAACTCGAGCGCTGCTGGTACAGTTGTCGCTGATTAATCAGCAAATTTTCTGCCCGCCTTACTTCCCGACAAAATTCAGATAAGGTCCTCAATTGCACAGAGAACATCATTTGGGCTAAAGCAGGTTTCAGATTACCCCTCATGATCTCTACCAATTGTCCTTCCTCATAGGGATTTTCTTGTTGGTTTCGCAACTTGACTACCGCATTGTAGAAATCCTCAAAGGACTCTTGTGGTAACTGCCGTCGATTCAGGATTTGCATCTGAACTTGGTACTCCTTTTCGTATCGGCGATATTGGGCCAACAGTGCTTTCTCCAGCTCTTCCCAAGTATTAATGTGCACTATTTTACGATAATCCCAATACCAATCTAGCGCGGGACCATCGAGCACTAGGTGAAAACTCCTAAGAATTTCATCATCTGTGCAATTATAATCCTTCCGTAAGGCACCCACACGAAAAATAAACTCTTGCACATTGATTGATTTATTTGTGCCATCAAACTTGATCCCCCATTTAGCTAGTCTAAATCTGTCTAACGACTCATAGGGATTCGATGCGGGCCTAGGGAGAGAATAATTACCTTGCTGCGGCGGAAAAGTGTACGCGGGCCAGCTCTCCGGCGGATAACCACGCTGATTATTACCAGACGGTAGATAATAGTTATCCACTGGCGGTGCTTGTTGTTGAGACAATTGATCCTGCAAAAACAGACTTGGGTGTGGCTGATTTTGTGTTGCTTGCCGATTATATTGCGATGGATTGTGTGCTTGTGGCAGGTGCTGTTGATATTGCGACCGTTGTGATTGTCGATTATCAGGCATAATATTTTGCTGCTGTATGACCTGTGAACGTTGTTGACCTGCTGTCTGTACTTGACGCGAAACTGGTGGTGGTGCGCCGCTTGCTGGTGCTATATCTTGACCATCATCTCTATACCGAGGTGCTGGTATCAATGGCGGCAGTTGTCCATAATAATATGCGTCACGCGCATATATATCTGGCAGTTGCTGATGAAATTGTTGTGCGCCCGCAGTCACTGCAGAAGGCCGGAAACCAACTGGTGGCTGGGATTGATGCTGCTGTAATTGTTGTGATGGTTGTAGTTGTTGCTGTTGTAACAGTTGTGATGGTTGTAGTTGTTGCTGTTGTAAATGTTGTGCGCCCGCAGTCACTACAGAACGCCGGAAACCAACTGGTGGCTGGGATGCTGCAAACTGCATTTGAGCAGGGCTAGGCGGCACTCTAGCGGCATCTTGCGCTGAGTTCAAATTTTCTCCAGCTGCTGCTGCGGTCATAGCCTCTTTTACCTGCAGTATAGCCCTTTCAATTTTCTTATCGACTTCTTGTAACCATCTGGCCTGGCTTATGTCAACCGAAGCGTCGATAACTTGCTGCACTCCACTTATGTCCAAAGCGGCTTCAGCTATTGGACTAAACATGCCTTCACCTCGCCTTTCTCGGTGACTACTTAGCACTGGTCTACCCATGAACGGTGGTGATTCCCCACCCGCTGCCACATTTTCTGAGCTGACTGAGAAAACGTCCGCTGTCGCTGTTGCAATTAATGGTTCAGCCAATGTAACAAACGTCGTGACAGTCGTGGTACTACATGACGGATTTGCTAGTGTTGAGTCTGTTGTCGTGGTGGTAGTAGAGGTACTACAAATAGCACTTGCTTGCGGCGCAGGCATATTGTTGGTGTCGGACAGCATCTGGCTGGCACTCCGTGTTAACAACATGAATATTAAAACAAAAGATTCAAAAAGCGAACACCAGTAATCAACCTCTTTCAACCGCGAATCAAAAACTTATCTTCGCCAATTCTGCAAAAAGGAGCTTACCTTTACAAATTCTAAAACGAATTGGGCAAAAGCTAAAAAAATAAAATCTAACGCAACTAATTATGCAAAAAAAAAAAAAGAATCCACAGTAAATGCTGCAACCAAAGCGAAACTATCAAAATGTATTTTGATGACTTGAATGTTACTCTAAAATAATAGACACTATTTTAAAAAATTTTTTTGGGCCTAACTCGGGAGTTAAAAATTTAATACGCTATGTATATTTGTATACGCGGAAGTATTTTGGGTAAAAGTAGAAGTTGCAAAAAGTAAAAAGTAAGTATATTTTGATATAATGTGTGTGTATGACAGTTAAACTTTTATTTAAATCATTCTTAATTTGTTTCAGGCGATAACAAAAATCAAAAGGAATTATTTTGGGGTGAGAGTAAATAGTTATCCGCCCCACCGATAATGCTTGTCCTGCATCTGTAAGAGAGGATTCATCACTCAGCCATTACAGGACTCGTAACAAACTCCACCGGTGGTTAGGGAATCGCAAGCACTAGTGATAAAGTGTAAGTAATTCACTTGTACTTTCGACCGAATTTACTATTCCGGGCTATTGTTTTTACTACTATTTATAATAAGTAAGTCTAATTGCGTCTACTCCTTTCCTATCACTTGAGCAATTAAAAATTATTTCGTTTCTTACGAAACTATACTATTTAAATATTTAAGCCTCAAGTTGTCGGAAAGAATGCGACACCTGAATCTATAAATCCTCATGACCACCTCACTCCCATTATACGTCGCAACGCGATCCAAGATACTTTGTCCTGATAATCGGGACTTACATATATGTGAGTGTTGTGCTACATGAGGCTTTAAAAGATTCAATTACTAAACCTACCGATGCAAAATTACATTTCTCGCTTGACGTAGTCGCGTCTAGTTAGGGACTCTTTTATTTTTACCTGACTGGTCATATGCGCCAAGTGAAAAGAACTGACTAACAAAACTATTTATTTGTATTGCAAAAGGGTATCCTTACGATGTACATTTGCTTTCGGGCCCCACGTTGTTGGGCGCCATTTTTTAGCAGCTGCTTTTGTTGAAATTGCGTTTGGGAACTGAAGGTGTTGCCATATGATCGACGGCGCTGGCATGCTGGCGTAAGCTCCGGCTAGGGCTCGCCGTTTGGGGTGGTTCTTGTCGACCATCAGGTGAATTAGACAGCTACAAAAAATCATGCCAGCTGTACTAAATAAATTTAGTAAAAAAAGGTAGTTGTTATAAAAAAAACTTAATAAATATGTTCAGAGAACCCGAAAGCAATTGCATCTAGTTATTTCCCTGCTGCACACATTCTATCAAAATCTTCCGGCTGGTGTATTTGCCAGGAAAAACTGCCCTCCCCTACTGAGATCATGCGACCTCACCGTGGCATCATATATAGAGTCTGTGTATTTTGTAGATGCCCCTAAGATTTTTTTATTTTTGCAACTTCACACTTTCCCTTTTACTTACCGCATCCTAAACTTCCTATTCCTTCATATTAAAATGATAAAACAAAAAAAAAATATTTCATTTCAAAATATACATGGCCGTTTTATTTAATACAAGAAGATTTTAGCAATTCATTCTATGTTTTTACAAATGTAAGTTCTTGTGGTCTTGGGAAAACAGGAAGAATTATTAAAATTTTAGCAAAACATTAAATTACTTATATTTAACAAAGATGATGCAGGCGGATAATAAGGAAATGTAATTTAAAAATTTCTTTACGTTTTAAAATTATTCTCGATATTAGATTTAAAATTTCTTTACATAAAAAATTATTTCAAATCGAAAATTTTTCTTTTGCTTTAAAAGAAATTTTAAGGTTATAAAAATTCCCTTTTTTTCTAATTATAAATTAACTTTTTCTGATCAACAGGCCTTTAATTTAATTGCATTTTTTTTTATTTATGATGAATCTTTAATAAAACTTTTCTTTTTTTCTCCTACTTCATCTTGGATGCTTGGCTACTTCGGCTATTTTGGGCTTCCGAGCGACGCCGGTACTGCCGTCCGTCCGTCTGCGTGTCCTTACGTCCGATTTGTCTTACACGGTAAGTTGCAAAAAAATCACTGTTTCTATATATATATTTTTCACCTTTCAAACTTCTTATATTAAGGATAACACACCGATAATTGTGGGCAACTGACCCCTAACGCGAGACGTAACTAATCAGGCCTGAGCTCAACCCCTACTTAGCTGGACGCGCACTCCGGAATAATCTCTCAGAGGACTGAGTTTTCTTTTTCGGTACTACTAAAATGTTTTCCTATATATCGCGTTTTATTTATATGATAAATATATATATATATATATATATATTTTTATATTAGGTAGTCCGTGAGTCGCTCGTGTTATTACGTCCGAATGTCTATGGCGGTTACCTGGCACCCCAGGAGTGGCGGTGCCTGATGAAAATGGCTGAAGTAATACCTCGTTGGAAACGTAAGAGGTGGTAGTAGTTGGCGGGAAAATTAGATGCGGTTATTATTTTATTACTTATATATATTTTTATATATTTAATTTTCACAGTTTACTTGTGTATGTGTTCGTTATGGCTTTTGTTTTTTATAAATAAAAATTCGGTATTCAACCACACAAACTTGTCGTTGAAAAAATTGTCACTATATCTCTTTTTTTCTAAGTAGATTTCCTTTTTTTGGTTTGCTCTTTACCACTTTACGCTTCGGCGGATCCAATCAGAAAGGCTGATTTTTTCTTAGTTTCCTCTGACGAGACCTCATAACCGATCGTACCATTTTCCATCATTTTTTCTCAAAAAAAACTTTTCAGCTATTTAAAACCTACACATTTCCAGTACATTTTGTTTTGTTGTTTTCATTCCTTTAATCTTTTTTTGTTTGTTTATTTTTCCCGTTGTCCTCTACATATATACCCTACTATTTCTGGCGAGCCATTCACAATAGGTGTCAGCTGACAAACATAAATTGTTGCCACCTAACTTACAACCACAGGGTGCACATGACAAGTACATAAAGCGTTAACATACGTCTCAGAGGCGTACGAGTATTAATGAAAACCTGTGGGCTAAATAAACTTACTTATATTCCTTTTTTATAGGAAATTTATGCCTGGCAAGCTACCATCCATTACTACGTTGATTACAAATTACAGGGTCTTTAACCTTTTAAAAAATAATATAGAAATTTAAAAATTATTGTACGCCTCGCAGGCGTGGGTTAGGCTTTTGTCATTAACATGCCGTTTACACATACATCATAGAAGTTACATAAAGCCTAAACATACGTCTTGAAAGCATGTTATACCTCAATAAATCAAAAATAGTTAAATTTAACTTAGCGACACATGCACCATCGGAAAGCTACCATAGATTGCTGGGTTAACTAAAAAACGCAGTGTTAACTTTAACCGTTTAAAAAATATAGAAGAATTTTAAATTTGTGTACGACTCGCAGGCGTAGGTTAGGCCTGTAGGTTTAAAAAGCATAGAGTGCTTTATATATTTATGAAAATTGTGCAAAAACTCAGGTGTTGTGAACACTCAAAGATTATTGCACATGTACGTGTGAAAGCAAATATTATAAACCTGTAAATTGACAATTTTGACAAACATAGGGCGTTACATATGTATGTCTCACACACCTGACAAGCCATATGTAAAAAACATGTCGTCTAAAATCAGCATAAGGAGAACTATGAATCAAATAAACAAGAGCAAATACTGCGAAAAAATTTTGCTAATTTTGTATATAAAATTAATTAAAACGAACATATGTATGTGTAATTTTAAGTATCATTATGTTTTAATTTCGTTACCTAAAATGTAAAAGACCGTAGTTGGCACAAAAGTAAAATCCTAATTTTGATTGAATGAAATGTTGTTAGGTACAAAAAATAAAACTCTCAACAAAATGATTTCCATTTAAAGTTTTTTGTTAGTTTTGCACTTTAGGTGATGATTTATTACTTTTGTTTGTTTACATTTGTTTAAAACAGTGAAGTCAGATTAATAGCACAATTGTGGTAGCCATACTCACACACATTCATACTCTCTTTCCTTTAGTCGTCAATGAGACAGCGACGATAGCACATGCATAGCGGACTGTATTACATTTTTTTATAAATTTTTTTATTAGTCCACTGAAAGAAAAGCAATATTCAATGTGTTTTATGTTACAAAACATTAGAGGAAACAAATGAGTATTTATTAAAACGGCATTTTAATTCTTTTCATAATGAATTTAATGGAATAATAATATTTTTTTAGAAAAACTAAGAGGGTGGTTGTTTGATGTGGAAAAAACTTCAACGCAAAACTTAGTTAAATTCCAGTGACTGTAACGGTTATAAGTTTTATTTTAAATATTACCTTTTAATCGTTATTTCTCGAGTTTTATTTTTTCGCTTAGAAAATAAAAGCTTTTTCTGAGTTTTATTTATTCATCAGAAAATAACTTATTTCTTGAGTTTTATTCATTCATCAGAAGATAAGTTATTGTTTGAGTTTTATTTATTTCTCAGGATATAAAAATAATTCTTTGAGTTTTATTTTTTGCTTAGAAAATAACAGATACTTTTTGAATTTTATTTGTTTTTGCTTAAAAAAAGTAATTTTTAAACTGAATAAAATATAAAACAATTAATTTAATTTAACAAATAAGATTTGTTGTAAAAATAAATATATACGTTTTTTCAAAAACTCTTATTTGTTAAATTAAAGTAATTTTTTATATATTATTCAGTTTAAAAATTATTTTTTTAAGCAAAAAATAAAATTCAAAAAGTATCTGTTATTTTCTAAGCAAAAATTAAAACTCAAAAAATAACTGTTATTGTTTAATTAAAACATAAAACTCAAAAAGTCATTTTTATTTCCTAAGTAAAAAATAACTCTCAATAAATAATTTTTATATCGTGAGGAATAAATAATACTGGAAAAAATACTTTTATTTTCTGAGAAATACAACAAGGAATACAACAAGGAGTATTTTTGGTGTATTATTTATGCACGTAGCACTTCTCTTTCAGCTTGATTATTTTTGTTTAAATTTTAAAAATAATCGTTATTTTCGGTCCCTGCTAAATTCTTATTTACTGCCCCCTTATTCTGTAACTTCCTAAAGCTAAATCGCCATCGCTAAGAATCTATAAAGTCAATTTATCTATTTTTGGCTGCGAATGCAAGTTTGCAACACGTATTGCTGAATTAGGCAATGTCTTAAAAATTGAATTCGCCGAAGTTTTAGTGTTTTATGTCATTGCCAAAATTTTTTAATTTTGTATTTTTTGAGCATTTTAGCGATCGAGATTTGGCTTTATCTTAAGCGAAGTTTTAGTGTTTTAATGTCATTGCCAAAAATTTTCAATTGTGTATTTGTTGAGCATTTTAACGATCGAGATTTGGCTTCATCTTAAGCGAATTACGAAATGAGGGGGCTGGACTATTATTTCAAATAATTAAAAAAAATTGTTCACAGAAAGACAAATAATTTAAACAAATTCTCTATAGAAACAAACAAAATTTTAAGCAAGCTTAAAGTTCAAACATAATATGTACATATGTTAAAAAAAACATGCGAAAAATATTTTATGATAAGCAATATTCAAAGGAAAAAATAAAAAAGTACTTTTTAATGAAAATAATATTTTTTTTGGGAAAATTCACCTATTTTGTTCACTGCATATACAAACAAATACAACATTCGTTAACTGTTTGCTCGTAAAATTATTAAAATTGCCCATACATTTTGTTGTCAAAATATTTTTAGATACATTTTGCCGCAACAAAATATGTGCATGGAAAAATCTACTAATTCAACGAATAAACTGTTACCAAATGTTTCGTGAACGCCCCTATTATGAAAATAAATAAAGTTATAATAACACCTGAGTTAACTTCAAACATACATACATGTGTTAAAATATTTATTTTTTCTGTGTACTTGATAGCACTTCTTTTAGATGAGACAACTTTTCTTACAGTATTATATTTTGTTTACTCACCAATACAACAATAGTTTTATTTCTGACAGCCCTGGTTTAAAACCAACCGAATCTACCGAGTGCAATATTGCAAAAGCAAATACACACGTCAACTGCTCTCATAATACTCACGAGTAAAGCATAACTGACCTGCGCAGTGTGACATTTATTTTTAATCCTGAAAGAGAGTTTGCGTTGTTGCTAGTTGCTTTTTTCTGTATAGCTTTCTAACGATAATTTTTCTTCTTCGCTCCATTACAACAAGTTTTGTTTTCAGCAGAGTATGAAATATAATAAAATAAAATTTCAGTCAGTCAGCGGTGGTTTTCTTCTATGCATGATTCATTAGTAAGAAAATTGTTTTCATTCAGTTAATATGTCGGTAGTGTTACGTAGTTGCAAAAAATTAATATTTTTAATAGGGGACGTAAAACATCAAATTACAGGCTCAAAACTGCCCTCAAATGAACAAGTGCTTTCAGTTTTGTTTTATAAAATCAGTAACGTTAATTTAAGTGTAAATGAAAGTGCAGATCTTACAATTCGTGAGTGCATTATTTATTGGGAAAAGGCACGTATACCAACTAAATCTTTACCAAACTGTAAACTTGTTGCTTTATAAAAGGTTTGGAAAAATTTACGAAAAAAATGCTAATAGAAAGCAAGAAGTGTTTGAGCTTTGTTTGACATTGCACATGCCGATGCAATGCAATTAATCAGGATAGATGAAGATAAAATTTTCGTGAAACAGCAGAGAGAGATCGGTCGACCTGGTCATTTAGGAGGAGTGGATAAAAAATTGGCCAAAAAAGAGGAAAATGCACGCCTTAGAAACATCATTCGTATTTAAATCCCTCAACAGTATCTCAGGAAGCACTTCAATATATTTCGTTTTCGAAGTCCGAAATATCAGATTCACTAGAATGTATGCCTATTGTAACGGAGAACACTCAGCCTAGTGTTAGTAAAACTTTTAAAAAAGATTTTATCTCTCCAAAATTTGTTGCAACATTAAATAGATGCCATTTAAATATAAGAAATGATATGTTTGTTATTGAAGCAACCACTGAGGCGTTAGGATACAATACTGATGCATTTCCCATAAGTAAATCAACAATTCAAAGACTTCGAACGGAAGACCGAAAAAAGCGTGCAAAATCCATTAAGCCTCATTTTCAAAACAAAGTTCCGGATATTGTAACTGTACTCTGGGATGGAAAAATGTTACCAGCCCTACATGCACGCAAATCTAAAGAAGAGCGTTTCCCAATAGTTATTTCCTATGATGACAAAGAACAACTTATCGCTGTACAAAATTAGAAAACTCTTTAGGAAGGGAACAGGCAGAGGCAGTATGGAACGCTATCATTGACTGTGATCTGGAAGATAGAGTACAGATTTTCTATTTCGATACAACTGCTTCAAATACAGATCGCATTAATGGTGTTTGTGTACTTCTAGAGCAAAAATTAAATAGGGATGTGCTTATTTTTGTTTGTCGCAATCATGTCTAAGAGTCAGTATTAAAATGTCCATTTGTGACAAATATGAGCGAAATGAATACCAGCCCTGATATTACAATATTTAAAACCTTTCGAGAAAATTGGAAAAATGTTGATCCAAAAAAAAAAATTTAAGACTACACAGAAAAGTTATAACCTCTGAATGTTTCAGAAATTGATAAACTTGTACAATTTTATCGATCTGAGCTGACTAGACATTGTTAGAAATGAACTAAAAGACCTCCAGGTGCCATGCACCAAGCTCGATGAATGGCAAGGGCATTTTATTCATTAAAAATAATATTACTTAGCTGTCAGTTCAGAATATCAAAACGGGATAAGGAGGGTCCGTTAGATGTCTGTATTTTCATCGTGACATACGTCAAGCCTTGGCTTAACTGTAAAAGCACCTTACCAAGATACATATGTGTTTTTTAAAGACTGAATGCTTACGAAAAAATTTACAAATGCATATCAAAAGCAACTTTTCAGAAGTTTTGCCAACATTTATGGTACTTGACAGATGAAGTATGAATGTTGTCTCTATTTGACGATGATGTATGTAGATCAAAAAACTAAAATGAAAATAGTGGCTAACTTAAAGAATTGTAGATGACACCGGGTGCCAAGGAATAAATTCTGAAGCAGAATTGAATAAATTTTGTTCGTGAAAATTATTTTGGTTTGTGTCAAAGGTAATATCATTATTTGCAGGCAATGATGTAAGTATCGCACCGTGAGAATTATTTGAGACATTCGGCCGAGTAGGCTGCATTCGTGGTTGATAGCCACCGCTATTGGCGATGGTCGTAGTACGATTTGGTACTGCAGAGGTTGTCAACGACGAACTTATAGCAGCGGTGGCAAACGTTCGTGGGAAAAATTCTACTCGATTTCGCGATGTTATTGATTCATATGGCAAATAATTTGATTGACGGTTAGACGTGTGGTTTTGACTGTTGATCAATGATTGTTGGCGTAAATCAGGGTTAACATCTAAGGTTGCTAACCTATTAAGAACTGTCGGAGATTTTAGTGATGAACTGTCAGAGAGGGCTTCAGCTTCCTCAAGAAGCTTGTACTTTTTATGTAAGTAACTTTTGTTCAATTCGCGTTCCTCTTCTAGCCTCTTAAGTTGCAATTGAATTTTTCTTGCTTGAGAAAAATGAAAAACGTTTGAGCAATGGCTTGTTATGCTTGAAGTAGGGGAAGCTGGTCTTGTCACTGAGCATTCAGTGCATTTATAGGTTATATCGTATGTGACATTAACACACTTTTTGTGAACAAAGCGCGCAATTGTGATCAAGTTGTTCATTTTGTATTTGACCCTCTACATTTTGTAACGACATTTTCTACTTACTGCGAGATTGGCAACTTGTTGGTGCAAAAGGTATCGCAGGAACAAGTCAATATAAGCAGCAATCAAGGCTCACAAGAGAAACAGATTGGCAACAAAAAGAATTTTAAAATGTTACCAAGGCACGCCAGCCTCAAGTCCTAGTGACTCCCACGTGGATTTTGAATAAAACACACAAAAGTTTATTTGACAATGTGTATTTCTATTGAAATTCCGAAATGTAATTCAAACAATTAGGAATAATATCATTACTAAATAGAATTGCTACATACGTTTTGGTATGGAAACCACCAGGAATATTTTAATTTTTTTGGTATTTAAATGAGAGTAAATTTTGCTCCCAAGCACTGCGCGCAGCCAACTTGTAAGCTTGTAAATCAGAAATAAAAATGGCTGTAAAATGGCGCGTGTTCTGGAGCAAACCTTAAAAGTAAAATGATTCATTAAGTTTACAAATGTTACAAAATTGTTCAACTAAGATTTGGTGATGTCATATTGAGCATTAAGTAAATCGTTTTGATTTTAGAGATGGCGTTAACACTACCATTCCACAAAATTACAGCTATGCTATATGACGTACGTCTGGCGGCCCGGGGCTCCTACTCTAATTGGTTTGATAGAAATCGGCATTTTTATGGAAAAATCGCCATTTGGTAATTTTTTTATAAAAAAAATCGGCAAAATACCTAAAAATCGGCATATTTGGTAGCCCTGCTTATAGTAAAAACACATACCAAAACTTGCTATTGAAGCAAAGATTTTAAAGTAAACGACGCAAAAGAATGTTTAAAAAAATTAAGCGATTTAAGTCTGCCAAGCCCGAGCGGACTGAATGAATGATGACGATGTTTTTTTATTTTGTCACCGATGTATCGTCCATCAAGATATCGATGTTTATGAACGATACGTCGATGCTTTCTAAACTCTATGTATGTATCATTTGCATCCCTAATCGCGTGTTGTGATTGTTGTACAAAAAATATATATAAAAAGATACATAAATAATTTCGAACGGTTTTCCATCATCCCACGTCAAATTTGGTTTGTAAACAGACCGGTTTCGGAAATGTGCCATCTTCAGTGTTCTATTGAATACTAAATCGTTTTTCTCTTGTCCCTTGTTTCTTTTATAATTCGTTTGTATACCTATCTTCATTGTATTCTGCTCCCTATTTCCCCCTCTCGCTCTCTCTCCCGCTTCTATATGATTTTGTGTGTCTCTACCTGCTAGCTGTTTCTCTTACTTTCGTCTTACTATTATGTTGGTGTTTAATATTTTGTTTATAAACTGCTCTATTAGTTATCAGTTATTTTATCCCTACGTAGGTAATAATCCGTAATTGTACGTTTCTGGGTAATCCTTTTGTCTTGTTCATTTTCTACTACGTTGCCTCGAATATTGTTTTCTTTTGTGTAAAAATATTTTAATGGTTCAAATTAGGGAAGTACCGATACGCCGTTTTGCCGATCCGATTCCAATACCGATATTTAAAAATATATATCGCCGATACCGATTCCAATACGAATATTGAAATTGAGCTCAAGTTTAGATTAACAAACCTCAAGAAGGGCAATTTTTTTATTATACAAAATTACAGTGTAAGAGATTACTAATCTCGACCTTAGTATTGGTTTAGCCCATATGCCAAAAAGTCGGAATAGAGAAAAACAACAAAGAAGATTTACATAAAGTTTTCTTAAAATATATCCGATAGAATTTTTTTATACTCTCATCACTGCTTCCGTCTTACGTTTGGAAGAAAAATGTTAATTTTTGTGAACTTTCATCAATCCGATTAGAAATTGTTTTGTGCTCCAGTAACCACTTTTTTATTTTATTTGTAAAAAGTAGTTTTTGTTGCTCCATGCGTATACTAACTGCTGTGTATTGAGTAACTTGTTATTGAGATGAAATTTTCTACTTTTTAATGAAAATAAGCGTATAAATGTCATTAGAAAAGATATTTACATGAAATAAAAAGTTAATATTGATGAAACTTGGTATTTTACTTGATTTCTGATTTTTATTTGTTTATTTAAAAAAAATTTTTTACAAAAAATTTATCAAAAACGATAATATCGAGCACAATGAATGCTTGATATCTCAGAAACCAGGAACAATTTCGCGAAACAGTTTTTGGATTCTGAAAGAGGGTATTCAAAATATATATACCCCATACTTAACTCAATTTTTTTGAAAATGTTTGGTGGGGCAAAACAATACTAAGGTCGCGTAATATGTATTATTAATATTAACCCAGTAAAAAAAATTGAAAGTCGTTTTTAAGGAACTACATTTTCATTGTTTCCAAAGAATCTTTATTAAAAATATGCAGATAGTTAGTAGAAAAGCAACTAAAAATTTGTAATTCCTTTATAATTTTACAAAATCGATTTTTAAAGGACATTTATAAACTAATCATCTTTTTAATAACTTAATAGCTTAATTAGATGCTGTTACAAAATGTCATGTTTATTTTACTCGTGAAAAACGACTTAGTGAGACTTGTAGGCAGCGTTGCCATTTGTCAAGTTTTCCCTTTTTTGCAAGTTTTTTGAGATGCCAAAAAGTTTTAATTTTATATAAAGTTTTTTATAAATATGTACATAATTTAAAATTTGCAGTATATTATATCGGATGAATATATTAAGTGATTGCTTATGCAATGATACGATCAAATATTTTCTCTCTCCCTTATTACTGCAACAGTGTTTAATTGTGGTTACTCCCTCTACAACTATGCCGTTTTCATACATTCCTTAAAATGAGTTCCAAACACACTTTTTTGTGTTTTCTTTTAAAATTTTGGCACGTGTGTAGAAAAAAAGGTTTTTTGGGCAAAAAAAAGTTTTTTTTTACAGAAATAAGAAGTTTTTTTAAAAAATATATGGCAACGCTGCTTGTAGGTCTAGAAGATTTTGTTTTGACTTATATTTCATGGAAATGTCGTCAAAAGAAAAATTAAATTTTTTTTTTAAATTTAATTTTGCGTATTTTTTTTTGCAACAATTTGCTTGAAAACTACCCATTTCTATATTCTTCTTTTGCTGGGAATAAGATTTTAAAAAAACGAATTAAATTTCAATTCATGGTAAAATAATTTTTAAAATTGATATTAATAAGATTTAAAAAATAACGAAATGAATTTAGTTCATGGTAAAATTAACAAAAAATAAATAATTTGTAAAAAAACACTGAAAAAAAATTTGTAAATATCGTCGTATCGACAGTAAAATATCGCCTAAATCGATGTATCGGAAAATCTGAAGTATCGCTGATATATCGGTATCGGTTACATCCCTGGTTCAAATATGACGTCTGAAGCAGTGTTTATTTGTTCATTTATTATTCTTCCGTCAAATATTTTTTGTTTGTATGTTTCCATGTCCTCTAATACGTTTAGTCGCCGTCCTTTATGTTGTGAATGTAATAATTTAACTGTTTTTCTAATATGTCCTGGTGTACAATTGTTGTCGAATATGTGGTTTGCGAAATTCGATTCTGGTGTTATTCCTGGTTCTCTCAGTTTCTTGTTGTAGTCTCTCATGTGCTCGCGAAATCTTGTTTTTATCTTTCTTCCAGTCAAGGCATATTCATTACAGGTACCACCATAACTAAAACAAATACAACACCAAAAAACACATGTATTTTGTTGGTAGAAATACCCCAGAAATATGTCAAATCCATTATCTGTGAGTCGCACACATTCATAAGCTCTCTCAAATTTACTAACACATGCCCTTTGTTGATTGAAAACTCCCAGACATGTGTCAAAATCTATTGTCTGTGTGACGCATACATTCTCAAATTTACTAAAACAGCTGTTCTTGTAGTGGTACCTGTTCAATCTACCTTGCTTCCAGTTTGTCCGATATCACTGTGTTGGCATGTGCAAGTTAATTTGTACACTCCTTGTTTATCATAAATATAAATATATATATATATATATATATATATATATATATATATATATATATATATATATATATATAAATATATATATATATATATATATATATATATATATATATATATATATATATATATATATATATATATATATATATATATATATATATATATATATATATATATATATATATATATATATATATATATATATATATATATATATATATATATATATATATATATATATATATATATATATATATATATATATATATATATATATATATATATATATATATATATATATATATATATATATATATATATATATATATATATATATATATATATATATATATATATATATATATATATATATATATATATATATATATATATATATATATATATATATATATATATATATATATATATATATATATATATATATATATATATATATATATATATATATATATATATATATATATATATATAGATATATATATATAGAATAAAGAATTATTTATTTTTAAAACAAATACTATAATGGATTTATGTTAACAATAAGGGCATGTGATTGGTTATTATTTACAGATTTCGAAATTATATTTGGCGTACTGTCATTAGAATGAGAATTATTTATTGAGAAATAATTGTTAGTTGCAGAGAGATTTTTGGGAAATAGCACATTCTTGCCAAAACAAAATGCCGATGTATAGTAGTGAGGAAATATTGTTGGAATAGTTGTGACAGATGGTGACGCTACGTCAGGTTGGACTCCCAAATTGGATCCATTGACTACGTTTGTTATATATAGACTGTTTTCATATACTCCTTGGCGTTGTGCTATTTTTAAACGAGACGTCAATTGTTTTTTCCATTTGGTTCGCCGGTTTTGAAACCATGTTTTTATTTGTACCTCGGTCAAGTTCAATGACTTTGATAGTTCCATTCGTTTGCTGACACTCAGATATTTGTCCTGCTTAAATTCGTTTTCAAGTCTTTCGAGCTGTTTCGCACTGTAAGCTTGACGCGGCTTACGATCTATTCCTTGTTTTCGGAATCGTTTTGCTGGAAAATTAAACAAAACAAGTTTAATTATAAATATTGTGAAATTAAGTTTAAGATAATGGATTAAAGTAACTGACTTTTACAAAGAATAACGGCTGTATGTAAAAAATATTTTACTTTAGCTTTAAAGTTCATAGTAGTTACCAAGCACTTTAAAGTAGGGATGTAACGATACGCCGTTTTGCCGATCCGATACCGATACCGATATTTAAAAATAAATATCGCCGATACCGATACGAATATTGAAATTGAGTTCAAGTTTAGATCAACAAAACTCAAGTGCATTTTTTTTTATTATACAAAATTACATTGTAAGAGAGAATATTTAAACTTGATTTAACCCAGTATAAAAAATAGGAAGTAATTTTTAAGGAGCTACATTTTCTTTGCTTCCAAAAAATCTATATTGAAAATATGCAGATAATTAGTAGAAAAGCAAGAAAAAAATTTTAATTCCTTTGTAATTTCAAAAAATACTCGCCATGCTTTTTAAAAAATCGATTTTTTAAAGAATATTTATCAACTAATATTCTTCTAAATACCTTAATAGCTTAATTATTAAAAGTCTTCTAAGTATATATTTATTCACTTAAATTTACATGAAAATAAAGTTTTGAGTTTAAATTCGCATAAAAAAAAGTGAAAATGGGTAATTTTTTAATCCTTTTTTCTTGAGAAAAAATCATTATAGAACACCGAAAAAGAAATTTATCCTAGCATCGCTTCCAATTAGGTGATTGGTAATCGAAAAACAGAACTTATTGCAATGGCAAGGATATGTAAAACGATTTAGAAATTATCCAAATTTGCAATACTTCCGTATCGCGAATTCTACATTTTCATGACTTTTTTGGAGTGTATTTTTTTTGCTGGCATAAGATTTAAAAAACAACGACTTGAATTTGAATTCATTGTAAAATTAACAAAAAATTAATAATTTGTTTACAAAATAACAGCATAAAATATTATTAATTTTTAAAATTGATATTAATAAGATTTAAAAAATAACGAAGTGAATTTAATTAATGGTAAAATTTAACAAAAATAAATTATTTGTTAAAAAAAACTCTGAAAAAAATTTTTAAAGTATCGTCGTATCGACAGTAAAATATCGCCGATACCGATGTATCGGAAAATCTGAAGTATCGCCGATGTATCGGTTTCGGTAACGGTATTCGTTACATCCCTACTTTAAACCTAACATAACTTTGTTAAGAAATTATGTATATGCAAAAGACAACTTTAATTATTTTGTTATTTAATAATAAATACTGGTAACACCACCGTGTTCAACAACCACTTCATAGTTTATGATGTACAAAAACGAATACAAATTTCATTCGAGTAGTCAAATAATTTTATATATTATTAAATAACTTTTTATTATTTTGAAGTAAAGTACTTAATTCAGAAAATATGAGATTATGACATTATAGTAAAGCATATAAACATTTCTATGAAGTAGAAGTAATAAAAATATGATAAACATAGAAGAATTAACACAACTTCTTTTAATCAAATGATATGAGTATTTGAATAACGAGCTTTTTCGATTTGTTTTGATTTTATATACATCACTAAGAAATTTTTTTTTATATTTGTATTCTTTTTAATATTTTTTATGCATTTTTCTATGTATCTCAAATCAACTGGATAATTTGGTGATGTTTTCCATCATATGAAACAAATAATGAATTTAAACTAAAAGGTAGGACATCAGCCTTCATTTTCAGATGTAACATGAATCAATATTTGCTACATTAACAAAAATATTTGAGGTAAAAAATACACTTTTTGGAAATATCAACTTAAAGTAGTTTTATACTATGTTCAGACCTGAGTTTTCAATCGTGTTTAAACAAAAAGTTTAAAAATTTAATCAAACCCGTTCACAGTACACTCTAGATGATTAAATTGACACTACCACAGCACACTTCAAATAACAACAAAATAGGCAAATTTATAATTCTTACTATTATTAAAAATGGAAAAGAATATTTTATTTCCCATTTGTTTAATGTTTTAATAAACAAATATTGAATTAATGTAAATTCAATTTATTTTTAAGAGTGAAATATTATAATATCTAATCAGACTAGCAGAACGGATTAGTACTACTAATTTCGACAGCCGCTACGCGGTCATCATCAGCATCCTTTGTTCGCTTTTACCACGTTTGATCGTGGATCAGGGATGGCAAATGAGATTTTAAAATTGTACCAATTGTAATCTAAAATTGTACTTTTTTGGGCAGAATTGTACCAAAATACATATTTGAAACAAGAAAAGTTTTTAAGTACAGAAAATGCCTTACTTTTCTGAACATATATTTGTGGCAAAAGGGAAACTGTGCTTAAGTCTGATTTAGCTATTGCAATTTTTTATATAAAATAGATCACATACTAGCAATTGGAAGGTAGAACGACATACATGCACAGTTTCAATCAAGTTCCAAAAAATTTACCTTTACTACAATGCAAATAAATTTATAAATATTTATTTTTTCCAGACTCTAATATGTATTACGATCATTAAGAGCTTGAAATTATAGAGACGTTTTGTAAACTAACCTTATTTTACAACTTTTAAACCAAACTTTGTTTTCAATACTTCGCAAAATCTAAATTTAATTCAGATAAAAGTGGCATATGTACGAGCGGACGAAAAGGATAAAATATATTATCGCAATAAAAGCACTGCAATAAGGAGGGTTGCTAAAAAATAAAAAAATTATTAATTGTACTAAATAAGCCATTGGTGTACCATTGTACTTTTAAAATCCTAATTGTGCCAAAAATGGTACAATTGTACCAACTTTGCCATCCCTGTCGTGGATACTAGTATTAATGAAACATCAGCTATTTAACCAAATTTTATGAGGAAATAGAATATGAGTCCTATTCGTTTTATTAATAGCTTGATTTATCGTACAAGCAAAACCAATAATAAAAATAAGAATTGGAAAATTGGAATAAAGAATCAGAGGGTGAAATTTGTTCGGCTCACCATATTAATAAAAGGAATAGGACTCACATTCTATTTCGTCATAAAATTTGGTTGAATAGCTGATGTTTCATTAATACTAGTATCCACGATCAAACGTGGTAAAGGCGAACAAAGGACAGATGATGACAGCGTAGGGGCTGTCGAAATTAGTATGTAGTACTAATCCGTTCTGCTAGTCTAATTAAATATTCTAATATTCCACTCTTAAAAATAATTTGAATTTTCATTAATTCAATTATTGTGAACTTAAGCCGAATAATAATAACTTCCGAAAAAAATATTTTTAATTTTTACTATTTTTTCATAATATTATTCACAATGTCAAAATTTTTTATTTTGCCGTTGTCACACTATAGTCTGTATAAGGTATGAAGCTTGAAGTCTTACGGCTGTATGCAAAAATACTTAAAGTAGCTTTGCCAAGCAATTTTGAGTAAAGTTGTGTTCTAAAAAAATTATTATATCAAAATTTTAAAGTAGGCAATCACAATTGTTAAGACCACTTTAAGTTGATATTTCCAAAATGTGTATTTTTTACCACAAATATTTTTGTTAATATAGCACATATTGATTCCTGTTACATCTGAAAATGATGCTTGGAGTCTTAGCTCTTAGCTTAAATTTATTATTTGTGTCATGTAATGGAAAACAACACCAAATTATCTAGTTGATTCGAAATACACAGAAAAATTCATAAGAAATATAAAAAAAATAAAAATATAAAAACATGTCTTAGTGATGTATATAAAATCAAAAGAAATCGAAAAAAGCTGGATATTCAAATACTCATTCATGCGAATAAAAGAAATTGTGTTAATTCTTCTATGTTCATCATATATTTTTACTTTTACTTCATAGAAATGTTTATATGCTTTTCTACAATGTCAGAAGCTCATATTTTTTGAATTAAGTTGTTTTACTTCAAAGCAAAAAAAGTTATTTAATAAAATAAAAAGTTATTTGACTACTCGAATGAAATTTGTATTCGTTTTTGTACATCAAGAACTATGAAGTGGTTGTTGAACACGGTGGTGTTACCAGTATTTATTATTAAATCACAAAATAGTTAAAGTTGTCTTTTGCATATAATTTCTTAACAAAGTTATGTTAGCCTTAAAGTGCTTGGTAACTACTATGAACTTTAAATCTAAAGTAAAATATTTTTTAGCATACAGCCGTTAGCTTTTATCTTAAAATTATAATTAGTCTCATACGATGGAAAACATCACCAAATTATCCAGTTGGCTGGAAATACATAAACAAATTTATAAAAAATATTTAAAAAAAACAAATATAAAAAAATTGTTTAGTGATGTATATAAAATTGAAAAAAAATCGAAAAATGTTCGATATTTATATACTCATTTCATTCGAATAAAAGAAATGGTGTTAATTCTTCTATTTTCATCATATTTTTATTACTCTTACTTCATAAAAATGTTTATATGCTTTACTGCCATGTCAGAAGCTCATATTTTTTGAATGAAGTTGTTTTATTTCAAAATAATAAAAAGTTATTTAATAAAATAAAAAGTTATTTGACTACTCGAATGAAATTGTATTCGATTTTGTACTTCATAAACAATGAAGTGGTTGTTGAACACGGTGGTGTTACCAGTATTTATTATTAAATAACAAAATAATTAAAGTTGTATTTTGCATATAATTTTTTAACAAAGTTATGTTAGCCTTAAAGTGCTTTGTAGCTACTTTGAACTTTATAGCTAAAGTAAAATATTTTTTACATACAGCCGTATGTATCTACAAATAAGATATATGTTCGTTTCAGAACTTTTTAAGAATTTCGGCATTGATTTGTCAATGCGTATTTTTGCATATTTTCCCCTTTACAACATGTTTTTGCTTTTTTTAGATTTAGCCGCATATATAGTGCATTTTTCTAGTTTTTGTGGCATAATTGGCTCTTTTTCTACATATTTTGACTTTTTTAATTGTTTATAATTTATTTTTTTTTAATTTTAATTAATTTTTTAAAATTGCTTCTTTTGCGTTTTGAAATTTTCTCCCCAATAAAAAACTTTTCCTAATTCCATTAATTTATTCAAGTTTATTCGCAGCTTCTAAATTTTAATTGCTTTTTTGGGATTTTTTGAGCAATACCAATTTTTTCGAGATTGTTCGCTTATTTACATTTCATAAAAAACCACCAAGAAAATAAACCCGTTTTATGAATATTTAAGCTATTTATTATTTGGGGCCTTGGTGCCCAACATTTTATGTTCGGACAGATGAAGCACGTGCTAGCATTGTTAAATCAACTCCATACCCATAAGGAAATAGAATATATATACTCCGTGATGTCATAAATTAATATTATAAAAATTATAAAGTTTGTATACCCTTTTAAGAGCATATTTTTTGGTGCATATTTAATGCGCATAAAACATATGTTTTAGGGCTTATTTCCGGTTTCCCTGCTTACACCTCTTATTATCTGGAACAGATATAAACATGTTAAAGTGTGAGGTAACGGCGTTGTTACGTATAAAAGTCGGGTTAAATATTTTTTTAATTTCATTTGGCTCGAAAAGAGTTCATGAATTTGAAAATTTTATGTACCAGTAGAAAGGTATTTTAGAGCACTTTGGTTGCTTTGTTGGTTAAAAAGAGCTATTACCAGATATTTTTGTTTTTTTAGTTTTAAACAGTGTTGATATTCTTGAGCTGTTCCCAGTTCTGCGAATAATAAAATAATAATTTAGAAAATTCGATACTATCGATAGTTTTTCAACAAACTACCGAAAATATCGAATGTTGTGACTATCGATAGTTTGCCAGCTCTAGTTGTAATTCTTTATGGATACGAACATGGTAGAATAATATAACAGGTAGCCGCATAACTGATACAAATGTACATTTTGTGGTACGAAATGTCAAACATTAATAGTGAGGGTATGTGTGTGTTTGTAGAACATAAGCAGCAAACATACGTGTGGTATTGTGTGTGCAACGTAGTTATTTCACATATACACAGGATTTGACAGTTCGTACCATGAAAAAAGCAAATAAAAAAACATTTAAGAGCGCTATATTCGGCTGTGCCGAATCTTATATACCCTTCACAAAGTAATATAAAAGGTATATCTGTTGTCACAAGGTATAACAGTTAAGTCGAGTTAGGATAAAGTGTACTAATCATTATAATTTTGTTTATTTCTCTTAACTTAACTGTTGTTTCGTTATAAATTTAATTACAAATTAATATAGTATAAAATTGCTAGCATTAGCTTAATCTGATTTCCCTGATTTTACACAGCGACTTTAAAATTTTCTTTTGACCAGTTGCCAAAATCGAGCTTAGTCGTTATTCCTTATGGGCACAGATACATGTACTTGCAATTCTACACGAAATATCTATGCAATAATTTCCAAATAAATTTCTTAATTACTGTTTTCGTAAAATATGCAAACTTTTGTATATATGTAGCTATTACGTAATAAAGTATTTTGTAATACATACATAATGTATTCAATTAAGAGTTTTTTTTTAATATCTAATGTGTAATTTACGCATCAGATACATACCTATTTGTTGAGATTACGTGTATTAGTTGCACAAAAAGTATATTACAAAAATGGTATTCTTAAACAAGAATTTTTAGGTTACATACATATGTACAGTTCATTTCGCATTAATTTATAATAATATAAATTTTGAATTATTTGAGTTTAAAAAAAATAGATTTTCTAAAAAAAAAAATTGCAATATTTCTATTTGATACTAAAAAATTGTATCCGAAATAAATATTTTATTGATTTTATTTATTTAATATTAATCTATTTGCTATAATCTATTTTTTCTGTTATTGATTTTAATATCTTATGATAATATATTTATTAATATTAAAAGAAACATTTAAAAAATAAAAGTTTCAGGCGCCGTGATTTGAACTCGGCTCCCGAGAGAAAAACAACAACTGGGAAACCGCCTAGCGCTCTCAGCCAAACATAGTTATATGGGTTTAATTTAATAAAAATACTTAACAGATGGCTTGCGGGGTGAGTCATACAATATCTCAACTAATATTATATAAATAGTCGTACAAAAGATCAGATGATAGGGATGGTTGCCAGATTTGATGATTTATCGTCATTTTGACGATTTTCGGTATCATAAATGGGGTTTTAACGACTAAACGATTTTTACCTTTAATTTTACAATTTTTAAGAATTATAAGCTAGTTAATACAATATTTTAGAACTTTTAAAACAATTTTGATTTTAATTAAGAACTTTGCAGCTTTTGCTACAATATGTAATAAAAATAAGGAGTAGAAGGGATAATTATGCCAATAACTAATCATTTTAATGTTAATATTTTTAGTATTATATGTTTTTTAAAACCTCTTCTCTCCATAATTTATCAACTGCTGCATACATACATATGAATGCAGCGCCGGCCCTAGCATTTGACCAGGGTGGAGCGAGATTTGATGTCGGCGATCTTTGGTCAACAGAAAATATATTATATATACTTTTTTTTTAAACATGTTTTTGAAGCTGATTTAAAATTTAATTATTGTATTTATCTGGCTGAATGAATAATTTTTTGTGACTTATTATGTCTTTTCATTTACATATCTATCGTCAATGTTGGCAGCCAGCTAAAACTATGAAAACGCTTTTTAATTTTAATAACTTCCTATGTTAATATACAATATAAGGAAGAATTTTTGAAGCTGGCGACTATTTTTTAACAATAGCTATTATTTACTTTTCTCCATATTTTTAATTGAGTTTTTTCCAGTTCAAAATAAATTAAATGTTAAAGCTGTGTTAAAATTAAAAACAAACAATTTTGGTTGTAAGGGAGCGATAAGTTAAACGCAAATTCATCTTTCTTGGTAGGTTAAAGAAAATTTGTAATAATGATAAACTGTTTATCATTTCGACAAAATCCTGCCTTTAACTATTAACAAGTTGTAATAATGGCGCTAAATAATACAAAGTTTAAAAGAGACAAAAAATTTTGCCAGTAGCAGCACTAGTTTTATCAAATCGAGGCGATCTTAGTCGACTTGAGTTACAGAAAAAGGTCGAGAATTTTAGGAACATGTATATTAGTTATCGATTCCTATTAAATTAAGTCAAATTATTACACTACTGTTTCATTAAGAAAGCTCTTAATGCTATATAACTTAATTAGTATTTGGCGCCAATTTCAATCAGTCACTAGAAAATGTATATCTATGTAGGTATTTTAATAACTAGTTAAAAATAAAACGTTCGGTATATCATTATAGATTTAAATTAATGTATTAAAAGTTACCTTTCTTGGCAAATTTTACAATTAAATTATCTTTATTTATGGATTGAGCATTATCATTTTCAATTGAACGACGAATTTTTGGCTGCGAATATTCGTCGTCAAAAATAAAACAAATTTGTGTATATGAAAATACACACAATAACGGCGTCGGACGAAATTCGTCATACGCGGCGAACTCTGAATAGATTTTTTTCTATTTCTTACGCCGGCGAACGACGAGCAAATCAGTGTCAAGTGACCATGTTTGGTTTTAGTTTTGAAGTATTTTAGTAAATAAAGTTAATTTTTACTTTAATTATTGTTTTATTTTTATTTTTAGCATTTGAAATAAATACAGATAATAATTAACTATAAAAATTGCTTTTAGTTGTGTTTTTGTTTATGTCAAATTTTTTAAGTATGTATTATTTTAATATAATCACACTTTGCACACACAGTAAAGAACTTTAACAATTACAACAGCTGTTACGTTTTCGTCGCTATTTTGCTTCATACGACGAATTTAAACAGCGAATAAAACTACGCTCACCTTTCATATTTGATAAATTCTTAAATTAATAATATACAAATGCGCTAGAAATATCTTTTTGCATTTGGATTTTTTGCGCTCCTTGACACCTGGCGCCTTGTGCGACCGCCTCACTCGTTCCACCCTTGGGCCGCCGCTGTATGGATGTATGTATATCAAATATAACAAATGTTAAAAAAACAACGCTAAGTAGAGCTTTGCATCCTACCGAATTTTCTTGATAAGTTCTAAAAATATAATTCACATAATTATGATGCGTTTTTAAAGTAGAAAATTCCAAAAATCATACAATCTTAAATTTTGATTAAACTTAAACGTCCATTTATTCAATACTTTTTGTAACTTACCGCGTTACTGGACTGTATGTATATTATTTTTCTAAAAGCAAAATGCAACTAAGATGATAGGTATAATTATTAATTTTTTCTCGGTGTAAGAAATTCTCACAAATTACAGAAACGAGGCACAGGGATAGTTGCCAGATATAACCGGGATAAATTCGTAAAATTTTGAGCGAAAAATCGTCAAAAACGTCAAAATAATTATATTAAATCGTCAAAAATTCGTCAAAAGTAAAACCACTTATTTCGAAGATAAAAACTAATTTTGTATAGAAATCTACTTAATAAACAGAATGATAAAATTAATAAAAAATAACATAACAAATAAATTCACAGTTTTTACAGAATATATACGAAATTATTATCAAAAAAATTATCAATTGTTGTTTTAACTTAATAAACAGTATAATCACATGTTTAGTGAATTTTGCTTTTAGAAAAATAATATAAGTACTGTGCAGTAACTCGGTAAGCCACAAAAATATTGAATAAATCAACTTTTGAGTTTAATAAAAATTAAACATTGTATGGTTTTTGAAATTTTCTACTTTAAATACGCAGTATAATCATTTAAATTATGTTATTAGAATTTATAAAAAAATTTCGCATAGGATGCAAAGCTATACTTGAGCGTTTTTTTTAGTGTTTAAACATTTTTATATTTGATATACATCCATATGTATGTATGCAGCAGCTGATAAATTATGGAGAGAAGAGGTTTTAAAAAAATAGAATACTAAAAATATTAACATTAAAATGATTAGTTATTGGCATAACTATCCCTTTTACTCCTTACTTCTATTACATATTGTAGCAAAAGCTGCAAAGTTCTTAATCAAAATCAAAATTGTTTTAAAAGTTCTAAAATATTGTATTAACTAACTTATAATTCTTAAAAAAAGTCAAATTTAAGGTAAAAATCGTTTAGTCGTTACAATGCCATATTTGACACCGAAAATCATCAAAATGACAATAAATCATCGAATCTGGCAACCATCCCTATCATCTGATCTTTTGTAACAGCCAGTTGTTAAGTATTTATATTAAATTAAACCCAATTAACTTATTGGCTGTTTTGCTGAGAGTGCTAAGAGGTTTCCCAATTGTTGTTTTTCTCTCGGGAGCCGGGTTCAAATCACGGCGCCTGACACTTTTATTTTTTATTTTTTTAAATGTTTCTTTTAATGTTAATTAATATACTTATTTATCATAAGATATTAAAATTACTAACAGAAAAAATAGATTATAGCAAATAAATTATTATTAAATAAATAAAATCAATAAAATATTTATTTGGGATGCAAGTTTTTAGTATCAAATAGAAAAAATGCAAAAAATTTTTTAGAAAATCAATATTTTTTGAGCTCAAATGATTCTAAATTTATATTTGCATAAATTAATGCGAAATGAACTGTATATATGGAACCTAAACATTCTTGTTTAAGAATACCAATTTTGTAATATACTTTTTGTACAACTAATACACGTAATCTCAACAAATAGGTATGTATATGATGCGTAAATTATACATTAGATATTAAAAAAACTCTCAATTGAATAAATTATGTATGTATTACAAAATACTTTATAACGTAATAGTTACATATATACAAAAGTTTGCATATTTTACGAAAACAGTAATTAAGAAAGTTATTTGGAAATTATTGCATAGATATTTCGTGTATAATTGCAAGTACATGTATCTGTGCCTAAAAGGAATTACGACTAAACTCGATTTTGGCTAGTGAGAATTTTAAAATCGCTGTGTAAAATCAAGGAAATTAGATTAAGGTAATGCTAGCAATTTTATACTATATTAATTTGTAAATTAATTTATAATGGAACAACAGTTAAGTTAGGAGAAATAAACAGAATTATAAGTATAAATACACTTAGGACAAAGTGTATTTATACTCGAATTAACTGTTATACATTGTGACCAAAGATATGCATTTTATATTACTTTCTGAAGGGTATATAAGATTCGGCATAGCCGAATATAACCCTCTTACTTGTTTTTTATTTCCTCTTTAGTTTTTTACACGGTCGGGTTTTTTGAGATTTTAAATTTATTTCTTGTTTAAATTTATTTTTTATTTAAATTTATTTTTTATTTAAATTTATGCCTTGTTATTTAATTTTTTTATTTAGTTTTATTTGTTGTCTTTTTGGTTTTCGTATACGGTTTTTGTTTAATGTTTTTTTTTATTTACCTACGAAATCGGGTTTTTTTTTGTTGCGAATAACTTTAAACCGTTAGAGATCCTAACGGGTCATTCGAAATTAAAAATCATAAGATTGATATCCATTTTGATACAGTTTGCCGACTCTTTATTTTTTTCGTATAAACAAAATGGCGTCAGTCGGCCGCCATATTGAAGTTTGACTACTGTCATATCTTTAGTGACACTCCCCGGATTAAGACGAATCGATTGACGTAAAAATCATCAAAATCGGCCTGCGCATTCGTTTAAATAGTGCCGCAAAGGAAACCACATACATACATATATACATACATATATAGACTGATAAACACAATACCCTGCTTTGCGTCGCGCAGTCTGGTATAAAGAGCTAGTTTCAAACAAATCTTACTATGAAAATATGTAGATCTGCCATTTTTATGTTTAGGGTATTTTAAACAACTTAGAAAAAGACTTTTTACCCTTAATTAATTTTTCTTTTCGATGAGGAGCCTTAGACAACTCTAAATTGCGGATCGTTAATACTAAAAATTTTAGTGTAAAAATATCTAAAAAAATCAAGAATTCATTTATGCCAGCGTTATTTAATTAACTTGAAATATTTTGTGAGGATAAATATTAATATGTATGTAGAAGAAACACATACATATGTATCATATATTTTTATTATTCTCATATTTAAAAAAATAAATATTTTCATTCAATATATTGTAATGCTCCTCTGCAGGTGTACGTTGCCCAGCGATAGCGCTGATAATTCTTGCAGATTATCGGTATAGTTTGATTCTACACACAGTTTTTCACAAGTTTACTTTCAACAATCACACTACTATGTATGTGAAGAACGAGCAATTTTCTCACAAACTGACCCAGTAAGGGAAAAATTTGTGCTAGAAGCAGGTTTTAAATAACATGAATTGCTAAAAATATATTTCAGTTAAACTTCAAGCTAGGATTAGTTTAAAAAAACGCGGCGAATTTCGTCCGACGCCGTTATTGTGTGTGTTTTCATATACGCAAATATGTTTTATTTTTGGCGACGAATATTCACTGCCAAAAATTAGTCGCTCGTCCCAGTTGTAGCGATCTTAAGATTACCTTCTAAAAGAAAATTTGGCGATATTATATAAATTTCTATTTAAAGATTATCTGGCGATATCTTGTTATTATCTTCTAGCAGTAGTGCGTTCGTATTGTTTGGAAATATCTTCCACGTCGCACAAACTCCCGAAGAAGGAAACTTCCGCAATACGAATATGACTGTTCCCGCAATAACTTTTTTCTTCCAGGGAATACGATTTCGAATCATTTTCGTATTATTTCGTATTATGGACAATAATTTCCGGATTTCATTGATTTTTATATGAGCAAAATGAATCACTGAATCATTCTTTATTTTAAACATTCTTTATTTTATTTTAAACTAAGCTTTATTTTAAAAGTATTTTACAAACAAAACAGTTTATAAAGATATGAGACAAAAATATTCACATAAAATTGTAAAAAAGAACAATATTTTAATCGAAACTTTAAAGAAACTTCGTATTTAAAAACTATTTTAAGGCCGACGAAAAAGAGAACATACAAATCACTAGTAAAATCGCTGATGAACTGAAATCGAAGAAGTTTATTTCTGATTATTCATCCATGACACGTGGTTCTTAGAGGGCGGAAGTGATCAAAAAAAATTTATAGGATAAATGTTGTAGTCTTAGAATATTGAGTTCAGTCTTTTACTTCTTGGTATACAATGAAAATTCTCTACTTTTAGAAAATGTGTACTTTTATATTCTTTGTTGCAAATTGCTTTTTAAAACAGTCAATAGCACATTTCAGTGTTTTATGCAAGTTTTCTTGTGAAAGTGCAAATGCAAAATAACGTATCTTTTTGATAAAATTTAGTATAGTTTGTTTCATAAAAAACTAGCATTTTTTGCATTTTCGCCTTCGCAAGCCCATTTGCATCTAATGCTGAACTCCGCTAATGCATTAATTGTTTCATCTCACAATCAGTTTCTTATTCAAGTAATACAATTTTCAGTTGTTGAGAAAACCCTTTCGCTCTCTACTGAAGTTGTTCGGATAGAAGAGGACGTTGTATAAATTCTCAATATTTTCGTATTTTTTGCGCTGTCTTCAAATAATTTCAGCTGGTTTGTTAATGGCAGCGTTTAGAGTTTCCTCGAAAGTCTTCTCTGTCATCAACGTTATATGAAGTAATATCTATTTCCCCCAATTTCTTCGTCATTAAATGCATAAAAAAACTTGCATAAAGATTTTCTGAATATCTAATTAAAATGCATTTTGGTGCATATTGAAAACATTGCAGTTGCTTTTAATTAAATTAAAAAATTAAAGTCATTTATCCAAAAAGTGCATGTATAGAAAGTGCACTTTACAAACGAAATGGTATGGGATTTTAAAGAACAGTGACACAAATAAAAAGGTAATTAAATCTAAGCAACTGTACACTTTGAGCCTTCGTTGGTTTCTTTCTCCTTACATAGATATTCACCCCTATCACGAAAGTTATGGGAGTAAGTTGTTTGGAAGCAAACCTATATTCACATTCCCAACAAATCGGTATCGCGGATATTTTGGGAGTAAAAGTTTCTATTGTGAATTATTTATTAGTAATAGTTTCTTTTGTGAACTGAATATCAGAGGTCTATAAATAATTTGTGCACATACTTGTGAAAGATATACACATTCTGAAAAAATTAATAGGTGCTGGAAGAGAAGAAGCAATCCAAGTGATTGCAGCAAAGATGCACACGCGAAGAATCGGACCCGCAAGCGTTAACGGAGACAAAGCAAAAATAATACAGGGTTAAGTGCGTTTGTCTCTAAAATCAAGTGTTCTTTACAGATTCCATAGTATTAAAGGTTAAATAAAGATGGATTCCGATACCTGTTGAGTGTGCTAGAGGAAAACTTGGCTGCTAGCGCTAAGATGTTCGCGGTAACTCCAATACTGCAAATGACTGGCACTTTGACTGGCACACATCTCTTCCACTTGACAATTGATTTGCTCATTATTAGCACTTGCGATCCTTTATTAAAATAAACAAGTATTTCAATAGGGACCTACTTTAAGTACACATTACAACTTACATACATGTTCCCCTCTCGTTCCAATTGGCACTTGTTGTGAATTTATTTCGTAAAAAAATACCGGGGAGTAAACATTGGGTATGCTAAATATTTTAGGTTTGGGAATTCGCTCCCAAAAACGTTGTTATGGGAAACATTCACGATTGAAAATCAGAAAATTTGGGAGTATTTCATGGGAATTGTTATTCGCGATAGCAGTGATTATTTCATGATGAAAAATTTAGCAAAAATAAAAGGCTTTTTGGGTACCAAAATCAGTACTTTTGCATGTATATAAATAGATTTTTAGTCCCGGGAAAGCGGGAAACGATAATAAGCGATTTTCGCGGGACGAGAAATCCCGAGCAAACCCCTAACAATAATACATATGGCGATATATGACCCCAAAATAGTTTTAATAAGAAAATAAGTTTAAAAAACTAAAACCCGACTACTTAAAAATACAAAACAAGAAAGTATCCGTGGTCGTATGCCACCTCGTCCTAAATGTCTCGTGCTAAAAAAATATATTGTCGTGTGGCATACGACCACGGATACTCTCTAGAAGGGTGTTAGTTTCTTAAACTTATTTGTTTATTCATGTTTATTTTTTTTGATTATTATGTTTTGCTTCGAAATTAGTATATAATAAAGTTAATTAGTGGATAGTGGGTAAAAACGAAAGTTTTTGACAGGGTCTTGATTTTTATCCTCTCCTATTTCAATGAAATTCTACTGTTGTGTGCGCGTAACATGGCGAAAAATTATTTCGATAGCTTTTATGGTTTATATTTTATAGGCCTCTAAACTTGGGCATCTCCGCCATTGTTTAGAACGCGTCATCGAATATACATAAATAAATTTGATGCCAATGGAAATGCTTCAGTCTCCTCATAACGAATACTGATTAAGAAGGATAAGGCTTCCTGCAACAAGCGTCTCTAAAATGTCAAAGTAACGCTTATCCTTAAATATCATGAAAAATTGTATTTTAATTTTCTTCACTTTTTACAGAATGTAGCCAATTGACAGTGTCTTTATTATCAAGAAGGGATGAAAACAGATTCAAAACTTACAGTTGTTTCTTTATGTTAACTCGATCATTTCTATGAAAATTGTGTAAGTCCTATTTCCTAAGATCTCGACTTATATTTTTTACACAATGGTGATAGATTAGTTTGCTATATGCTGCAAAAAAACAATAGAAAATAAATACAAATTTCATAAAAATTATCGAATTATCATAAAGAACAACTATAACTTTTAAGATGGTTTTCATCCCGTTTTGAAAATTGTACACAATAAAGATATGGCATTTGGCTACATTCTGTAAAAAAATAGAGAAAATTAAAATACCAATTTCTGGATATTTAAGGATAAAGGATACTTTGGCGTTTTAGACGCACCTGTAGCAGGAGCTATGTCCTTTTTAATCAATACTCGTAAAGAGGAAACTGGAATTTTGCGAATGACACCAACTTTATTTATATCCGATAACGCGTTCTAAAGTTATTCAATCTTCAATATGACGAACTTTTCTCATAAATGGCGGAGAGGCACAAGTTGAGAGGTCTATAAAATAGAAACCATAAGAGGCATCGAAATATGTGTCGATTTTGATTTAAATCGGATATCTGAAAAATCCAAACGCTTGTTTTCATGTCGAAAATTTTCGCTTTTAAGCTACTTATCTTAAAAGCGAAAATTCAAATTTGCGAAAAATTTTGATCAACATTAGTTTTTTCATACGAAAAATGTGACAAGTAGCAATTATAATAGCCCTTGAAAGTATGCTGCAATTGTGTACGTTTTTAAAAAACCCAATGTGTTTGTTGTAAATTCCACACGAAAAAAGTGGTGCTTATATTATTTCGCATGAAGACTGAAAATGTTGTATATACATTTCATATGTTTTTCACAAAATAAACTGAGTACTACTTCTGCAACAATTTTTCATAAGAAATTCGTGACAATTTGTTTTATATGAAGTTTTGACAGCAGTTCGCACAAAATGATGAACACAGTACCATGCTTTAAGCTTAGTTCTCTGTTAAAATTTGCGAAAAATGTTGATCAACATTGTTTTTTTCCCACGAAAAATATGACAAGTAGCCAATTATAATAGCCCTTGAAAGTATGCTGCAATTGTGTACGTTTAAAAAAAAACCATTGTGTACGTTTAAAAAAACCCATTGTGTTTGTTCTAAATTCCACACGAAAAAAGTGGTTCTTATATTATTTCGAATGAAGACTCAAAATGTTGTAGATACATTTCATATGTTTTTCACAATATAAACAGAGTACTACTTCTGCAACAATTTTTCATGAGAAATTCGCAAAAATTTTTTTATATGAACTTTTGACAGCAGTTCGCACGAAATGATGAACTCAATACCATGCTTTAAGCTAAGTACTCTGTTCAAATTTGCGAAAAATGTTGAACAACATTAGTTTTATCATACGAAAAATATGACAAGTAAGCATAATAGCATAATATAATAGCCCTTGAAAGTATGCTGCAATTGTGTACGTTTAAAAAAAACCCAATGTGTTCGTTGTAAATTCCACACGAAAAAAGTGGTGCTTATAATATTTCACATAAAGACTCAAAATGTTGAAAATACATTTCATATGTTTTTCACAAAATAAACAGAAGTAGTACTCTGACTTCTGCAACAATTTTTCATGAAAAATTCGTGAACATTTTTTTATATGAACTTTTGACAGCATTTCGAACGAAATGATGAACACAGTACCATGCTTTAGCCACTAATTACAGTTGTCTTATTTCTATGTATGTATGCAAAAACGGCCCGTGGGGTTTCAAACAGTATCATGGAAAAATGTAGCTCTCTGACAAAACAAAAGATACGACGATCTGGAACCGTTGATTTTTACTGTTTCTAATTTCACTGAAGAGAATAAAATATCAAACTATTGTTAATATTGAAAATAAAATCTTTGCATCAAATTCTTTAGTCGGAAAATGCCCATGGGACACTATAAATTGCAATTAGAGTTTTTCATATGATTTCCAGTTAATCCAGCAAAATTTCAGTCCTGGTTTTCCGAGAAATTTGTGAGGAAATTTCCGGTAATTTTATGGCTATAAAATATTTACAATCTGATAAAACAATCCTGAAACTTTTTTAAAAATCAAGAACTTATTTCCAAATCCTTAAACAATTTCTCTACTTTTGTATGCAGAACAACCAACACTAATGTAGTGATTCTTTTTCAGAAAAAATTTGTGGAGATTTTATATACGTAATACCAAAAAAATTTTAATAAATGTTAAAAATTAAATGCGAAGGCAACACAACGACCTATATCCGCTGAAAAAATAAAAATTTTATAAGCGCGTTGTCGGCTTAGTAATGATTATTATCAGGTGTCTATGTGATGAAAATTTATCGTTTTTAAAACTATCGAGACAACCTAAAATTTTTGATTTCACAGAAAAGCCACTTGGCGCCCATCTCTCAAAACTGCAAGCTACAAATCGACAAGTAGCATATTCACAAAACAAAAAAAAATTAAAAGTTTTGTAAGTATTTTACTTGAAGTTTTCAAAAATTTAAATACCTACCAAACAACCCAAAAATTAAGCACGCATCACCAGGCACGCACGTAAAGGTACGCCGCAAGGTGGAGTACTATCACCCCTCCTGTGGAATGTGACGGTAAACGCTTTGCTTAAGAAATTGGAATCCATGTATATCAAAACCGTTACATACGCAGACGATGTTGCGGTGGCGATATCTGGCTTCCATCTAGACACGTTGACACAAAGGCTGGAGACGGCACTTAACGAGGTCAGTGACTGGTGTTCACAGAATTGCCTAAGTGTCAATCCAACCAAAACGGAATTAGTACTCTTCTCAAGAAGGTACAAAATTCCAGCTTTCACGCTACCAAAATTAAATGGCATCACACTAGCCCTTTCGGACAACGCCAAATATCTAGGTGTAGTCCTTGACAGCAAGTTAACATGGAGAGCCAATCTTCATGCAAGAGCAGCTAAAGCCTTAACGGCAATTTGTGTTTGCAGAAACGCCATTGGCCCCTCCTGGGACATATATCCCAAAGGGGTCAATTGGATATTAGAGACAGTGATCAAGCCTATACTTTTTTACGGCATACCCGTCTGGTGGAAAGCACTGGACTTGGCGAGCAATCGATCTCGCATAGAGAGGGTTCTTCGCATAATGGCAATCATGATAACTGGTGCCCTAAGATCCACACCAACAAAGGCTCTTTTCGCTGCGTTGTGCTGGCTACCAGTGGATCTGCTGGCCAGAAAGCAAGCACTACGTACAGCAATTAGGCTTAACGCAATCGGCGCATGGAACCATCTACCGTGGGGTCATGCTAGCATTCTAGAGACTACTGATACCATTCCGGATCTCATTGACTACTGCACTCCGAAGCCCTCCTTCAGGAAAGAATTCCAATACTCCTTGACGGGGGACTTTTCCCCAACACCACACGGGGCCATACACATTTATACCAATGGCTCCAAATGGGGAACGAGAGTTGGCGGGGGTGTCTATATCGCTGAGTTCGGGATCAGAATGTCTTTCAGACTCCCGGACGAATGTAGCATCCTACAAGCAGAAATATCTGCCATCAAACGAGCAATATACTGGCTAAGGTTTTACCGGATATCAAATGCCGATGTTCAGATCATAACCGACAGTCAACCGGCAATTAAAGCACTCACTGGTGTGTACACCACATCCAGCCTAGTCCTGGAATGCCGCACAGCACTTAACACGATGGCGAGCAATTTAGGTATCACCCTCAGATGGGTACGAGGGCACGAGTCCGTTTCAGGCAACATCATTGCGGATGATCTGGCTAAGAGGGGAACCTTGCTTCGGGATGTCGATATTGACAATCTCTGCGGGCTCCCACTCTCATCTTGCTGGAGACGAATTGACGCTGCCTTCTTGCAGTTGGCTCAAACCAGATGGTACAATGAACCAACTTGCTCTACTGCGAGAACAATATGGCGTCGCCTTGACTCAAACAGAACTAAACAACTTCTAGATTTCACGAAACCACACCTGCGCAACCTCATGGCCACGGTCACGGGGCACTGCACCTTTGGAACCCACGCTAGACGTATGGGTCTCCCATACAATGACTACTGCACAAGCTGTATTGACGTAGAAGAAGAAGAAAATGTAATGCACCTTTTATGCCTTTGTCCAGCTCTGGAGGACCACCGCCTTCACCTACTGGGCAAACGACTCTTCGGTAGCCTCTCCGAGTTCTCAGAAATAGAACTCAAGAACATAAGTTCCTTCATTAGGAGCAGCGGGTGATTCACTCGCTGACTACCCAAATGGCGTTTTTAAAACACGAACGACCCTTCCTGCACGGAACTCCGTACGCCTTACCTCTTTCTCTCTTCTCTTCTAACTAACTTCTAATACCTCTATTAACTCCTCTCCTTTCACTCTATTTGATACACTGTCCTGTTCCCTTCCCTTTCCTTTACAGGTATCACAAAGGGACCATTATTATTGGACCCAAGTGGGCTGGAACCCTTTCTTTATAATTTTCACCAGCGACCTGATAACCTAACCTAACCTAACCCAAAAATTATAAAATTTTCGATTTTATAAGTATTTTTCTTTTAGTTCCCCGGGGATTAAAATTCAGATAATATGAGAAAGTTCTGGAAAGAAATTTATTCAAAATGATTGGAAAATGTATTAAGAACTTATTTTAAAATATACGCAAAGCGTACATCAAAGCTTTTGTGGTTTTCAAATCGTTTTCTTTCTAAAATCAATCAATCAATACGCTAAAGTATATAAATATATTATATTACCCTAATTTACCGGAATATTTTCCGATTTTCCGGGAAATAAAAACGTCCGGGAAAAGAAAAACTCTAATTGCAATTAACAAAAATAAATAGCTTTAATGCTCATTTAGCCGACCGTAACGTAGATGTAGTTGCATGTGCTTATCGTTTCTGTCACATTGAAAAGCTATGAGACAGAAACGATCAGCACATGTAACTACATCAACGTTACGGTCGGCTAAATGAGCATTTCCCAGCGGGAAAACTGAGAAGACCTTCTTCTTTTTTTTAGGCCTTATTAAAGGCCTGCTTGGACAGTATTTTTATTCGATTTCTATTCTTATCTAACTGCTAAAGAATGCCGTAAAGAAGGCCTCGGCTCTTCCGTATAAAAGATAAGACACAAATTCCACATTCGCTTCTATGAGAAGCGAGAAGAGAAGGAGTAGCATTTTTTTTTGCCAAAGCAAAAGAAACTCGTTTTGTTCAGCGTTGTCAACTTTTCAATTCCAAAAAGCACTGAAACAAGTAAATTAACGCGTAATATTTGAAAAAAAGGACTGAAATTTTGTTTTTCATTTTATATAAAAAATTCTTATATTGAGCAATTCAAAACTTTCCTACAAGGTCAGAATTTTTACCTTGTCCGATTATAATGAAATCCTACATATGTATATTCTACTCTTAGAAGCGCATTACATGGCTCAAGAATTACTCCTCTTGTGGCTACCAAGTCTCAGCTTGGCCATTAGAGCGGGTCGATTTATTTTGCAAAAAATCGTATAGCAGAAACATTCTCCCTTCTCTGCATTGGCGTTTTTGTGGCGAAAATCAGGCGTTTTATACTAGATTAAAGAAAATGCTTCTTATTTTCTTTAATATACTACAAATTGTCGAATTTGAAGTCAAAAAAACGCCAACCACGATAAGGCCCATTATCTACAGATAATTCCAAGGAATTTTCGCCAAGGAGATATAGGTCGGAAATGAATTCCTAGCCATCGCAAAGCGACATAAATGTTTTATATGGATTAAAAAGATAATACCAACAACCCAGTTGGACTTCCGATTTTTATAAAATTTGGTACGAATGATGCCTCTGGAACAACTATTATTACTGAAAAATCTTAGCACGATCATTGGTTTGGAAAGACATACATATTAGTTTTCAAATCGTAAATGTATCCCGTTTACTTACAGAAATCATTACAATTTTTATAAATATTTAGTTTCCAAATTTTTGTTTATTTCGTACGAGTGAGTTTATTTTATTCTGATGATATATATTTGTATTTTCTATAACAAAATATAAAAAGTTGTACATACAACATTCTAAAAACCTTTTAATACTGTGTCCAGTTGTGCATAAAATTAGTCCAATAGCCCATCAGCAACATGATTTTTAAAAGTTTTAGACTTTCAAAAAACGTTCATATCGATGGTTATAAGTTGACTACGTAACTGGTTTTTACAACTTTTCAGTAGAAGAAATTACGTTATACATATGCTGAAAGCGTTACTAGCATAGAAATAAAATAGCAGAAAACTATTTAGTAGATGCTCATTTCTGTTATATTATTTTGAGAATAGGAAAGTTTTTTCAGCGATTTCTATAACGTCTTCTGCGTTTTGTGAAAATAATAAAAAATCACTTACAAGTTGTCAATGTATGACCAGCAATGTATGATATCCAAAAGTTTATATCGACCATCGACCCTTAACCGCAAGAAAATGGGAATCCACAATTTCTAAATTTTATACTAAATGCATACTTCTTTTATTTTAAAACGAAATATTTCTTTATTATTGAGTACATAATGTTTGCTTTGACTTTGATGTATGTATGTATGTATGTATGTATGTATGTATGTATGTATGTATGTATGTATGTATGTATGTATGTATGTATGTATGTATGTATGTATGTATGTATGTATGTATGTATGTATGTATGTATGTATGTATGTATGTATGTATGTATGTATGTATGTATGTATGTATGTATGTATGTA
>OY101447.1:84045787-84213287 GCA_956483635.1 Panzeria rudis
TGGACCAACTTTAACCCAGTCAGGATCTTTAACATTCGGATCTTGTTTACCAGCCGTGTTTATACCTGTCTCCCTGGGTACAGCATTTTCACTTTTCTTCAATGCCCTATTGGGGGTTGTGCCCTTCTTCCTCTTAGATTTGTTACCCTTTGGGCTAAGAATATTATCATCTCTTCTGCGCTTTGGGGTTCCACCTATCACAAGGTTTACCCTTGCCGGTTCGTCTGTCTGCGTTTCTCTGCTAGTCCGCGATTTCTCGTCACTACTAACACCTTTGCTACTCAATTCATCTGAAACCTGCATATACAATGCCTGTATCTCACGGGACATTGTCACTATATCCCTGTGCACGTTTGAGCGTGTCTTCAGAAAATCTAACAACTCTCCTATTTTCACTCCTAATCTCTTCACACTGTTACTGTGGCCCTCATTACTATTGTCGACGGTATTTGACACTGGAACAGGTCTACTACTAACTGCTGTAGGAGGCGATCTCGTGATCACCGACTTCCTTGCAAATGGGTTTTCAACATCTCCCATATTTAACTCATTGTTACTTCGATTTTTATTTTCAAAATTCATTCTAATGGGTCCAAACTCAAAGCCGCTATCTCCGTTCGATGTGCAGTCACGTTAAGACCCCATGGGTCCCTTTGCAAGCAGTGAGGTCCATGCGCGGGTTGACGAAACGATCTTATGGATCATCCCGCCAGAGCCAGATCCGTGCTAACCGGGGAACGACATCCGAACCTGCACCAACAACCTAATGATGACGAACTTCAAACGTACTTTGAGACTTGCCAAGTTTTAATAGGACGGAGGCAGTTGTGGCATTAGCCTGAGAGCCATTTCTGTAAAATTTCACTCCTACATACTCAAGTCCCAGAATACCACAACCGTCAGCCCAGGGTTCTAACAATTCAAATTCGTATGTCCAGAAATGCCATAATTAAGACCGTGCTGGACTTGATCTTAATGCTTTTCAGCGGTGCGGAATCACAGGTTTTTTAAGGATTTCTACCTAGAATGCCTTCAAACCTGTGATAACTAAGGGCCCGCGGGGTCGTCAATCCCGTTATCCTCATAAGAAGATACCCTTGCGGGTATGTATGTATGTATGTATGTATGTATGTATGTATGTATGTATGTATGTATGTATGTATGTATGTATGTATGTATGTATGTATGTATGTATGTATGTATGTATGTATGTATGTATGTATGTATGTATGTATGTATGAATGTATGTATGTATGTATGTATGTATGTATGTATGTATGTATGTATGTATGTATGTATGTATGTATGTATGTATGTATATATGTATGTATGTATGTATGTATGTATGTATGTATGTATGTATGTATGTATGTATGTATGTATGTATGTATGTATGTATGTATGTATGTATGTATGTATGTATGTATGTATGTATGTATGTATGTATGTATGTATGTATGTATGTATGTATGTATGTATGTATGTATGTATGTATGTATGTATGTATGTATGTATGTATGTATGTATATGAAATGGTTTAGGTTTTATTGAATTACTTTTAAGATAACGTAGATATGATATTTTGGTTTCATGAAACATATTTTTCACAATGAAATTTGTCAAGGCTAATTTCGCGACAAGTCCAAATTTTCGCAACGAGTGTTTATCAATTTTAATTATGTAGCTCTCTACTTGAGACAGAGAAAAAGGTGGTGTGATAATTTCGAACTAATTTGCATTTGAGTCTAAACGATTGTATTACGCAAAAGTCCATAACGTGATATTCAGAAAGAATTAGACAGGATCAGGATCAATAAAGAAACCAGGGAAAGTTTTCAAAACCAACGTTGTTCTGTTCTGCCGTGTATGTTGCGAATTTTCTTTTGAGGAATACATAGAAAAAATATGCTATGTAAAATATAATTGAAATATAATTCTATGTAAAGTACACAAAATCAGTCAAACAGGTTGTCAATATTTCATTAAACACATATTCTAAGAACTACACCATAATTAGGAAGGATATGTTAGACAAAAATTCACTACATTTGTGTTTTTCGTTGTATGTGCATATATACTTCTCTTTGAAGCGCCATCCAGAGTCACAACGCTATCCAAAGTCGGTTATAAGATTCTCCTGAAGAAGTCCGAAAAAACCGATGAAACGTTGAGAACAATGATGGTATAAATTGTTTTATTTACGTCTAAAGTAAAGCAAAAATCTGACCATAAATAGCCTAAATAATATATAATAAAATAAAACAGCTTCCGAAACGACAATAATTGGTGATGAACTTAAAAAAATTTCATAGAATTTAAGCTTTACACTATAACTTGGTCACTTTTTATTCGAACAGAGGTACTATTCGACGCGTAACTTAGTAGCCTTTCAAACAATATATAATTCATTTTAAATGAACCAGCCTTTGATTCTGAATAGTGCTTTAAAAAGAATTTTATACCGAAAAATGAAAATGCACCGTTATATTATGCACAATGACCGAAATAAAATTTTTATTTTTATAAAAGTTTGTAAAGCAGTGTTATTAAAAGCAACCGGTTATTAAAAGCAACCAAACAGCTTTGATTGTAGGTATTGAAAAAATACCCATCAGAGCGAGACAACAAAAAACAAGTTTGTGAGTGTTGGATTATTAATCAGATAAGGAAATTTCGGCAAAGACTAAAATTGAGTCACAATAAGAAGATTGAATGGCACGGATTGAAATAAATTCTGGTATTCTATTTGCTGGCAAAAATTAGTTAAATAGCTGATGTTTCCTTGTAAAAAGCATCCACCTTCATAGGTGGTAAAAGTGAACAAGAACGCTGATGAGACGGTGTAGCGGCCTGTCGAAATCAGTAGTACTGACCCGTTCTGCTAACTTAATAAAAATAATTTGAATTTGCATTAATTCAAAAATATTGAACTAGAAATCCGAAATAATAAAATTTTCATACCGATTTTACAAAATTATGTATATATTTCAACCTATTTATCATAGGTGTTCCATTGAGGTGTCATATTAAAGGGTACAAAGTGGACTTTTCATTGTTGCACCTCTGAAGATTGAAATATAAAATCGTAACATGCATATGTCATTTTAAAGTCCAATTAGTGCCCTTTAATACAGTATTTTTCGGTTAATTGCACATCAAAATTTGCACAACTTTTTGTTCAATTAACCGGGGAACCAATTAGCCGATACCCGCTTAATTGAACAATTCGTTCAATTACAAGAATCCCGTTTAATTGAACAGTTTGTTCAATTACAGAAATCACGCATAATTGGAACTACTAATGAATTAAAAGAAATCGCATATGTGCACTTTAAGTTTTTCAAAATAATTTTTTTTTACCTTAAACGAAAAAAATGCAAGTAACAGAAAAAACTGTACATATATGTGTATACGCAGGTATTTATTATTGTAGGTACATATGTACTATTAAATGCACTATTTATGTGCACATTAGTTTTACAAAATAATAAAATTTAGTCAAATAAAATTAGTAGAGAGCCACCCAGCGTTTTTCACAAGAAAAGAAATTAATCCTTACACCTTACTTACTGCAGTTTCCCCTACAAGATTTAATTTAGGTCAGCTGCTGTTATGCTGACCTTTGGCACTACCCACCCTATCAAATCCTTTTGAGGATTTAACCTTTGGTAACGTTTTGTCATACTGTCGCGTTACCTCTCTCTTCGACTTATCCTTTCTCACATCACCATCCTATGGTTTCAATTAAAATGAAAACATGACTATTTTCTATTTTACCAATTCACCTTACTATTTCACCTTATTATTTCAATTTTGAAGTGAATGAAATCATTTAAATTAATACTTAAAATTGAATGATATTGACGAGCATTAAAAATCGAAAAAAAGAAACATTAAAATCAATTAATTTTTAATCTTTACATTCTTGTTATACTAAAAGACTATGGAAAAAAATCTATTCGCAAAAATTGTTTGAGTTGTGAGTCTATGGTAGCAAAGGCTCCATATGAAGATTTCGGTTTCGGGTTCTTTTTCGTCTTGTTTTTTAATTATACCATATTTATTCTTTAGAAATATACATGAGAATACCAAAATGCACATAAACATGACTGTCATATAAAAAATATTGCCTGTTGCGATAATCGGGGTGCTGCGATAATCGATTGTTGCGAATTTCGAGCTCGCACTGTATTTGGAATGAAACGCTTAATCTGTATATAATTTATCATTCGTTTATAGACCCGAGGAATTTCCATTAATATGTAATTCCAAAAGCAAAACTGTTTTATATTTAATAAAGATCTCTGGTTTGCAAAGAAAAGGCCAATGGAGAAAAATTTTCATTAAATTATCATGTATTTAAATCCATGAATTAAATTTTAGCGCTAAAATAACTAATTGAAGCTCGTGCATAAAATTCTGCACAGAACAGAAATCAATTTTTAGCTTGACGAATAGCTTTTTAGCTTAAATATTGGCAAGCCCTAAAAAAGATTGACTAGCAAACCAAATCAAGCCCGTTTGGCCAGCCAGAGCCACCTGAAAAGTAGTGATAAGCAAAATGCACATGAGCACTGATGATGGAAGTGTAGCGGCTTCCGAAAGTACCGCTGCTATGTTCTGCTGTGTGCGTAGAAAAATTCAGTTGATGTTAAGTTTTCCCTTGTTCCTTGAAATATCAATCATGCCTGGTTATTTCTGAAAATATCGTTACGAATCTTAGCCTAATAATCAATTTGCATTGACAAGCAAATAAGTTCGAAATAATCATAATTAATAAAATATGAACTCTGGCTTAAATCTTTATTAGTTTGGCCCTTTCTACCATCGATATTTTAAATACATACATACGTCATAGAATAACATCACAACCCTCATGGACAGTATTATTTACAACATAAGCTGGACATCTAATACCAATTGTATTTTCCTTTTTAGCTTGGTTTTTAATAAATGCAATTTTCAAGCAATATAAAAGCGAAAAAATATATAAATGTACGATTAAAAGTTAACGCAGACTTTAACAGCAACTTCGGCATACAAAACTTGCCGTTAGAGTCCACGTTAACACTTAGGGCCATTATTATAACTTGCCAATAGCTAAAGTTAAGATGTTAGAGGACAGATAACTCGTTTTTCATTATTATAAGTAGACCTTAAGAAAAATCTTTCCGATAAGCTAAAGGAAAGTTCTTCTTGTGTTTAAATTTAATGTGAGGTTTATGCTATTAAAGCTGCCATAGTTTTTGAAGGTATTCAAATAAAAGAAACATTGAAACAAATAAAAAATATTACATATTATGCTACAACTTGCTGTAATACCGGACTCAGAATAATGTTGTCATACTAGGTGAATAACAATTCCCAGTCCTTAATGGCATAGTTCCCCAGGGCGTTACTACGGAATTGCACTTTGTATGATAACGGTTACAAATGTAATCAGCTTAGAAACGTAAGCATTACACAGCGTATTCACGAGAAATTAACTTTGAGATAACATGAGAAAAAACGTCGGCAGAATACTAAAAACAAAATGTCGAATTTTCTCTTAATCTCATAGTAGGGGAAGACGTAATTTTACTTTTCCGATAAGATTTCATTTTATGCAAATGCTCATCGAGCTAACATGTACTACTTTTGCATAATTAGTTACTTTATTTTTAATTTTTCACACAAATTTAAATTTATAAATCAATTAAACACATTTATTCATTTATTTAACACAGAAATTTTATAAAAAAACATCGCTTTTCATTTATTTTAATAAACACACAAACATGCACACTATTTTATTTTCATATACATGTGTTTTTTGACAGTTCATCTCATAAGATTGTTGTTATAAGAATTCTTATAACAACACTCTCATAAAAATTATTGTAACACTGAGATAACACTAATTGAAGTCTACACGTAACATAATTCTCTCTGCGATTGAATTTGGCAATATGATCTTACATATTATGTTACGTGTAGACCTCAAGTTATGGTTGTGCAAATAATGTATTTTTGATCTATTAAATCAATATATTTGATTTAAATGATTACAAAACTGGACAAATTTTAAAATTGAATAAAGCAAATAATATCATCAGCCGTATGATTAAAAACTTGAAAAAAAAATAAAATTTATAGCTTGTTGCGCGATAATTTTATTTATTTAAAATTTAGCTAATTAAAAACAACTAATTAATAACCCAGTAGCGTAAAAAATCTAAATAAACCTTGTTTATTTTAAAAATTAAACTGTTTTATTCATGTAAATGGTTGGCTAGCTTATACTAGAAAATTTTATATTTAACAAACATCCGAACCTTTTTCATGAAGTCCACACCTAAAAACAGTTGCTTCTTAAGCGTAGGCACTAAGAAAAATGTTACTTCTTATATACGACTATTGAATTTTATTTTTGACTTTATACGACCTATTACTTTATGCGGACTGCCATCAGCGGTCTTAATAAAAGAAGAAAAACTATAGATTTTCAATCCAGTCTCTCCAGTCTTTGCAGCCTCTACCTAAAGAGGTGACTGTGGCGCCACTATCAACCGAGCATTCTATTTCTTTGTTGATAACTTTAATTTTTGCATAAATGCGAGAATCTGCGCCCTCATGCAATGAAGCTGAGGCAATTTCTCGTCGAATTCTTCTTCGCATTTTGTACCTTTCTCTGGCTGTCTTCATTCGTTTAGATACTTTGTACTCTACTTTGGTATAAGGTAACATATTAGGACTAGCTATCGCAGTAGGTGTCTTTGACTTATCATATTCTGATTTACCTAGAATTGAATTAGTATTTTCAGTGTCAATTGGCAAACTGGATGGTATATAGCGGCTCGGCTGAAATGATGTCCAATGACTTGCCCAAAAATTTTCAGCTCGTTTGGCCTGCTGCCAGAAGTCATTTAAGCTCTCTATTTTTACAGAGAATAATAGCTGTGTAAGTGATGGTTTTAAATTGTTCTGCATAATTTCTACTAACTCCTTCTCTGAATAAGGACACCTTTGCTGATTTCTCAGCCTTACTACCGCATTAAAGAAGTCTTGAAAAGATTCTTGCGGCAGTTGCTGGCGATTTATTATTTCTTTTTGCAGCAGAAAATCATTTTCGTAGCGCATATACTGTTTTAAGAAGGCTTCTTTTAACTGTTTCCATGCTTGAACTGAATTTAATCTGCGGAAATTCCAACACCAGTCTTATGCCTGCCCTTCCATCACCGAATGAAAATTGCGACATACGTCATTATCAGAATACCCATAGTCATTCTTGAGTATTCAACCCTGAAGATAAACTCCTCTGCACTTATTGAGTAGGTGGTGCCATTAAATTTGATGCCCCACACCGACAAATCAAGTGGTGGCTGCCAGCTGCCATAGGGTTGAGGTGGTAACTGCGAACCACTATCAAACTGATAACTTGGTATATTCTGCGATATATAATTTGGCGTTAGATTTTGTGTTGCTGAGTATACCTGCGTATATCGCTGATAATTATTTTCCAATAAATTTTGTTCCCTGGCAGGTTGTTCCTGTTCAAAAGGCGGAAATAGTGGGTTAAAAGGAAAACCTGAGGCCATATTCTACTCATAAGTCCTAGATTAAAAAGATAACTAATTCTAATGGAAATAAATAAATAAAACAACAAATAATAACTAAAATTATTAGCAAATGAAATTATTTTTAAAATAATAATTGGAAACACTCCTAATCAGGGCTGTTACGCTTTTTTCCCGGAAAATCGTCAAAAAATATGAAAAAAATCGTCAAAACCGTCATGACTTTCGTAAAAATTCTTCAAAAAATCGTCACGTTAAAAATATGTCTAAAATCGACTTAGTGTATACTTTGTAGAAAAGAAAATAAACTTTCATCTAACAGAAGAGCAGTTCTGTGGCTTTATTGAGATGATTTACACATCGTCAGCTTATTATTGGTTTGGCCCACCGACCATTTTTGAAAAAAATTAGCTAGTAGTGGATTATATATATTTTGGATGTCCTCTTTCCAAATCAAAACCCCGTTTCAAGAAATTGTTAATGGTTTCTGAGATATCGAACAACAACTTTAGTTCAAATGCACAACAACGAGGCTTGTCTTGCCTTATACGTTACTATTAGGTGTAAGCAGAAAAATCCATAAAAAAGAAAAATTAAATGTAAACTTATTTTGCGAAAGTAGAGGGCCAAGCAATAATAAAAATTCGACATTGCAAAAGCAGGAAAATTAAAATTTATATCAAATGAAAGGTTAAAAGGACGTCGATAAAGTTGCATACATACATAAGTAAAGTTAGGAAAAATATAAACATTTCATTTGGCTCGGTATGGGTTAATGGATTTGAAAAATTGTAACTCCGGAACAAAGGAAGCGTAACGAAATAAGAAATTTCCCAATATTTACCAGTTATAGAGGGCTATTACGCCATTATATTTTGTTCTTTACCGTTTAAAAATTTTTGTATTTTAGATGTGTTTCCTTAACAATTCGCATCTATTTGTATGGATATGCAGAAAAAAGGGGGAAATTTTATATGCGAAATTTAATACTTTTTCATTTTCAATAAAAGTTTAATATTTTTTAATCATATTTATGACCAAACAAACCACTTTTCAACCGTTTGCATTACCTTATAATCGTTAAATCAGTTAATAAATCATTAGTAAAAAAACTAGACATTTATTCCCTTGTTGTCACAGTAGTGGTGTCTGCGCTTATCATACAGCTGATCAGTAGTTTAACCTCTGGCGAAGCAAAGTTGATTTTTTAATTGTGTGCATACTCGTAAAAAAGGGGTTTAGGCCGTATCAAAATGGTTGTACACTACACCAGTAAGTAAAATACTTAAAACATAACAGTAACTTAAAATGTTACTTGTAAGCCAAGGTGGTAAGTACTTGCCTTTAATGACAACCTCATGTTAAAGTAATTTGTTAAAACGCCAAAATAGAAGTAGTGATGGTATGTTTATTAGTATTTTAACTAATTACTTTGCTATCAAAATTTTTGCTTGGTAGTCTGGCTGAAGTTTTTAGGAAAAATTTTCTGACTTTACAAAGGAATTAACTGATCACGACATCAATATATTTATATTAAAATATTTTATAGCGATATTATGGTAAGAAAAATATAATTGAACCTTACGATTTGATTAACTTCTAACGAACATGAAGTTTTTTAAATTCACGATCACTTTCGGGTTTATTGTTTGTTAGTACTCTTTTACTAAATATTAAAAAAATATTCTTTGAGATCAATAAACCGTAACTCCAATATTTTATTTTCAGGAAAATGATTGTTGGGTGAGATCATAGTAGTCACCATATCATCTCTAAATTAAGTGTCGTCACTGGTATTAATCCCTTTGGAATTTAAATTTAACCGTATTAATTCTTATTGTTGTTGTACATGCACTTGCTTATGCATGTACAATGTACATATGTATATATGTATGTACATTGTACATACATATATACATACATATATACATACATTGTTGTTTGTATAAATTCTTTCTACATTCTTTTTAATTTTAATATTCGTTTACAAATTTTGCTAAAAATGTTAAGATCATTTACATTCATACGTATATTTGTTGTTCTTTATAGCGGACCACTTTTTGTTCATAAATTCTTTTGTGGTTCAAGTCAACAATATTATACTTTATAAAATTATTAGTTAAACTATCGTGGAATAAAGAACTCATAATTTAAAATAATCAAATTTCGTTTTTCAAATTTTTAATTTTAAACATACAATAAGTTGTATGCAACATTTTGGCGACCGTGACAGGACAGTGGTGTTTTAAGATTTTAAATAAAATTTAATTTTGTTTAAATTGGTGACAGGAGTTTTAGGCCCATAGAGCCGCAACAGCAACATCGTCTTTCGTCGAATTTGTGTAAAATACTTACGCAAATATTTCTTCAATTTTGTGCAAGAAACCAATTCTAGATAAAGCTGTATTTTCATTCGAAAAATTCTTGGAACCAACTTTACACACTGCTGTTTCGTATTGGAAAAATCAATTACATTGGTTGGATAAGTATATCGTTCGTGGTGCAGTTTCAATTGAACCCTTTAGTTTGTGATACACAACTGAAGTGAGTGTAGTCGTGAACAACTTATAGAAATTAAAATTATGGCAAATAATGATGATGCAGCCAATACTTCTAGTGCTCCAGAACTGGCTTCATTAAAGCAACAACGAGCCACAACAAAGCGAAACATTTCTAGCATACAGAAGAGAATTGAAACGGATGGCGATAAAGCCGATCCAACAATTTTGCAGTGCAGACTGGAAATTTTGGAATCTTATTTTAAGCAGATTTGCCACATTCAAGCGCAAATCGAAAAGGTATGTCCTTCAGACGCCGCCAGAGGTGACCTTGAAGAAATTTATATTGCAGCCAAGGCAAAAATATTATCAATTTTAAACAAAAGTAATCATTCGGCTTCAGTGGACCACAGTTTTTTAAACACTTCGATTGGAATGCCCAGTCAAACTCGATTGCCCTCATTGAAACTGCCACGCTTCGATGGAAAGTATGCTGATTATAAGCGATTCATTGCGACTTTTAATAATATGGTACATGAAAATTCTTTGCTCACACCAGTCGATAAATTTAATTATTTATTGAATTGTCTCTCTGGTCAAGCCCTTGCTGTCGTTGAACCCTATCAGGTTACAGATGAAAATTACCCGAAGGCATTACAAAGATTAAAGGAGCGTTATGACAATAAAGTGCTAATTTTCTTGGAACACATTACAGCCCTCTTCAATATTTCCGACATGTCAAAGGGTGACAGTAGCTCGTTACGTAACATAATTGATACAGTTTCAGCAATTCGTGGATCACTTTTATCGCTTGGCTCGGAAATAGAGGTAATGAATTCGATAATTATCCATATGGTGCTTTCGAAACTCGATGACGCATCTCGTCAGTGCTACGATGAGAAAATTGATTTTAAATCATTGCCCACCTGGGATACCTGCTATGAAATTCTAAGCCATCGCTGTCAATTCCTGGAAAGTCATGGTAAGAAACCTGAAATTAAACATCATCATAATACTGGTGCAAAACCAAAACAAAATTTAAAATATCATTCAAACACGTTAGTCAACTCTAATTCCAACTTAACTTGCACATACTGTAACAGCGCTGAGCATCAACTTGCCGCCTGTTCTTCGTTTTCGTCGATTTTAGTCTCCGAACGTTTTAATTTTGTAAAACGTAATGGGCACTGCATAAATTGCCTTCGAAAAGGACATTTAGTATCAAAATGTCCCTCAAAAAGTCGTTGTCGAGTTTGTCAGTCCGCTCATCATTCCTTGTTACATATATTCATCCAAACAGAATCGCCATCAGGTGGTAATGTCTCAGCACCATCGACTAGTGCAAATCATGCAGTGTCACTAGTTACTCGATCATTTAGAAGAACAATAATACCAACTGCTGTGGTTCTAATAAAGGACATTTGTGGTTCTTTTCAACCGGTAAGAGTACTTCTTGATTCTTGTTCAGAAATTAATTTCATTACAGAGAAAGCTGCTAAAAGGCTAAGGCTCAAATTCCAACGCACCTGTCAAGATGTTACCGGGATAAGTGAAGTGCAAACAAAAATCAGATTTTCTGTATCCGCCAGCGTAAAGTCCCGAATTAGCTCCTACGAATTTTCATCTAAATTCGCTGTTACCAAGTCAATTTCAGCTCAACAGCCTGCTGAATGTATTGATATATCGAAGCTTAAAATCCCCGAAACAGTAGAATTAGCTGATGCTTTATTCTTCAAACCGCAACGAATTGACTTGTTGTTGAGTGCAGAAACGTTTTTCGATATGTTGCTCGAAGGACGCATTTCATTGGGACAAGGTATGCCTACACTCATTAACACAGTTTTCGGATGGATTGTTGGTGGAAAATTTAATCTTCAACATACTTCTGCGCCAGCAACTTGTCACTTGACATTGAACTCGTCGGCTGATGAGTTGAGTCACATGTTGAAAAAATTTTGGGAGGTAGAAGAGTATGTAAGCAATCTCCCAAAACTTTCTGAGGAGGAACAAGCATGTGAAAATCACTTCAATAACGTCAACTGGAAGAATTATGGTTCGTTTGCCCTTTAAACAATTTCCAGGCTGCTTGGGTGAGTCTTTTGAAAATTCAAAAAGAAGATTTTTGTTGCTCGAACGTAGACTTGAACGTGATCCAACACTAAAATCGATGTATATTGATTTTATGGATGAATATATGGCACTTGGTCATATGTCACTTTTTAATAGCCCCCTTAGTCATCCATATTATATTATACCGCACCATTGTGTACTAAGACCTTCTAGTACAACAACCAAACTTCGTGTAGTGTTCGATGGGTCAGCTCGTACAACTTCGAATTATTCATTGAATAATATACTCATGGTTGGCCCAACAATACAACAAGATTTAATAACTACTCTTTTTGCGTTTCGTTTGAATAGATTTGCTCTTACTGCTGACATATCTAAAATGTACCGCCAATTTCTTGTCGATGAACGTGACCGCAGATTCCAATTAATTTTATGGAGGTCTAATCCGAAAGATCAACTTAGCGTGTTTCAGTTAAACACCGTTACGTATGGACTTTCAGCAGCACCGTTTTTGGCGATCAGAAGTTTATTTTTCATCTCAGATCAACATCGTTCAACTTTTCCAATTGGCTCAAGAGTTCTTCGTGAGGATTTATACGTCGACGATGTTCTTACTGGTTCTGATACTCTAGAAGAGTTAGCAGCCAAAAAAGCTGAAATTACGCAAATTCTCAGCATCCATGGTCTCCAGCTAGCAAAATGGAATAGTAATTGCTCATCTGTCACGAATAGCGGCATGGAAGAAGTTTCAATAAAAACCCCTGAAGACAACGTTACGAAAACTCTTGGTATGGCTTGGAACCCTACACAAGACATATTCTTGTTTCGTTTTGATTTGCCTAACCTACCAAAAGCAACCAAACGCACCATATTATCAACGGTGGCAAAAATATTTGATTTGCTTGGACTCTTAAGCCCGATAGTCGTTCGTTGTAAAATTTTTCTGCAAGAAATGTGGATTCAAGACATCGGTTGGGATGAAACCTTACCTGCTGGCTTATCAACAATGTGGTTGCAAATTAAACAAGATTTTGAACACATTCATCGCATTGAAATACCTCGTTATGTTCGCACATCAGACAGCAGACTGGGAGAAATACATGGCTTTGCAGATGCCTCTCAACGAGCCTTTGGTTGCTGTCTGTATTATCGTATTTTTGAAAATGGTGCTTACACATCAACTCTGCTGATTGCAAAATCGAAGGTAGCTCCAATCAAGGCTCAATCTTTACCTCGTCTCGAATTGTGTGCAGCAGTTCTACTCAGCAAAACTTGGTGCAAGATCAAAATGAAAATCTCTAAATTTGTTTCTTCAGTTTTCTTTTGGACAGATTCGAAAATCGTTCTACAGTGGCTAAAATTACACTCTTCAACACTAAACTGTTTCGTGGCAAATCGTGTTTCAGATCTGCAAGAACAGACTAGAGACATAACCTGGCGACATGTACCGTCAAAATGTAATCCTGCTGATATTGTATCTCGTGGGTGTACTGCAGAAAATTTGCCTAAAACGATCTGGTTTTCTGGTCCCGAATTTTTACGTTTTGACTCTTCAGAATGGCCTTCCAGCTTAGATCGAGCAACACTAGAAGTTCCTGAAAGACGAAATGCAGTTGTTTTCAAATGCACTACAATTGTCAAAGAGTCAATTATCGACACAATTATTGAGAAATATTCTTCTTATCGTAAAATTGTTCGAATCATTACTTATATTTTTCGTATTTTTAATAGATCAAAGGTGAAATCATCCCTAAAGGCTAGCGATATTGCTCACATCCCAGCCCATGAGCTGGACAACACTCTCTGGAAAATTGTGGCCCACATACAACAAACCAATTTTGGTACGGAAATAACCGCACTCTTAAACAATAACTTTGTTCAACCTCATCTGCAAAAATTGGCTCCATTTATACACCAAATGGAGATTGATAACAATATTCTTAACATAATTCGAGTTGGTGGAAGACTGTCTAAGGCGCCCATTCCCTTTGATGCTCGATTTCCTGCCTTACTTCCCAAAACCCATCGCTTCGTTAGACTCTACATCGAACATTTACATCGCGTTCATCTGCATGCTGGCCCAAAAGTATTACTCGGTATACTTCGTCAAAGGATATGGATAATAAATGCAAGAGAAGTAGTTCGAAAAGTGGTACGCAGCTGCACTCACTGTTTCCATTACAAACCAAAATTGATTTGTCAAATAATGGGAGATTTACCAGTTGATCGTTTTAGAGCCCAACGACCATTTCTAATAACCGGTGTTGATTTTTGTGGTCCGTTCCTGACTTCATACCGAATTCGAGGTAAGGTACCTTACAAAACCTACATAGCTGTTTTTGTGTGCTTCAGCTCAAAGGCAGTTCATTTGGAGCTTGTGTCTGATTTATCCACAAATAACTTTATACTTTGCCTGAAACGTTTTGTAAGTCGACGTGGTCTGCCCCAACGAATTTTTTGCGATAATGCAACAAATTTTACTGGTGCCAATAATAATCTCAGAGAATTGAAGGAAAAATTGCTCTCCGAGCCAACAAAGGCTGATCTTAAAACACATTGCTCACAGAATGGGTTCGAATTTTGTTTTATTCCCCCTCGTGCTCCACATTTCGGTGGACTATGGGAAGCAGCAGTGAAATCTGCTAAAACTCTTCTGGTGAAAAATGTGTCTCAAGCCCGCCTTACATTTGAAGAACTACAAAGTCTAATAGCAGAAATAGAAGCTATATTAAACTCTCGTCCTATCGCGCCAATGACAGATGACCATAATGATGGTGAAGCTTTGACTCCTGGTCATCTTTTGATTGGTTCATCCTTAATATCCGTTCCTCAAGCGACATTTAATACAACAAGCTTATCAACACTAGAAAGATGGCAGCAGATTTCGTTTCTCAAAAATCAATTTTGGCAACAGTGGTCTAGAGATTATCTTCATTCATTGCAACTACGTTCGAAATGGTCAAAAACGCAACCAAATATCAAGATTGGGGATTTAGTCATCATTCATGAAGATAATACACCCCCACAAAACTGGCCTCTAGCACGAGTGACAAAAACAATTAGTGGTACCGATGGATGCGTTCGAGTGGTAGACTTAAAAACTGCAAATGGCTCCTTTCGAAGGCCCGTACACAAAATTGCTCTACTTCCGAGCTCTAATGATTCTTGAAGCACAGGTGTTTCAACGGGAGGAGAATGTTGGGTGAGATCATAGTAGTCACCATATCATCTCTAAATTAAGTGTCGTCACTGGTATTAATCCCTTTGGAATTTAAATTTAACCGTATTAATTCTTATTGTTGTTGTACATGCACTTGCTTATGCATGTACATACATATATACATACATTGTTGTTTGTATAAATTCTTTCTACATTCTTTTTAATTTTAATATTCGTTTACAAATTTTGCTAAAAATGTTAAGATCATTTACATTCATACGTATATTTGTTGTTCTTTATAGCGGACCACTTTTTGTTCATAAATTCTTTTGTGGTTCAAGTCAACAATATTATACTTTATAAAATTATTAGTTAAACTATCGTGGAATAAAGAACTCATAATTTAAAATAATCAAATTTCGTTTTTCAAATTTTTAATTTTAAACATACAATAAGTTGTATGCAACAATGATTAAGTTATAAATCGTCAATATGTAAGAAGTTCTACGGAAAAAGTCGTCAATCGTCATTTTAGCAAATTGGCATAAAAATCGTCAAAATGACATAAAATCGTCACATCTAACAGCCCTGCTCCTAATACCTAATATTATTAGTAACAAAACTATTTCCAGGAACTGAAATAACAAAAACTGAATAATTAAACTGAAAAGTGAAATAATTATATAAAAATGCCACTCAAGGAATTTTTATTTAACGAAAAATGGACAATAGGATTTTCAGATGATGTGGAAAAAAAGGTAAAAAGTGTATCGCCATTAAATTAAAAAAAATTTTATATTTGTAAATAAATCTTGGTAAAAGAGAACTAATTATTTTGTAATTTTTATATCAGATTTCGCAAGTATGCCGGTGTATGGGTGTTGTAAAATATGGTTCAGTTCAAAAACAAATACTGAATGAAAGAATTTGAAGCGGTGCTACTGCTCCTCGGTTCTAAAGATTTAAAAGAAGTCAGGACTTCCTACAACAAATTACCTCACAAACGGTAATTTTGGTTAGTGAATGGAAATAAGTTATTGAAGAACTAAATTGGATGGCACTCAAGAGCATGGTAAAAATTGCAGCAATGAAGCTACGGCTCTATACAGCCTGACAGCCAGACTCAATTTGTACCTGCCTCAAGTGTGTTTGCATCCCTAATCCTTGCCATACCCCTAACCCCTTAGCTGTCACAACGCGATAGATAATTTTAAAAGGGTTATCTGCCGGGACTTACAGACTAGTAGGTCAGGTGTGTAGCAAAGAGTAGGAACGCACTCAAAAGCTATTGCCTACTAATTGTAATTGGGCTACTCGTTTATGAGGCTGCGATAGTGTACCTATTGTTGACGCAACGCGTTGAAGACTTAACGTGCCTTACGCCAATTATGCACTGCCTAGTTCTCCAAACTAAAAATCTAATTATCCCACTTTCGGCCCCACGTTGGGCGCCATATTGTATTAGCTGGGTATCGAAAATTGAACACTATTGTGTTGATGTGGCCAGATTGTTGGCAGCGCTAGCATGCTGGAGTATTGCTCCGGACGAAGCTCGCCGTCTTGGGGGGGATCTTGCTAACCTGTCTGGTTACGACAGCCACTAACAAAAATTCGATGCCAGCTAACTCGCAGCTGTAATGCGAGCAGAACATTGAGAAAAAAAGGAGAAGGCCGAAAGTGAATGCTAAAAACGAAGAAAAAAAATTAACCCTTACACCTTACTTAAGCTGTGTTCTCACTATGTGTATTTGTCATATGGAATGTAACATTTTCACATGGTAAATTTGTACATATAGTCTGAACCCCTTCAACCAATAGCCTGTTTTATTTCTTTGTGTACAGTACACATGATTTAGAACGGGCTCTATTTTGAAGTGACAAAGCTTCTGACATCAGCTGGTTTTTAATAAAGCAATTGTTTGCGGACGGGAAAATGCAATAAAATAATCATTAAATTAAAAAGTATTAAATAAAATAAGTGTACGATTAAATAAAAGAAGTATATATAACAATAAAATATGTATAACCACTCGGCTGTTTTATGATTGTTTGCTTTATAGGTTATGTAAAATGTACGTAACATACCAACAGGTGAACACAAAAATTATAAACCTTATGTAAACCGCAAATTTTGACATTCACATGAAATCACATGTGTATAAGAAAGTGACATTCCATAAGATAAATACACATAAGTGAGAACACAACTTTACTGCAGTTTTCCCTACAAGATTTACTTTAGGACACCTTCTGTTATGCTGACCTTTTGCACTGCGCACCCTATCAAATCGCTCTTGAGGATTTAATCTTTGGTAACGTTTTGCCACATTGTCTCGTTACCCCCTATCTTCGACTTACACTTTCTCACATCACCATCCTATGGTTTCAATTAAAATGAAAACATGACTATTTTCTATTTTAACAATTCACCTAGCGTGATTATTTATTATTTCAATTTTGAAGTGAATGAAATAATTTAAATTAATACTTAAAATTTAATGATATTGACGAGCATTAAAAATCGAAAAAAGAAACATTAATATCAATTAATTTTTAATCTTTACATTCTTGTTATAATAAAAGACTATGGGAAAAAATCCATTTTTAAATTAGGGAGTTCACAATAGCGTTCTAAAATGTGTCTTAATATAACGACGTTTCCATTTTAGTCTTTTATTATGGGTTGGCAAGTTTGTTGTTTTTGTTTTGCATGTAAATGAAATTTACTACCAGATGACAATTTTAAACGTCTAAGAAGCATGTTTTTTTGAATGCAATAATATTTTAAATTAAGAATTTGTGTGTGGTTTGAGTGTATTGGTGTTTCTTTGGCATATTGATAGGTAGCAATCACTATCGTGCTTGTGTTGTTCTTTTGTTTGTTGTGTATTTTGAGTTCGTGTTTTATACATGTAAATAGTAAGAAATATTCGGTAAACTTCGTCGTTACTTTTATTACTTTAATATGCTATGCTTTGTATGGTTGCTCACAATGAAATTTTAAGGTGTAACGATATTGCTCTTCGGTAAACTTCGTCGTTACTTTTATTACTTTAATATGCTATGCTTTGTATCGTTGCTCACAATGACATTTTAAGGTGTAACGATATTGCTATTTCCAAATTTTAAGATACAAATTGTGAATTCCCTAAATATGTACATTTTTCTTGGTTATTTTTTTTAGCTTATTTGCGGTTGGTGCCTGTGGGAAGCTTGGTCTGTTCGTACCGGTGTCTTTAGTGCGAGTAGAAATGTACGTATCAACAAACTTTAATTTAAAGTAAACACCTAAAATTTCGAAGCTAAATTGGCTTCCTAATAAAATGGTAATCGACGGTTTGAGCTCAAAACGACGGAGTTAGTCCGCACAAGACAAAAGTACGAACGAAATACGGTATGTAATTGGGTGTTTTACCTAAATTAAAAAAAATGTTAAGAACACACATATATAGTTTCACGTCCGTTTGTTGTCCGTGCGTATGAGTTCGAGTCTATCGCACGATAACTGACACTGGTGGAACTGGTGGTGCTTAGTACGGGCGCTGCTCCCGTGACACTAAGCGTTGTTGGCTGCTGAGTGCTGGAGCGGAATGGAGACGTTGGAGTTCCCACGTTGGGTATGACGGCGATGGTGGGCGGAGGAGTTTGAAGTTTTTGTTGTGAGCGTTGCAGTATAAGAATTTTAAGCTGGATTTAAATTAATAAGTACGACAACGTTTATTGAAATTGTTAATTTAAAGCACTTTTTCTTGGCTTAGTTATCTCTTTAAATCACACTTTAAATTATGGCTGAAGCCGTGGATGGTTTATCATCGGCTAATTATTTCCATTACTTTAATTGTTAGAAAACTGTATGGTGTTTTGTATTGTTCTAGATGTGTTTAAACTTTGTTGAATTTAAGGCTTTATTGTCATTTTGCACTTTTATTTTTCTTGTAACATTTTTGTATATTATTGTTTTTATTTGATTTAAGTTTTTAGTCTTACTATTACTGGATTTTTAATTTCAATTAAAAACACATTACCACTATAAAACGTTTTTGTGTTTTTTTAATATTGTTATTTAAAAAAACTCCTTCACTTATACTTTTTGTTACCTCCTCCTCCACCGTGTCATACCAGCTCAAAATATTTTTACCAAAAAGCCTCTATCATTTCTCTAACACTAGCCAAAAGACCTACCTCACGCCCAGCGTTGACAGAAGTTTTCCGAAGAAAATCATCATTTGACGAAATAAAAATCATATTTTGATATAAAAAATCATCATGAATATTTTATTCCAATATATTCAAAGCAAGGACAAACAATGAAACTGTTATATAAAACTAAAACAAAAACGCATTCTTCAAAGCTTATATGATTTCCTTACATTTACAATTCCTTATAGATAGGAAAGTTAATACTTTTTTGGTAACCAAATATATAAGATTCTTGTACATTTGAAAATTTTATGTATTTTTTTCAATTATACATTTTACGTAATACCTACATAGTAAAAATTCGTGAAAAAGAATTCAGATCAGGAGCAATCCCCAAAGTATACTAAAAATTGTCATGACGGTAAGAATATATAAGAACGTGGCAAAATCACGTCCACCGCGAAAATGGTCAAACTCACGCACAAAAGTATAAAGAAGCTCTGAAAACATAACACGAGTATATATCGAAAACATACTAGTATTAGCAAAAAAGCTTTAAAATAAATTATCAATGTCACTAAAATAAAAACTGTATGATATTTTCGCATAAGCTTTTTTAAATCACTGATGAAAGTCACATCATAACGAGTTTCCCTAAATTTTTATATGTTAACAAATTTCCATATTCACGAAAACATTAATTTTATAAAATATGTAACGAAAAATCCAGTTTCGAAAAGTGTCCAATAACACATGTTTATAGTATGTAACGGTTTTTTATGTCAAATAAGTGACTTTGTTGCTTTGTTTTACTAAATCTGCATCATCACAATGTGATTTCATATTTTGGACGCAGCCAGAAACTAAAGAATTCAATTAAATATATATTTGTATACAGTGGTGGAAAAAATAACAGGGACACATACAGTTTTTAATATTTTCTTAAATATTTATATGCTTTTGCATAAATAAAATTTAATATATAAATTAAATTCAAGGCATTCAATTCGTCCATGTAAAAAAAAAAACCAAAAAAATTACAATCCTGCTGCATTCGGAAATTTATGTAATTCAAAAATATATACCTTGAAAAAATAATAGGGACATTTTATATATTACAGAACAAAATTAGTTTTTACTATTTAATCCTAATATTATTTCAATATTTGATAGAAGCTCCTCTTTGAATACTTCCTGACACCGTCACATCATTGAACTCTCAAGATTGGTGCAGATATCCGGAGAATACGAGTACTAAGGTTACTGAATTGTGACCCACATAACCTATTTATTTGTAAGTTTTTACGTTTCAACTTCTTATTTTTTAGAGCACCAGAGAGGTGTTCTATGGGATTCGAGTGTGGTGATTGGGACTGTCACTATAAAATCTTAGCTCAAAAAAAGTATGAGACGTTATTGTGAAAATAATTTTCCCTATTATTTCTTCCAGCAATGTATATCTTTATAAAAAAATTGCGAAGAATAGTTAAGCGGGGTATACACTATCGAACACGAGTGACATTTTTTTCAAATTATTGCTTGCTAGATAGTGTGGGCACTAATTTCGTCATTCAACAGTCAATTAAAAAAAAGAATTACGGTTGATTGACAGTCGGATGCCATATTGGTTTTTGACTGGTGGTTGTGTACCAAAAAGTGTCAGTCAAGAGTTTTATTTGTAGCATACAAATTACAAATTGCGATAAACAATGATTTGTTAAAAAATACATATCTGATGCTATGATATGGAACCAAGAATGATAGAATACATATTGCGAATGTCCGTTAACTTTTGTGTGCTGATGTGACGTCAAAATGAGTTTGAGATCGTAATGTAAACAAAATTTCCCTATACCAGATAAACGTGTTTGTGTGATGTTGTTTGTGCTTATCTGCTGATGTGACGTAGATGCGCAGAAATAAAATGTTTTCAAAAGCTGAATGCGTAATCTATATTATATCATTCTTGATATGGAATGTTGTCTTGGGATATAACAGGATTATGGTTTTATAGTACGCGTGCAGAGAACAAAGAGTGGATGGTAAGTATAAATTGTAGTTAATGAATTAAAATTATTTAATAGAAAGTGTATTTATGATATTTATTATGTAGCAAAACTCCTAAATTTATTTGTTTTCTCTTGGTAGCGTGTAGGTAAGTGCACAACCAAACTTTCATTCATAGCACGGTAATAATTGCAGGATGAAATATTGGCGACAGGGCAACCACAATGGACATAGCCACTTCCTGGAAGGAGTGCGGTGGGCTTGCATCCCTAAAAAGGTTAGTGAAATCCATTTAAAGGTGAACAAAACCATGCGACCATAAAATTTCCGCGCCGTATATTTTGGTTTGCGGCTTCATCGCCGCCAAAATGAATTTTTACCGGCGCGCCACCGTGACCAAAATTAACGGCGTCAAAACATATTTGTGCTTAAAAAAACAGAAACTAATATAAATTAAAATATTGGGGAATACTGTTGGTTACAAAAGTGACCGAACTGAAGAAAAAAATATATATAAATGTTAACAATCTAGGCTGGAAAAACTAAAGTGTTTTAAATTTTTCATTTCAGACAATGAATGCTAGCGAAGAAAACTGAAGCTGATGCGGACTTCCGTTACCTGCCATTAACACCAGGTGAGTTGGTGTAAGCCCTAGAATTGCAGGGACTAAAATCACCAAGGTATTTAAGGCTATCGCTTTAAATCCCTGGCGAGAAGTACCCCCTGCAAATTCTTAAAACAAGCAAACATAATAAATAATTTATAATCATCATATAGAGCTCCAAAAATATTAATTTTGTCGGTTTTGTTTATTTTGCAGGGTTAAAATATTAAGGGACTCTAAAGCTTAGGCACAGGTTAGTCATGTGACCGGTCCACCCCGAAGGTAATAATACATATTTTACTGCAAAGTAATATATACTAAAGTCTAATTTTTTATAGGCTTTAATGATCTTTAAAGAAGTTAGAAGGCAGGAACCTAGCCTCAATCACCACCGAAACCTCATTCACACAGTAAATTACTTGGTGAGTTTGATTTTCTAAATTATTTAAATTTGATTAAGTTATTTAGTGTATTTAAATGTAAGATTTTTATATTCGAAAGGTCGTGTAATTTATATTTATTCAGGATCGTTTCCGGTATGAGATTGTTTGATTTCATTTCAAAATTTCTATACCGGTGCAGATATTATTTGGAAAAAAAGGAAAATAAAGCTATCCAGTTTTAAGTTTACCAAAACAAATAAAAAATATTACATATTATGCTACAACTTGCTGTAATACCGGACTCAGAGTAATGTTGTCATACTAGGTGAATAACAATTCCAAGTCCTTAATGGCATAGTTCCCCAGGGCGTTACTACGGAATTGCACTTTGTATGATAACGGTTACAAATGTAATCAGCTTAGAAACGTAAGCATTACACAGCGTATTCACGAGAAATTAACTTTGAGATAACATGAGAAAAAACGTCGGCAGAATACTAAAAACAAAATGTCGAATTTTCTCTTAATCTCATAGTAGGGGAAGACGTAATTTTACTTTTCCGATAAGATTTCATTTTATGCAAATGCTCATCGAGCTAACATGTACTACTTTTGCATAATTAGTTACTTTATTTTTAATTTTTCACACAAATTTAAATTTATAAATCAATTAAACACATTTATTCATTTATTTAACACAGAAATTTTATAAAAAAACATCGCTTTTCATTTATTTTAATAAACACACAAACATGCACACTATTTTATTTTCATATACATGTGTTTTTTGACAGTTCATTTCATAAGATTGTTGTTATAAGAATTCTTATAACAACACTCTCATAAAAATTCTTGTAACACTGAGATAACACTAATTGAAGTCTACACGTAACATAATTCTCTCTGCGATTGAATTTGGCAATATCATCTTACATATTATGTTACGTGTAGACCTCAAGTTATGGTTGTGCAAATAATGTATTTTTGATCTATTAAATCAATATATTTGATTTAAATGATTACAAAACTGGACAAATTTTAAAATTGAATAAAGCAAATAATATCATCAGCCGTATGATTAAAAACTTGAAAAAAAATAAAATTTATAGCTTGTTGCGCGATAATTTTATTTATTTAAAATTTAGCTAATTAAAAACAACTAATTAATAACCCAGTAGCGTAAAAAATCTAAATAAACCTTGTTTATTTTAAAAATTAAACTGTTTTATTCATGTAAATGGTTGGCTAGCTTATACTAGAAAATTCAGGAAAGTTTAGGCTAGAACTGTTAGGACTAAGACCACCAAAGATTTAGAGCTATGCTTTCAATCTTTGGCGAGAAATACCCCCAACAATTTCTCTCTACGATTTTATATTTAACAAACATCCGAACCTTTTTCATGAAGTCCACACCTAAAAACAGTTGCTTCTTAAGCGTAGGCACTAAGAAAAATGTTACTTCTTATATACGACTATTGAATTTTATTTTTGACTTTATACGACCTATTACTTTATGCGGACTGCCATCAGCGGTCTTAATAAAAGAAGAAAAACTATAGATTTTCAATCCAGTCTCTCCAGTCTTTGCAGCCTCTACCTAAAGAGGTGACTGTGGCGCCACTATCAACCGAGCATTCTATTTCTTTGTTGATAACTTTAATTTTTGCATAAATGCGAGAATCTGCGCCCTCATGCAATGAAGCTGAGGCAATTTCTCGTCGAATTCTTCTTCGCATTTTGTACCTTTCTCTGGCTGTCTTCATTCGTTTAGATACTTTGTACTCTACTTTGGTATAAGGTAACATATTAGGACTAGCTATCGCAGTAGGTGTCTTTGACTTATCATATTCTGATTTACCTAGAATTGAATTAGTATTTTCAGTGTCAATTGGCAAACTGGATGGTATATAGCGGCTCGGCTGAAATGATGTCCAATGACTTGCCCAAAAATTTTCAGCTCGTTTGGCCTGCTGCCAGAAGTCATTTAAGCTCTCTATTTTTACAGAGAATAATAGCTGTGTAAGTGATGGTTTTAAATTGTTCTGCATAATTTCTACTAACTCCTTCTCTGAATAAGGACACCTTTGCTGATTTCTCAGCCTTACTACCGAATTAAAGAAGTCTTGAAAAGATTCTTGCGGCAGTTGCTGGCGATTTATTATTTCTTTTTGCAGCAGAAAATCATTTTCGTAGCGCATATACTGTTTTAAGAAGGCTTCTTTTAACTGTTTCCATGCTTGAACTGAATTTAATCTGCGGAAATTCCAACACCAGTCTAATGCCTGCCCTTCCATCACCGAATGAAAATTGCGACATACGTCATTATCAGAATACCCATAGTCATTCTTGAGTATTCAACCCTGAAGATAAACTCCTCTGCACTTATTGAGTAGGTGGTGCCATTAAATTTGATGCCCCACACCGACAAATCAAGTGGTGGCTGCCAGCTGCCATAGGGTTGAGGTGGTAACTGCGAACCACTATCAAACTGATAACTTGGTATATTCTGCGATATATAATTTGGCGTTAGATTTTGTGTTGCTGAGTATACCTGCGTATATCGCTGATAATTATTTTCCAATAAATTTTGTTCCCTGGCAGGTTGTTCCTGTTCAAAAGGCGGAAATAGTGGGTTAAAAGGAAAACCTGAGGCCATATTCTACTCATAAGTCCTAGATTAAAAAGATAACTAATTCTAATGGAAATAAATAAATAAAACAACAAATAATAACTAAAATTATTAGCAAATGAAATTATTTTTAAAATAATAATTGGAAACACTCCTAATCAGGGCTGTTACGCTTTTTTCCCGGAAAATCGTCAAAAAATATGAAAAAAGTCGTCAAAACCGTCATGACTTTCGTAAAAATTCTTCAAAAAATCGTCACGTTAAAAATATGTCTAAAATCGACTTAGTGTATACTTTGTAGAAAAGAAAATATACTTTCATCTAACAGAAGAGCAGTTCTGTGGCTTTATTGAGATGATTTACACATCGTCAGCTTATTGGTTTGGCCCACCGACCATTTTTGAAAAAAATTAGCTAGTAGTGGATTATATATATTTTGGATGTCCTCTTTCCAAATCAAAACCCCGTTTCAAGAAATTGTTAATGGTTTCTGAGATATCGAACAACAACTTTAGTTCAAATGCACAACAACGAGGCTTGTCTTGCCTTATAAGTTACTATTAGGTGTAAGCAGAAAAATCCATAAAAAAGAAAAATTAAATGTAAACTTATTTTGCGAAACTAGAGAGCCAAGCAATAATAAAAATTCGACATTGCAAAAGCAGGAAAATTAAAATTTATATCAAATGAAAGGTTAAAAGGACGTCGATAAAATTGCATACATACATAAGTAAAGTTAGGAAAAATATAAACATTTCATTTGGTTCGGTATGGGTTAATGGATTTGAAAAATTGTAACTCCGGAACAAAGGAAGCGTAACGAAAAAAGAAATTTCACAATATTTACCAGTTATAGAGGGCCATTATATTTTGCTCTTTACCGTTTAAAAATTTTTGTATTTTAGATGTGTTTCCTTTACAATTCGCATCTATTTGTATGGATATGCAGAAAAAAGGGGGGAAATTTTATATGCCAAATTTAATACTTTTTCATTTTCAATAAAAGTTTAATATTTTTTAATCATATTTATGACCAAACAAACTACTTTTCAACCGTTTGCATTACCTTATAATCGTTAAATCATTTAATAAATCATTAGTAAAAAACGAGACATTTATTCCCTTGTTGTCACAGTAGTGGTGTCTGCGCTTATCATACAGCTGATCAGTATTTCAACCTCGGGCGAAGTAAAGTTGATTTTTTAATTGTGTGCATACTCGTAAAAAAGGGGTTTAGGCCGTATCAAAATGGTTGTACCCTAGACCAGTAAGTAAAATACTTAAAACATAACAGTAACTTAAAATGTTACTTGTAAGACAAGGTGGTAAGTACTTGCCCTTAATGACAACCTCATATTAAAGTAATTTGTTATTAGCATTGTTTATTAGCATTTTAACTAATTACTTTGCTATCAAAATTTTTGCTTGGTAGTCTGGCTGAAGTTTTTAGGAAAAATTTTCTGACTTTACAAAGGAATTAACTTATCACTACATCAGTATATTTATATTAAAATATTTTATAGCGATATTATGGTAAGAAAAATATAATTGAAGCTTACGATTTGATTAACTTCTAACGAACATGCATTTTTATAAATTCACGATCATTTTCGGATTTATTGTTTGTTAGTACTCTTTTACTAAATATTAAAAAAATATTCTTTGAGATCAATAAACCGTAGCTCCAATATTTTATTTTCAGGAAAATGATTAAGTTATAAATCGTCAACATGTAAGAAGTTCTACGGAAAAAATCGTCAACCGTCATTTTAGCAAATTGGCATAAAAAATCGTCAAAATGACATAAAATCGTCACATCTAACAGCCCTGCTCCTAATACCTAATATTATTAGTAACAAAACTATTTCCAGAAACTGAAATAACAAAAACTGAATAATTAAACTGAAAAGTGAAATAATTATATAAAAATGCCACTCAAGGAATTTTTATTTAACGAAAAATGGACAATAGGATTTTCAGATGATGTGGAAAAAAGGTAAAAAGTGTATCGCCATTAAATTAAAAAAATTTTATATTTGTAAATAAATCTTGGTAAAAGAGAACTAATTATTTTGTAATTTTTATATCAGATTTCGCAAATATGCCGGTGTATGGGTGTTGTAAAATATGGTTCAGTTCAAAAACAAAAACTGAATGAAAGAATTTGAAGCGGTGCTACTGCTCCTCGGTTCTAAAGATTTAGAACAAGTCAGGACTTCCTACAACAAATTACCTCTCAAACGGTAATTTTGGTTAGTGAACGGAAATAAGTTATTGAAGAACTAAATTGAATGGCACTCAAGAGCATGGTAAAAATTGCAGCAATGAAGCTACGGCTCTATACAGCCTGACAGCCAGACTCAATTTGTACCTGCCTCAAGTGTGTTTGCATCCCTAATCCCCACGTTGGGCGCAATATTGTAGTAGCTGGGTATCGAAAATTGAACACTATTGTGTTGATGTGGCCAGATTGTTGGCGGCGCTAGCATGCTGGCGTATTGCTCCGGATGAAGCTCGCCGTCTTGGGGGGGGGGGGATCTTGCCAACCTGTCTGGTTACGACAGCCACTAACAAAAATTCCATGCCAGCTACCTCGCAGCTGTAATGCGAGCAGAACATTGAAAAAAACGGAGAAGGCCGAAAGTGAATGCTGAAAACAAAGAAAAAACAATTAACCCTTACACCTTACTTAAGCTGTGTTCTCACTATGTGTATTTGCCATATGGAATGTAACATTTTCACATGGTAAATTTGTACATATAGTCTGAACCCCTTGCACCAATAGCCTGTGTTATTTCTTTGTGTACAGTACACATGATTTAGAACGGGCTCTATTTTGAAGTGACAAAGCTTCTGACATCAGCTGGTTTTTAATAAAGGAATTGTTTGCGGACGGGAAAATGCAATAAAATAATCATTAAATTAAAAAGTATTAAATAAAATAAGTGTAAAATTAAATAAAAGAAGTATATATAACAATAAAATATGTATAACCACTCGGCTGTTTTATGATTGTTTGCTTTATAGGTTATGTCAAATGTATGTAACATACCAACAGGTGAACACAAAAATTATAAACCTTATGTAAACCGCAAATTTTGACATTCACATGAAATCACATGTGTATAAGAAAGTGACATTCCATAAGACAAATACACATAGTGAGAACACAGCTTTACTGCAGTTTTCCCTACAAGATTTACTTTAGGACACCTGCTGTTATGATGACCTTTTACACTGCCCACCCTATCAAATCCCTCTTGAGGATTTAATCTTTGGTAACGTTTTGAAACATTGTCTCGTTACCCCCTATCTTCGAATTACCCTTTCTCACATCACCATCTTATGGTTTCAATTAAAATGAAAACAAGACTATTTTCTATTTTAACAATTCACCTACCGTGATTATTTATTATTTCAATTTTGAAGTGAATGAAATTATTTAAATTAATACTTAAAATTGAATGATATTGACGAGCACTAAAAATCGAAAAAAGAAACATTAAAATCAATTAATTTTTAATCTTTACATTCTTGTTATAATAAAAGACTATGGAAAAAAATCAATTTTTAAATTAGGGAGTTCACAATAGCTTTCTAAAATGTGTCTTAATATTACGACGTTTCCATTTTAGTCTTTTATTTTGGGTTGGCAAGTTTGTTGTTTTTGTTTTGCATGTAAATGAAATTTACTACCAGATGATAATTTTAAACGTCTAAGAAGCATGTTTTTTTCAATGTGGTACTATTTTAAATTAAGAATTTGTGTGTGGTTTGAGTGTATTGGTGTTTCTTTGGTATATTGATAGGTACCAATCACTATCGTGCTTGTGTTGTTCTTTTGTTTGTTGTGTATTTTGAGTTCGTGTTTTATACGTGTAAATAGCAAGAAATATTCGGCAAACTTCGTCGTTACTTTTATTACTTTAATATGCTACGCTTTGTATCGTTGCTCACAATGAAATTTTAAGGTGTAACGATATTGCTATTTCCAAATTTTAAGATACAAATTGTGAATTCCCTAAATATGTACATTTTTTTTGGTAATTTTTTTTTTAGCTTATTTGCGGTTGGTGCCTGTGGGAAGCTTGGTCTGTTCGTACCGGTGTCTTTAGTGCGAGTACGTATTAACAACCTTTAATTTAAGGTAATCACCTAAAATTTCGAAGCTAAATTGGCTTCCTAATAAAATGGTAATCGACGGTTTGAGCTCAAAACGACGGAGTTAGTCCGCACAATACAAAAGTACGAACGAAATTGGGTGTTTTACTTAAATTTAAAAAAATTTTAAGAACATACATACATATATATAATTTCATGTCCGTTTGTCGTTCGTGCGTATGAGTTCGAGTCTATGTCACGATACCTGACACTGGTGGAACTGGTGGTGCTTACTACGGCCGCTGCTCCCGTGACACTAAGCGTTGTTGGACGCTGAATGCTGGAACGGAATGGAGACGTTGGGTATCACGGCGATGGTGGTCGGAGGTGTTTGAAGTTTTTGTTGTGAGCGTTGCAGTATAAGAATTTTAAGCTGGATTTAAATTAATAATTACGACAACGTTTATTGAAATTGTTAATTTAAAGCACTTTTTCTTGGCTTAGTTATCTCTTTAAATCACACTTTATATGATGGCTGAAGCCGTGGGTGGTTTATCATCGGCTAATTGTTTCTATTACTTTAAGTGTTAGAAAACTGTATGGTGTTTTGTATTGTTCTAGATGTGTTGAAACTTTGTTGAATTTAAGGCTTCATTGTCATTTTGCACTTTTATTTCTCTTGTAACATTTTTGTATATTCTTGTTTTTGTTTGATTTAAGTTTTAGTCCTATTATTACTGGACTTTTAATTTCAAATAAAAACACATTACCACTATAAAACGTTTTTGTGTTTTTTTAATATTGTTATTTAAAAAAACTCCTTCACTTATACTTTTTGTTACCTCCTCATCGACCGTGTCATACCAGTTCAAAATATTTTTACCAAAAAGCCTCTATCTTTTCTCTAACACTAGCTAAAAGACCTCCCTCACGCCACCAAAAACTGTCCTTTTCCAGTAAATTTAATCCTCATATCATCTTTGTTGTTGTATAAAATCATACGATTTTCTACCTCCATTGCTTTTATTTTATTTGCATATGTTTTTTTTTTGTTGATAACAACACAGCAAAAGTAATCAGCTGTTTTTATTGTATTACCCGAAAACTACAGGGTGCACACTACAACGTACAGAAATACTTTTCTATATGGACTTTGACGCTTTTAAAAGACAAAAACAAAAACTCAACTGATTGCTCGAATGTACTTCATATAAATTTGATATTTTTATACTTCTGCAAGACTGCAAAAAAGGATGTTAAGGAAATAGTTATATTAACCAAAAATTTTACCTTTAAAAAATATTTTTTAGATAAACAAATTTATTTTGATATTTTGGGTTTAGTGCCACCATCACAAAAAGAAGCGCTAAAAGTTAGACTAAAAAAGCGCCGAGCATTAACTCTAAAAATTTTCGCTTCGAAAAGTTGAAAAGCATCGAGTTGACAACACTGGTTTTATTCATTAAAGGTTTACTTTAAAAATAACAATCATTCTCATATTCTTTTTTCGCAAGTAATTTGTATATAATGCTGAAATTTACGTACAAGAGACATCATACATGTTGGTATTAAGTCGTTTATGATGGAGCTGATTAACTCATACTTATACCGGCGAAGCTCTCCACATCCTAATCCTTCTTAATAAAGACATTCGTATAAAAATTACTTTAGATGAAAGGATATAATTGGAAATAAAAAATTCCATATATCAAAAATAAAGAAGCCACTATAAAAAATACCGCGATTAAAAATATGTACCTCCATTTGCTTTTCGAGAGACCTTCCTTAGAAACCCTTCAAAATGGCCTTTTTAGAAGGTCTTTTGTCAGGCCTTCCAGAGATAACAAACGGAAGACCTTACCCGCAATGACGAGTGTAAAAAAGATATGGGTATGGAATGGAGCGAGCAGGCTTTGTTTATCCAAAAGAAGGAGTACAGAGGCCTTCTGGGACTATTTCACAGCACAAATGTGTTGGTGGAGGGTATATAAAATTCATCATAGCTAGGGTTGCCATTTCCATTTTGAGAAAAAGAGGATGACAACCACAAAAAATGAAGACATTTGGCCTAAAAAAGAGGACAATTAAAAAAACACATTTGGCAACAAAAAAAAGTGATGCAATTTCATTTGAAATAACAACGGCAATACAGCGCTGCTAACAATTCAAAAATTTTGATGTAAGACTGACTGCCTATTTCACGATGTCGAAAGAGTTTTTTCTTTAGTATAAATAATTACAGTTAAAACAAAAGCAAATTCTAAAACTTTGTTTCAAATGTAATTCTACGAAAGAAAGAATTCTTTTGACATCGTGAAATTGGCAGTGAATGTACAGGATGAAATATTTCATGGAACTAGTTGCATGAAAATTTGTTTTGTTGGCAAGAGCCGCGTTCCCAGTATAGGGGACTCGTCACCAAACTGAGGATATATTTTCGTGAAAATTTTGAGTTGGCGATCAGGAGATTTTTTTGACGACAACCCATGATTGATATAAACTATTTTTCTTTAATCTTAATTATTTTTATCGAAAAACTTTTTGTATATTATTTTAGTCACATTTTAAAACGATCACAAAATAAATTGGATTATTGGTGAAAATTATATAACGTTAAATTGGAACTTCAAAAATGTCAGAATTAAGTACAATATAACAACTTGGAACCGTATATAAAATCTGTATTTTTGAATTGTGTACCCTGTGTATTCGTTTGCTAGTTTAAACTAGTGTTGAGTTCTGATAACTTTATGTATATCATAATAAGCGCCAACCTGCATATCTATATGAAAAACATTACAAAAATAGTGCAACTCTTGTAGTTATAACGATATGGACAATTATTATGATATAACTGTTCAAAATTAGACACTTTGACTTTTACTAGATATCCATATTTTTACAAAATGGGAAACAGTAAAATAATTTTTAATAGAAAAAATTATTCTTGCAAAAAACTTTTATGTAAAAATAGTTTCTTGCGAATTCCGAAATGACAGACATTGATAGATATTGGCGTGTTTGAAATTACCATTTTTCCATATAGTTTTTGGGCATGAAAAATGGAAAATTATTGATTAGGTATGAAATAATACTGGGAACCTTCGCCAAGAGCCGTCGCGAAACAAACGGGTTAGGGAAAATGGCATGATGAATTTCTGTTTACATAACAATCGTTGACAATTTCGTATTGCATGGAAATTTCAACGGATAAACAGACAAAGAAATATGTAGCAACTTTAAAAGAGAATTGAAAAAATTTCCATGAAATAAACTCATCGCGTAAATTTAGGTTAATAAAAAATATATATGGCGAAGTGTAAAAAGTAGGACAACACCGGTCACTTGCAAAAAAAGGGAAAGGACTACCCCGGATGCCCTAAAAAAGAGGACAGTGTACGGGGAAAAGAGGACGGATGGCAGCCCTAAGCATAGCCGAATATAGCACTTTTATTTATTTTTTACTAAAATGAATTAATTTATGAAAATATTTATTAATCGGTTAACCAATTAAACCAAAACCTCCATTAATTACCGCTAATTTTAAGAAAGGTCTATATTCTTCATGTTAATTAAACTTTATAATAATAAGCGTAAAATTACCTTGAAGTCCCATTAAGTGATGGTCCAAGTGAGTTAAATGTGTTCCGATCATTGGTTTAGTTGGCATGCTAACCCAGTTATTATAGATAACAGGAGGATACCCATAATTTACTAACGGATGAAACCGCTTTATATTTTTATCGTAGGTTGGTATTGAAGAGATGCCATTATTTAAAATGTTTCCAAAATCAAACGACGCTATAAAGAAAATAACATTTTAAATAAATTTAGGTTTGGAGGTTTTAAATCAGTGTTTAAAAAACTACATTACCTAAACATTTTGTTACTATTGCTAAAACTAGTACTCCAAGCAATTATGAGTAGCGGCGCACAGAGGCGTATTTGGCCCGAAAAGCTGGCCAAAATAATTAAACGAGTTTGTTGAATTGAAAGTTTGAGTTTTTTGATAGTTTCAGTTTTAATTTGATAAAAATCTAGTGGCAAATGTTTTGTGGGTTCGTGTTCGTGGGATACTTACTTAAAAGTATTAGCGACAATAAAGCATTTTACAGATTTGAATTTATGAAAACTTGTTCCTCTAAAAACTGATATTCGGCATTTATAGACATTGTGAGGCGTTAAAAGTGATGCAAATAATATTTAAAACCAATAATTCAAAATACATAAAAGTTTAATATGACAAAGAGCTATAAGAAAAAGTGCCTGATGAGCAAAAATAGAAAAAAGTGAACATTTTCCAAAAATCATCAAAAATAATGGCGCAAACTTTTTTTGTTGTATTTGAAATAAGAGATTTTATTATGGTATATAACATTATTATTATAGTCGCTACCTTCACTTTTGAAAACCATCTTCATTTTGTTTTTTGCAAAAAAGTGTATATGTAAAAATAAATTTTTTTTATTTTTAAAGCGAATTATTTCAACATAAATGTTAAAGATAGTTATTTTTTAATGCTGATAATAGCTTTTGATCAAGTCTTTTAGCAAAAAAAAAATTAATGTAATACCTCTATTCGTTTAGCCACAAAAAACAAATCATATAAACATCTTTACACCGACAAAAAACTATTGAAAATGCATGTCCACAAACTATAAATCGCAACTTAAAGTCTTGAAAATTCACAGTGTGATGTAGAATTTTATTGTCTATCGATTTTTAAGTTTTCTGTAAATTCAGTTTTGCCTTTTTGGCCAGACTTTTGGCTCAAATACTCATCCGTGCGGCGGCAGGAGCGTTTAGGTTTAGGTTTATTTATGTATTTGACATCCTGCACAACAAGACTATGAGTCTTATAATTATAGTACAGGACAAGGTATGTGTTAAGGCCCTGATCCTACACGATCGCACGATTCATTCACAGGAAAATTTTACAAAAGTCTGACCGACTTTTAAAAATCGTTTCAAAATGTCGTTGTAGGTGCAACACTATTATACAAAAATGATGCAAAAACATATGTTTGTATTGTGCATGGTGAAATAAGTATACAGGTGGCCGCATAAGGGCAAGAAATACAATACAAAAAACAAATAGATAATGCTTGTCAAAAAATACGCTTGCTGGACGTGGCTTGTGCACAAAACTACCAGAACAAAAAATAATCAGCTAACGTTATGCTGCCACCTGTATACTTATTACACCATGGAATTGTGTATACACATGGATCGCATGAAAACTAAAATTTTATGAAACTTTTCATAAAATTTTGCCAAATCGCACGACTGGCCGAAAAAATCTGTCACACAGTTGCATTTTTAGTCCACACTACCATACTTTTCTGGCACATATGTCATATTGGGCAGATCGCGCGATTGAGTAGGATAGTGTATCATGGCCTTTAACAATTAAAATTTTTATACATGAATATATAATTTTGATAGTAATAATAAACTAATTTCAAAACGTTTTTTTTTATTTAAGAATAATACGTTAAAAGGGCCCTTTTAAAATGTATAGCATTGCTTAATATTTTTATATATGTAGGTTGGCAATGAATTCCAAAGGCGAATAGAATGTATAAAGAATTGCCACTCGGATATCAAAGTCCGGTGCCTAAATTGAATTAAATCATTGGATCTTCGGGAACGTGTAAACGATATTCTCCCAAAGAGATAATTGTGTTCACGCGTGTGTATAATTTTGTGCAATAGTAACAAGCTTCGCATTTTGAGCAGGTCCCCAAATGGTACTTCATATATTGTTTTCGCATGTGCTGATATGCGATCATACTTTGATAGGCCGAAAACATATGTATCTCACTACAGCATTAAACGCCACATTTAATTTACGTAGGCTAGAGGCATACCAAGAAGCAAAGATTTCGCATCCATACAACAATGTAGGTATCAGATATGACTTAGCGAGTAGAAGGCGTATTCTAAATGGTGTAAAATATTGCGTTTTCCACAGATTTCTTAGCATAGAGTATGTTTTGCCTGAAACAAAGTTTATAATGGGTGATTTTATAAGAACTATCGGAAAGTAAAAAAGAAAAAAACACATAAAATTCAGAAAAATGCATGAAATATTTATTTGGATCGATAGTTGGGTCGATATAATTTAATGTTTGAAGATTATTTCATGCAAATGTTGGCCGCGGCTGCGCCTCAAATGGTCCATCCGCTTAGTCCAATTTTGGCATACTCTTTTTAACATTTCGGCCGGTATCTCACGAATAATGTTGGCAATGTTGGCTTCCAGTGCGTCAATCGAAGCGGGCTTGTCGCTATAGACATTAGCCTTAACATAGCCCCACAAAAAATAGTCTAGAGGCGTTAAATCGCACGATCTGGGCGGCCAATTGACTGGTCCCAAGCGTGAAATAAACTGTTCACCGAACTCGCCTCTCAATTGGTCCATTGTTTCGCGTGCTGTGTGGCATGTGGCACCGTCTTGTTGAAACCACATGTCATGCAAGTCAAACTCTTCCATTTTGGGCAGAAACAAGTTTGTTATCATCGCACGGTAGCGCTCACCATTCACAGTAACGTTGTGATTCGCATCATCTTTGAAGAAATACGGCCCAATGATGCCGCCAGCCCATAATCCGCACCAAACGGTTGTTTTTTGTGGATGCATTGGTAGCTCTTGCAATGCTTCTGGCTGCTCTTCACTCCAAATACGGCAGTTTTGCTTGTTCACGTATCCATTCAACCAGAAATGAGCCTCGTCGCTGAACACAATTCTTCGATAATCTTGTGACTGTTTTTAAAAGTTTTCAGTGGTACGCAGTTTTCAAAAATATATTTTATGCTTTCTTCTAGAAAATTTAGTTGACTTTCAACTGATGGCATAAAGTAAATTGAGTTCCAATCGGTTCTTAGTAGCTCATGATATAACAGATTGTAGTTTAAGTTTTTGAACTCATAATGCACTAATGGCCATTGTAAATGCATTATAAATTTTAAAAATAAAAACGTGCTTATTACGAAAAAAAAATGAAATAGGAAAAGATTTTGACAAAACGAAACCTGAACTTTGTATCATGATGTAAACATAAGAGCAAACCGCATGTATCTATGATCAAAATAAATAGAAAAAAACTACCTGATGATCATGTTTAAACCAACGTTCGTATGGACGAGAAATCAAACAGAATTATTTAAAAATCTAGCAAACAAACATACTTAATTTATTGAAAATAGAAAGAAAATTGCATAAATACTAAAATAAGTATATTTAATATAACAAATAAATCATGTGTAATATTAACCATGCATTAAAATTTATTACAATAAAACTGAATAATAAAAAAAAATTTAATATATTTGGGTGTAAATAATTGTTTAAATCAAAATTTGCCTTTATATTGTTTAATGTATTTCTTTTTGTTCTTTGTCTTTAATTGTTTACTTGGTTACGTTAAATTCTAGTTATTAATTATGTTTTATGGTTCATTGATTTTTCATCAACCAAAATGATCAAAACAAAACAAAACGAAACAGATATAAGACAAAGAAATAAATAAGTGTTCGAAAAAAAAATAATGTAAATACCAAAATCAAATGCAAAATGAAATTACAATAATAAGAAAGAGAGTGAGTATCACTTACAAATTTGAGTCAAAATATCGATGTTCCCTCGTCGAAAGGCCTCTCGAATAGGTTCGATGTGACTGTTGATAAACGTGTTGATGGATTAAATGCTCAGCAACATGTTTTACGAAGAAAAAAAAAACATAAGCACTTTGAACAAATTATTATACACAAGAAAACAATATAAAAGAAACAAGAATTTAAAAAGAACATGAGCAAAATTAAAAGTATGTATATACTAAAAAAAAAAGAATTTAAAATAACGGAAAAAAAATTGTTATATGCACTTTACGAATTCTAATTTAATTTTTTTTATATGTTCACAACATCAAATTTAATATTAAATTACGTATATATTATTCTTTTAAATTATAAATTATTTAACATATGTATTGGCAATACCTTTTCTTTCTGCTTGATTAGCATATAGATATTAACTTTCACTAAAACAAATTTAACACAAATTGGTGAATATAAAATTTTATATATGCAAGACAATGGCATCATATAGGTATATGCACATATGCAAATTTTTTTTTTTTGATTTAATGTCTTTGAAAAGGAGTGTTAAATTTTTAATCTTTGGGACAACTTTAAAATTTTTTTCCCACATAAGTCACACATGTAAAATAATATCAACTTGGTCGATTTGAATACATCGAATGCACTTTTAACTGTGATCAAGTAAATGAAACATTAACTTCGAATAGGCGGTGATGAACATGAGAGAATATGAGCAAAAGGTGATGATAGCAAGTTTTCTCATTTATTAATCTGTCATCATCATATGAATATTACGAGCCTTTTTTTTGTTGTTGTCAATTAAATAATTGGGCACTTGGTGCCAAATCTGTATAAAACAAAATTATTTTATCAAAAAGAAATTTATAGATAAAGCGAAATTAATTAATTATTACCAATCGAAAAGACACCGAAGGGAGAATCCAAAAGAAGATATGCGTATTCTTGCAAACGTCTTAAAATACGAATAAGAATACTAACAACCTTCGGACAAAAAAAAATGTATGTTGTAATTGCTTCTAAAAGTCACCCTACTTTATGGATAAACCACCATTTATACAAGATTTGTTTAACGTACCTGAATAAATAATTTAATAATTTTATGATATCTATAGATGTAGTTACACTATAGAAATATTTAATTCTATGCAATCTTTAAAAATATTCCATATAGATATGTATGATTAGGTTAAAAAAAATCTGTTTTATTTTTCACAGGATGAAAAGAACTTTGCTTGTAGACAGTCGGAACTCAAATATCCACGTATACCACAAACTGTATCCACTATAACTCACATGATTTATCATGACTACACAAAATTGAAGGACTAACGCATTTTTTCCAAAAATTTGAGGTAAAAGAAAAACAAATGGGGGATAAACGTCAACGTTTAGACAGATATACTATCAGAACGGTTCGAATATTGGCAAGCAGATGGCGCTAAATATTAAAAATTAGACCGTTTGAAACCAAAGGTTAGTGCTTTTAAGAAGCAAGCGCCTTTACAATTTCCCCCTCCAAAAATCAGACTTTGGGGTTAATATATAAGACCAAAGCTGATCACGCTTGCGACAGGTTAATACTATTGTCTTATATCCCTCGCGTGATAGTTCCCCAATAAGTTGCCCTTCAGATCTTCCAGCTCGTAATTACTATTACCTAATTTTCTACGAACTCGAGCTTTAATGAATGTTGGAGCTAATTTGGCATTATATCCATGCTCATGATTACTTTGTTTAAAATTTCGTCTAAATACTTCCTGACCTACTTCAAACGATATATCCGCAGAGCGTAAATTATACCTCTTCTCATTCCTTTCAAACTGCTTCCTCACACACTCGGCTGCTTTCCTACTCATTATCTGTAGTGAATCTTCTCTATTGAATTGAACAGACCGATCATCTAACATTTCTAATTGGCGAAGTAGCGGGTAAGTTGAACCATTTGTCACCATATGCTGTCCAAAACCAGGTAATACGGAGAAGTCCCTATGGCGGAATGAATTGCAGATCTCAGTGAACAACTTATACTACTCAGCATCTCGTCCCAATTTTTTTGATGAGGTGCTACGTAGGATTTAATTGCTGCAAGAATGGATCTGTTGACCCTTTCTGAAGCGTTAGCCTGCGGGGCGTGTACAGCCGTGTAGACGTGACCTATATTATAACGTTTAAGTAATTGATTGAATTGCTGGGAACGGAACTGAGACCCATTATCTGACACGATAGTCTCTGACACACCAAAAGTGTGAAATAGGTCTTGCTCCAAATATTTGATAACAGGATCAGCAGTAAATTTTTTTATTGGCTTTATGAAGGGAAATTTCGAAAAATGGTCTAAAGCTATAAAGATACCAATATGGCCGCTCCTAGATCTGGGATATGGCCCAAGAAAATCAACATAAATCTTTTGGAAGAACCGCTTACTGTCTGAGATTTTTCCCATTGGAGGACGTAAAACTTTATTTGGGTGCTTCGATGATTTGCAGATATCGCAGTTGCTTACATAATTTTTCACGTCAGTTACCAGATCTGGCCAAAAATAATATCTACGTATTCTTTCAAGGGTTTTGTTTATACCATTGTGAGATGACAAAGGACTATCGTGTGCATGTCTTAGTACATCAGGAATCATTCCACGCGGGATCCACAACTTCCATGCCAAATCATCATGTAGTTTCTCACCTGTAGCATGCTCAGTCCGTCTGTACAAGAATCCATCCACAATCCGCAAGTCCGGCATTTTTCCAATGTTTTCACCTACTTTCTGTAACAGTGCCAAATGTTCCTCTGTAGAGAAATGTTCTGAGGTAAGATCTACAAATATTCCATTGTCGGTGTCGGACAGACTGTTAAACTCTAACGCGGACAGGTCGTCAGAATTGGCCCTAGAAAGCGTATCAGGGACAGTGTTCATATTACCCCTCCTGTGACAGATGTGGAATTTATAGCCTTGCAGCTTCAAAGCCCATCGAGACAACCTTGTGCTGAGATCCGTTTGTGACATTAGCCATTTTAATGAAGCATGATCTGTTATTATAGTAAATTCATGGCCTTCAATGTACGCACGGAATTTCTTAACGCTTAGTAGTGCAGCTAAGCATTCTTGTTCGGTAACGCTGTAATTTCGTTGGGCTTGGTTGAGCTTCTTAGACATAAATGCCAATGGAACCTCGTCGCCCTCCGAATTTTTTTGTACCAATACTCCTCCTATACCTGTTTTACTTGCATCGCAGTGAATATAAAATGGCTGCGAGAAATCTGGGCTATGCAAAACAGGAGCTGTACTCAATTGACTTTTTAATATATCAAAGGAATTCTGGGCTGCAGTCGACCATAAAAATTTTCTTCTAATTTTCAACAAATCTGTCAGAGGAGTAGCAATGGCAGCATAGTCTCGGATAAATTTCCTATACCATCCGGTCATACCTAAGAATCTTCGAATTTGCTTGATCGATCTTGGGACAGGGAAAGTAGTAATAGCAGAGACTTTGTCAGGATCGGTTCGAATTACACCATTGCCTACTATATGACCCAAGTATCTCACTTCAGGCACACAAAAGCTACTTTTTTCAACATTTATTGTTAAACGGGATTCACGCATTTTCTTTGCAACCAACCCTAGCACCTCAATATGCCTCTCAAAAGAATCCGAAATAACCAGGAGGTCATCTAGGTATATAAAAACTTCTGTTCGGAGATTCGGCGGTATGACTTTATCCATTAGACGCGACATAGTTTGCGGGGCATTGCAAAGCCCAAATGGCATCACTGTATAGTGATAAAGGGGACGCCCTGGTACCGTAAAAGCGGTTTTCTCCCTAGATTCTTTATCCAGGGGAATTTGCCAAAAGGCATCTTTAAGGTCTATGGCTGTTATATATTCGGCTTTAGGCAGTATACTTAGTATTCCTTCTATATGAGGCAATGGGTAAGCATCGCCAACTGTAACCGAATTCAACTTCCGGCTGTCCAGGCAAAGTCTATTCTTTCCGGGTTTTCTGTGGAGCACTACAGGTGATGACCATGGGCTGTTGGATTCCTCGATAACACCTAAAGCAATCATTCTATCTAGCTCCTCATAAATCATTTTCTCAATTGCAGGTGAAACAGAAAAGTGACGCTGTTTAATTGGCTTGGATTCCCCAGTATCAATAACATGGCAAAGAAGATTAGTTCGTCCTAAGCCTTCTTTTTTAAATGAAGGAAAAGTATTAATGATTTGTTCTAGTGTTTGCTTTTGCATAACTGAGAGGGGAATTTGATTACCTAACTCCTGCACTTCCGGTGAATATTTAGGCGACACACAGGAAGTCAAAGATGATGGAAGCAAATTGTACAATTTCCAAAAGTCTATACCTAAGTACAAATCTCTGCTTAAAGAGGGAACTATATAAACTCTCAGTGGTTTTTCAATGTCTCTAAATTTTACAGTAGTGTCGACAAAACCTATCACCATTATACTCTTCCCATCTGCAGTTCTCACAGTTGACTTTAACTTGCGGTACTGACTGCCCGAGGCCAAAAAATCTTCCGCTGCCTTCGATCCTAAGCAACTTAGGGAGGCTCCAGTGTCTAAAAGTGCTAACAATTGCTTACCAAAAAGAAACACCTCTGCATAGGGCCTAACATCTCCTGGATTATCGTTAAAAGAACAAATAAACTTCTTGCATAAATTTTTCACCTCAACCCAAAATGATTTCATACGCTTTGACGACCGCTTACTTTTACTTTTATTAGGAAAATTTGTTTTTAGACTGTCGCTATGTTCTTGCAAGCGAACATGTAGTGGCCTAAATACTGTTTCCTTATCATCAATGTAAACTTTATCCTGCTTTGTATTACCTATTAGCTCATTTCCCGCTAAAGGATTTTTATTTTTAAGAATATCTGTACAACTTTCATTGTCGTTACTTTGAATGTTTATTACTGTAAATGTTTTTATTGCATTTCCGTTTCCGATAATTTCGCTGGCCTCTGTGCACTTTTTGGTGCACGGCCTTTCAAGTTTTTTGCAGTACATTTCTGACAGTTGGGCTTGTATGTATCAGGACTTCCACATCCATAACAAAATATTGTCCTTTCAGATATACAATCGTGATATCGATGACCTGTTTTACGACAATTCCAACATATCAGGCTTAAAGCAGCGACCTCATCGGATACTATACTATCAGTATCTACATCCACGTGATCACAATCAATGTCTATTTCTGAAATTCGCTTTTGATTGGGTATAGGCCTGACTGGCTGAAAATTGTGTTTTCGCCGAATATCCTGCATAAACAACTCCCGACGTCTGCAGATATCTCTCAAGTGCTGTACTGAGTATATTTGCATGTTCAATATCTCGTGTTGTATTTCAGGGAGAAGGTTGCGCCTAAGAATCTCGACTAAGGTATTATCATGCAAAGGTTCATTTAACCGGTCTGTTAATTCCGCAATGGATTCATAAAATATATCAAATGTCTCATTTTGTTTTTGCTTACGATCTCTGATTAATTCTCTAATATCAACATCGGTTCTTGAATCCCTATATTGCTGTCTTAGAGCGCGACATAATTCCGGCCAAGTAAAATTTACAACTGATCTATGAAAACGCCAGAACCAGTCACTGGCTTTACCTTCAAATAAAGCACTAGAGTTTTTGCATAAAAGATCATAATTTCCATGAAGTGTTTGTACTGCCAATGATTCTATGCGATAGATGAAGTTATCTACAGAGATACTATTAAAACTACCACTAAATTTTATTTTCCAATTGGAAATAATTTGTAGAACTTTATCAGGGCGCACGTTAAGATCGGAAGCAAAAGAAAGCGCGGCAGGCGATGGATTCAAAATAGGTAAGGCATTAGGTGCTTGCTGTGATCTGGGATTAGTTCCGTTCCCCATTGTATTTAGGGGTGTTTCACTTCCAAAAATATGTTGGAAGTCACGCTGTTCATTTAATGGCACATCTTGAATTATATGACTGGGCGAAATATTTTGTGTAAGATGGTTTACCTGCGAAGAGGATGGCTGAACAGGTGGTAATCGACAATTGGACCTAGCCATCACATTGGAAATTTGAGTTTCGACCATTTTCGAAAGTTCGGTAGATAATGTTGTGTATATTTGGGATTGTTGTGTTGAAATTAAAGACATTACCATTTCCTGAACAGATTCTAATGACACCGGTCTTGACTCCTGTGAACTATTTACAACTAAATTGGAACCGGCCACGTTTTCTGAAGTATTTACCTGATTAGATGTTTGAGATACAATTTTACTTTGCGATCTAGTATTTGTTGCAACCGCATCTGTTTGAGATGTTTCTTTAACTATTCTTGTATTGCATACTGGACAGAAAGGTCTTAACTTAATGATTTTAGCCAAACAGGTCTTATGAAAATTATGACCACAACATGTAGTCTGCATTTGGGTCTTAGAAGAAATAATGTTTTCGCAGGCATTGCAATTAATATCATTGCCTGTGGCAGCACTATCGCCTACGGCTTCGACATTAGAATCAGTATTCGACATTTTCTTTAAAGATAAATGCAAAAAAATTACAAAGTAAATACTCAAAACAAGCTTCAATATAATAGTACCGAGATCTTAACACTGTATAAACCGGAATGCAAAAAGTTAAAACGATGTGGTAACTAACGATCAAAAGGAATAGGAGAAAAAAATATTTATCTGATTTCACAATAAAAAGAAAAAAAAAATTTAGACTTGTGAGTAAAAAAAATATATAGCCTTAAACTAAAATGTAAAAGAATATTTATATGTATATAATTTGTAAATTTATATGCAAAGTTAATATCATTTAATGCTTTTCTGTTTGGTTTCACTCCATTAACGAAACGTTGGCATTGGACTGAATACATTATTCCGAGTTTCATAAAGCAAAAAAAAAAAAATAAAAAATAAATAAATGAAGCAAAACAGTCAAAGTTATATATACTTTGGTTGTAGTGTCCTAAAATTCCAAAAGTATCACCAAAACTTATTTGGTCTTATATTAATTTCGGCCAGTATTAGCTTATCAATCCAATACTGTATTCCAAACATTAATCAGGCAACCAAACAAAAGCGACTGAATTGCAAGAAAAAGCTGAGTAGTTTGCCACAGCAAGGTTACTAAAGTATGTATTTGCATAAAAACTTGAACTTTAATAAATTCCTCGCTATAAAAACTACCTTTAGAAATATAATAATTAAATTGGAGGAATCCGAATGGTATAAAACAATGAAGCAATGTTACCTGCTTTACGTAAGATGATAAACGCAATTAAAATATTACTCCATTCGGGCCCCACGTTGGGCGCCAAAAAATTTATAATGTAACATTTAACGTTTATTTGTTAAACATGGCAGATGGAAACTACATACGTCATGCAAGATTTGAAACTCAAGCACGTCTTATACCAGCCTTATTGCTCGGGAGGGTTCAGAGTTTCCTTGCACTAATGGCCATTGTAAATGCATTATAAATTTTAAAAATAAAAACGTGCTTATTACGAAAAAAAATGAAATAGGAAAAGATTTTGACAAAACGAAACCTGAACTTTGTATCATGATGTAAACATAAGAGCAAACCGCATGTATCTATGATCAAAATAAATAGAAAAAAACTACCTGATGATCATGTTTAAACCAACGTTCGTATGGACGAGAAATCAAACAGAATTATTTAAAAATCTAGCAAACAAACATACTTAATTTATTGAAAATAGAAAGAAAATTGCATAAATACTAAAATAAGTATATTTAATATAACAAATAAATCATGTGTAATATTAACCATGCATTAAAATTTATTACAATAAAACTGAATAATAAAAAAAATTTAATATATTTGGGTGTAAATAATTGTTTAAATCAAAATTTGCCTTTATATTGTTTAATGTATTTCTTTTTGTTCTTTGTCTTTAATTATTTACTTGGTTACGTTAAATTCTAGTTATTAATTATGTTTTATGGTTCATTGATTTTTCATCAACCAAAATGATCAAAACAAAACGAAACAGATATAAGACAAAGAAATAAATAAGTGTTCGAAAAAAAAATAATGTAAATACCAAAATCAAATGCAAAATGAAATTACAATAATAAGAAAGAGAGTGAGTATCACTTACAAATTTGAGTCAAAATATCGATGTTCCCTCGTCGAAAGGCCTCTCGAATAGGTTCGATGTGACTGTTGATAAACGTGTTGATGGATTAAATGCTCAGCTACATGTTTTACGAAGAAAAAAAAACATAAGCACTTTGAACAAATTATTATACACAAGAAAACAATATAAAAGAAACAAGAATTTAAAAAGAACATGAGCAAAATTAAAAGTATGTATATACTAAAAAAAAAAAAGAATTTAAAATAACGGAAAAAAATTGTTATATGCACTTTACGAATTCTAATTTAATTTTTTTATATGTTCACAACATCAAATTTAATATTAAATTACGTATATATTATTCTTTTAAATTATAAATTATTTAACATATGTATTGGCAATACCTTTTCTTTCTGCTTGATTAGCATATAGATATTAACTTTCACTAAAACAAATTTAACACAAATTGGTGAATATAAAATTTTATATATGCAAGACAATGGCATCATATAGGTATATGCACATATGCAAATTTTTTTTTTGATTTAATGTCTTTGAAAAGGAGTGTTAAATTTTTAATCTTTAGGACAACTTTTAAATTTTTTTCCCACATAAGTCACACATGTAAAATAATATCAACTTGGTCGATTTGAATACATCGAATGCACTTTTAACTGTGATCAAGTAAATGAAACATTAACTTCGAATAGGCGGTGATGAACATGAGAGAATATGAGCAAAAGGTGATGATAGCAAGTTTTCTCCTTTATTAATCTGTCATCATCATATGAATATTACGAGCCTTTTTTTTGTTTTTGTCAATTAAATAATTGGGCACTTGGTGCCAAATCTGTATAAAACAAAATTATTTTATCAAAAAGAAATTTATAGATAAAGCGAAATTAATTAATTATTACCAATCGAAAAGGCACCGAAGGGAGAATCCAAAAGAAGATATGCGTATTCTTGCAAACGTCTTAAAATACGAATAAGAATACTAACAACCTTCGGACAAAAAAAAATGTATGTTGTAATTGCTTCTAAAAGTCACCCTACTTTATGGATAAACCACCATTTATACAAGATTTGTTTAACGTACCTGAATAAATAATTTAATAATTTTATGATATCTATAGATGTAGTTACACTATAGAAATATTTAATTCTATGCAATCTTTAAAAATATTCCATATAGATATGTATGATTAGGTTAAAAAAAATCTGTTTTATTTTTCACAGGATGAAAAGAACTTTGCTTGTAGACAGTCGGAACTCAAATATCCACGTATACCACAAACTGTATCCACTATAACTCACATGATTTATCATGACTACACAAAATTGAAGGACTAACGCATTTTTTCCAAAAATTTGAGGTAAAAGAAAAACAAATGGGGGATAAACGTCAACGTTTAGACAGATATACTATCAGAACGGTTCGAATATTGGCAAGCAGATGGCGCTAAATATTAAAAATTAGGCCGTTTGAATCAAAACCAAAGGTTAGTGCTTTTAAGAGGCGAAAAAATTAGTTTAGAATTTTAAAAAACTTAAAAAAACAGTATAGCAAAACATACAGTTCATAAATTAAACGAAGAATTAACAAAATTTTAAAATACATTTTTAATAGTGTTTTAATAAATATAAATATATATATATAGCATTTCTTTAATACGAACGAAATAAATCCTCCAAATCATGCAAAGAATCCATACGTAACGGCTTATCATTTCTATTAGGCTTAACGTAAACCAATCCTCTTATAGTAAACGCCGAAAAAATTTTATTTGCTTTTTTTTAAGTTTAATGCAGATTTTAATATTTTGTGGTTAGTTGAGGTTAAATTTTCATTAACATAGAATGGTCGATCACTGTCAAATCCAACGAAATTTTGCTTAAGAGGAGTATTATTGTTTGACTTACGAAAATTTGCTAGGGTTTTTAATAAAAAGTTTTTGTCATAGGCTGAATAAAGTTTGACCATAATGACAGCATCGGGGGAATAAGTATTTACTTTATTATTGTTATTTTGGAGGCGATAGATGGATTTAACTGGTGGCGTATTTATCTTTAGAAGGCCACATATTGATCCGAAAATTTTCAACATATCTTCATTGGCTTTGAATGGTAGATCTGATGCGATAAATGAATTATCCTGCCGCTGCATTTGTGTTTTTAATGTATTAACTTAATTTTTTAGATCTATAATTTCATCCGCAACTGTTTCCAACTTGGTAACGCGTTGATTATTGTCTATTATATATCTCTCTTTATATCTTCAAATCTCTTCTCAATTATCTTATCCAATCAGGCTTCACTTTCCTCGAACATTGTTTTTATATGATCCAGCATTTTTTCAAATCTCTTATCCATAAGATTTAACAATCTGAAGGGAGAATCATTAGTAGAGAGTCGTGTTTTTTGTGCATTATCATATAAAGAGTTTTGCAGTGAATCTGTATTTCTTTTTGGCGCCTTTGTTAGGTTTTGCATGTTTACGTTGTTGGATATTGCACTTGTTTCATTTTCTCCACTGGCATTGTTGATGTTGTTTTCGTCGTGGGTGTTGTTGTGATACATTCAGTTCTTTTATTGTGTTTGTCTTGTTTTTTAGCATTACCTTTATTGAAACTACTACTACATGCAAAAAATAAAAACGGAAAATTAAGTAGCAGCAATAAAAAAACAAAGAAAACAAAAAAGTAGCAGTTTAAAAAACTAAATAGTTTTCTATTGGTTTGATTTAGGTTTTTGTTTTAAAACTACTACAATGTACATATATTTGGAGTTTTATTTTGTGTGACTAAAGTTTTTTAGGTAGCAGTTTATTAACATTTAGGTAGTCGTAGAATAACATTGAAGTAGCAAGTTAATGTGCCGCGCCGTGTGAACAAAAAAGTAGCTGAAGCTAATACTAGGAAATTTGCATTTAAACTAGCTTTGAGATGAACACAAATTTCAGTTATAGCTTGTACTTTATTCTGAGTAGTAGAAACCAAAGCGAATTAATTTTACAAGGTGGTGTCATAGGCGAATTCAATTCGCCTTCATGTTACTTTGTTTTTGTATTCGAAGCTCGGTACGTCAAAAGCAAGGCGAAACAACATGAGACATTGTTGTCAGTGTGACCGTTGAAAATGTTCAAAAGGTGGCAGAAATAGCGGATTTTGAAGAAAAAAGTGGCACCAAAGTAGAGATTTTTTAAACAAAGGGGGAAACATTTTTTAAAACGAATTAACTAAACCAAATTATTGCATTTTTATGTATTTCGTAGGCACTAAAAATTTTTGTAGCAAAATTAACCAATTTTGAAATTTTTTCTTTCTAAAAAATCAAAATTTCAGCACTAAAGAAGTACGTCACAAATTACTTAAGCACTTTGGCACATACATAAGTTGTAACATGTGAACAATTCAAACAAAAATATGTACAGGTGAACAAAAAGTAAAAACAAGTATTGCAGCCAATACGGCTTTGTTCCCTTTTATATAAAATAAATATTTATCAAATCAGTCGATAAATGGCGGTGCTCTGAAGGAACAAACATAAAAGATACAAACGAGTTGATAACCTTCTTCTATTAATTATGTGGACTAAGAAGAACACTGTACAACAAAGTCTAAATTTTAAAAATAATAGGCCTCTAGCGAATGATTGTGGTAATAGATATCAAAAAATTTATATGTGTCGTCGTTTTGAAAATCTACGTTTGTCCTTTATTTAAGGAGGATGTAAAATCGTTCCCTTCTTTTTGCACATTGTTATAGTGAATCGGGGTCGGAAATTTTGTAAGCTTTACATTTTTGGGACATTTTAACCGTGTAACTAACTCTTCGACTTAAACGGCGATACAGCTCACAATGGGGAAAAAGGCTAATCTAGAGGCGGAAAAATCATATCTTCAAAACTAATAGTCTGATGAATGAATTATAGGTATGCATGAATTACAGGTAAGGATGTATGTAGTCTACAAGGTGTGTTCAAAGTTAGGCAGATATTTTTAACACAGTGGTCGCTATATGTTGCTATATACGACCTATTTAAAAATTCAAAATTAATATAAAAAAATTCAAAGTGTATTCAAATTTCAAAATGCATTAAAAATTGATCTTGAAATTGAAAACGACTACTTTATTGGTATTTAAATTTAATAACAAGTGGTTTCGGAAGCAAATTGCAACAAAATCATTTAGAGATACACACAAGTAGGAAATTTCGAAAAAGGCGTATAGTTGGAAAAACCGGTGTAAAAGTCGCATACGAAAGCCTCCTCAGCTAATTTTTGGAACAATATTACTCCATAATATCTATATTAATATTCCAGGTATACTATGGTATAATTTTTTTGTATCTCTATAAAGATTTAGAAAAGTTTTCAAAGCAAGATTTTTCTGTATTTACGCTTCTAATCCTTAACTGAAATAGCAAATATATAGAGTAAATCCGTTTAAAATAACTGATATAGCACTTTATCAAAAAAAAGTTGCTTTGTCCGAAAACGTCCATCATTACCTATTCAATATGCCAACAAATTTGATATAAAAATCAACAAAGAATTACAACACATTTTTTTTCAATATTTATAATGCCCTATATTCTGAACCAGGTAACTTAGTGATAAATAAATTTTATTTTTAAATACACTGATTTGTCCGCGTTAAAATTTTTTTAATTCAGCGCAGCGGGCTCAAATGTCTTAAGAATATATTTATCACAAAATTCTACTATATATAAGACTTCAAAGACATCAAAAATCGAAACTCAACTTAAACACCAGAAATTATACAAAACTTAAAATGTTAATTTCGAATTTACTTACAATTTGTGCTAAAACAATTTACAAAACTGGAATTTACAAGATAGTTTGTATTAAAAATATGGCTTACGTAAAATTTTACTAGAAGTCAAAATGCAAAAGAAAGCTAACGGCTACACGTTTTTTTAATATTATCGTACTATAGAAAGGCCTCATAATAACATAAAATACCACTTCAAAAAATTACGAGAAGGAGCATAATTAATCAAAAGACGGCAGATTTGTAACGTTTTCTTTTCTACAAAAAAATGTTGGATTGTTTTCACTTTTGAAGGAAAATCTAAAATATAATAATTTTTCGAGGAAGTGAATTTCTTAAAAATTATTGTATCATCGCTTACAAAGGAATGCTACATTGTCATTTTTTAATAAAAAGAAATAAATTTCTTATTTTAGAAAAGAAAACGCCATTACATAATTTAAAAAAAGTGGTAAGGTAGTGGCAAATGCCCACTTTATTCGCATAACGGTCACACTGATTATTGTTGTTTATAAACAAATTTTGACACGCCGAGCTTCTAAAAAAGGTAATCAGCTGTTTTTTTAACACCACCTTGTAAAATTAATTCGCCTTGGTAGAAACGAATGGTCTGCATCGGATTTATTAAAAGGCATTTGAATACATTCACATGTTTAAAACTACGCAATGGATTTCATTCAATGTTGAAAAATCAAATGAATGTATACACAAAGCAAAAGACAAGAAAAAGCAACTTGAATCGAAAAGAAAAAACTTCTACAACACTCAAATAAATATAATACAGTAAAATGTGTTAACTACTCGAGCATGGTAGAGTAATATAACAGGTAGCCGCATAACTAATACAAATGTACATTTGTGGTACGAAATGTCAAACATTAATAGAGAGGGTATGTGTGTGTGTTTGTAGAACATAAGCAGCAAACATACGTATGGTATTGTGTGTGCAACGTAGTTATTTCACATATACACAAGATTTGAAAGTTCATATCATGAAAAAAGCAAATAAAAAACTAATCAGCTGGCGTTCCAGGGCTACCTTGTACTCGAGTATAAAATTATTTGAATGTTTACTCAAATAAGACAGTTTATTTAAAGTGATACTAGTAATTTTTGCGTTTATTTGTTTGTTTTTGGATTTGCAAAGCGAACACAGAATTTCATGTTTTTTATTGTATGTATATATGCCTATATGTATGTATGTAACAACATAACACAAAGCCATTTGCCTCCACTGAAAGTATGAAATTACTCGTTCATGTATTCAAACACTCAAATAATATTTGAATATATGTGTAAGAATATAATTGCGACCCAACATTGCTATTGCTTGGTTTTCACTATGTCATATGAAATGCCAACAAAAACTGCCTCAAATGAATTCTCGTCAGTTTGTGTCAAATGCGTTTTCGCTGCATTTTAAAAACTGACAAAAAGTCGATAAAACAGAGCTTGTCAAAGACTTACGTCAAATTTTAGTGCAGTTGAATGACACGCTGTTTTTATTACAAAAGTCAAATTTCGTGCGTCAATTTCCATTTTTGCATTTTATTTAGTAAAAAAATAATTTAAAAAGTGAAAAAAATTGAAATATGTTAAAAAAAAGGCAAATGGCTATAGCTACTACAAAATTTGTTGCCTCACTGTATATATGATGCTTGTACCTTGTAGCTTTTTTCTGATAATTGAAAACAAGTTCATAAATATCAGTCTTAAAATTGTTTGCCAATTGTGGCTTTTCTGTTGCCCATAGACGACCATTGGATGCTACAAAGTCACCCACATCGCTCCAAGCATCACTTTTGGTACATTCAGCCATAGTCTGTAATGCACGTTTAACCACTTTGGAGTATTCGTCCTCGTTTTCCACGGCACAACGCTTTACTGCTGCTCTCCGCGCTGTTGGCTGTGAGTCGTCCAAATCTGAATAGGCTTCTGCACCATGCGGCGAACCAGGGGAAGTTAATAGAGAATCCTAAATTTTTAACGACACAATTATTTAGGTAATACCTTCTAAACCATATATACACATACATTTGCAAAGTTTGATGTTGTGGGCGCTTCAATTTGTAATTTTGGCTCCAAAAACTTAAGACTATTGTACAATGGGTTTGTTGGTGTTGTTTTTCCAGCAGCTTGTCCACTCTTTGTCTGCCCCATTTTGTTAAACATCGCCTAAAGAATTGTTTTAAGTAAATAATAAATTGTTTATTTTACATGAACTTACTCGGAAAGAGCAGCGAAGGCTATTCCATTTCGTTGCCACTTCGGATCGTGGCATTTTTAATACATCTGCCACTTCTTGCCATAAAGCCTGTCGTAAATTTCTGTCCCGATATTCTCTAGACAGGAAATTCCATGTACCTTCCCTAGCTTCTACCTCTTGAATTAGACTCGCTATTTGCTCACTTGTCCATTTTTCTTTAAGTTTCCGTACGCGCTTTTTAGGTTCGTTTTGGCTCAGACATACAAAGTTTGTGTGATTCAAGTCATCCAATATATTGCTCAACTAAAAAACACGCTTAAAACTATAAATAAGTTGTTAAATTTTAAAATATACATATAAAAACTTACCATGTCAGCATAAAAACAAAAAATCCCACAGCTTTGCGAACGACAAACAAAAATAATTGACAACTTGTTGTCAAATTTACTTTAAAAAAAAAAATGCTGCGATATCTGCTGACAAACTGAAATTTGGCGTTTTCACTTATTTGTCAGTTTAGATGGCAGTTTGTGTGCATAACTAACTGCTAACATAGATGACGCCATATGACAACCCGTTTTCATACAATTGCCAACAATTTGGACAATTTGACAACAAAAATGACATAGTGAAAACCAAGCATATGGTTTCGTATTTTTAAATGAGTTTCATACATATTCGAAACAAACATGTAAACATAAGTAGTAGGGAACTATGCGTCTGAGACCAATTAAAATTTGGGTAATTAAATTTGAAATTTAAAAATTTTAATTGTTAAATAAACAAATGTGTAATTTGATACCCGTGGGAAAAAATGAAAGTGCCCTGTAGGCAAAATTTGTATAGTGAAGATTGTGAAAAATTATAGAGTGGGTAATGCTTTTTGGTGTTTTAGACATTTAGAGTGTGGTTCTTATGGGGTGATATTCTCAATTTGGGTAGTACGTTTGGAGCTTGAAAGTATTGGCTTAGTATAGACAATGTGGTTCTTATGTGGTGATATTGAGACATTGGGTAGTGAGTTTGGAACTTGGAAGTATTACCTTACTATAGACTGTGTGGTTCTTACGGAGTCATATTGAGAGATTGGATAGTGTTTTAGATTATGTGAGGAAATAAAGAGTGTAGACTATTTGTTGACAACGTCATCAAACTTGTAGATAAAAAAGTCGACTTGGGTTTCTACGGGGTTTATTGTGTGGCTATTGATTTGAGATGTTCATAATTTTCTGTGGTGCTTGTGTTTGCATTTAAAATGTAGTTGTATTTATTTAAGCATGCCCATCCACCAACTGACTGGTGAAGGGTTTGTATATTTTCAGAATGGGGTTATGGAAGTGTTAGAGGGGGGGTGTTAAGTTCCAATTAATATTTATGCATACACATACGTACATACAATAAGCGTTTGCTTTTTGTTTATAATATTTTTTATGTCAAGTGGGGGTATTTTTATTTGCATCAAATAATCGCATGATCGTTTAGATTTGTAGCTGTGTTGCTTATGCTGACTTTAGACGAAATGTATTTTACATCTGACTTGTCAAATTTCCCACTGCAAAAGTGATACATGCCGTGTGAAACATATGAAAAATTGTCAGATGACATTTACAGAAGCAAAGTCAGATGAAAAATTTTCAATTAGAGCGTGTTCTATTTTCATCTGACAAGGCATCTGACATCAGCTGTATTAAATTATCAAAAGTGTGGTTTGGCTGAAAAAACATTAAAAAGCAAAGAGCGCTTTATATATTTACGAAAATTGTGCAAAAACGCAGCTATTGTGAACACTCAGAGGTTATGTCAGATGTAATTGCACATGTACGTGTGAAAGCAAATATTATAAACCGTCTGTAAATTGACAATTTTGACAAACATGCGAAGTTACATATGTCTCACACACCTAGCAAGCCATATGTAAAAAACATGTCGTCTAAAGTCATCATTAGTATGACAGATGGTTTGAAATATTTGTTTACGTTTAATATGTATGCTTAATCTTGTTGGTGTTTTTGTTTATTCAGGTGGATGTGTTGGAGAATGAGTCATCATCCTAATTTTTGTTTGTTGGTGGGGGGTTGGTTAGAGGTTGTGTTTACATAAAGAATCTGTACATGTGGATTGATGTCTGTCTGTCCATATTAAAATCTTGCTTAATCTTGTTTATTGCTTTGTTTATTCAGCTGGATATGTGAGTCATCATTTGATACCATAATTTCATTAGTCCTCATTTATATAAAATATTACACAATGTTATGTTCTAGTTCTTGCTGTTGCTATGTATACATAGGAATTTCATCATATCTCGTAATATCAATAAAAAATTTAACTTGATGAATATTACGCGCTTCTCATAGGATGTATATAAGTAGAAGAAATAATGTAGATATTCATCGGTATACTCTGATATCTCAAAAGTGCTGTTGAAAGCAAAAAATTTATTAATAAACAAGTTCATAGTGTTTTTAAAAAAGAACTAAATAGATTAAATAAAATAATTATATAAAGTTAATTGTTGCTAATTAAATAAATAGTTTGAAAACAAACAAAAAATTTAATAATAAAGAAGTTTATAGTGTGTTGGAAAAAAGGATTCAATAAATTAAATTAAATAATTAAATAAATTTGATTGTTGTTTTTGAAAAAAAGAATTAAATAAATTAAATAAAATAATTAAAAAAATTTATTGTTGCTAATTAAATAAATAGAAATGAATTCTTCAAGCTATGTTTGTGAAATATGTCAGAAGGAATACAAATACCAAAAGTCGTATTTGGAGCATTGCAAAAGTCATGCTCAACTACAACATGTGCAGATGCCAGTGTCATGTGATGTACAGCCTCCAATGCCTTTATATAACCCTATTCCTGGGAAAAATATGCAACAGCAATATCCGGTGTCCTTTCAAGAGCTTCCAAGGACTTCGTACTATCCTACGGGGTTGAACAATCAGTTTTCAGTACCAATACAAATTCCAGATCATCTTCCTATTCCCTATCAATATACATCACCAATGCAATGGCAGCAATATAATATGCCCAACTATTATCCTTCAGTTTTGAATAATCAATTTGCCTTGTCGATGGACAGTTCAAGATATCCTCAACACCAACAACAACAACAACAGCAGCAACATCATCAGCAACAACAGCAGCAACAGCAACAACTAGATAATATTGTTTTTGATGACATGGATGTTTCAAATTCTCCCAGCGGTAAATATGATGATACTCCTTTGAATGTAGAACCAAAATATTATGAAATAAACAGTGCATTAAAAAAAATATTTCAACGTACGGAATTCCCAACAAAAAAGATAAACTTCTGTTTGAAGACTTTGTTCTGGAAAATAAACCTATTTTCAAGGAAAGACTTGAAAAAAGTTTAGCTAAACATAATATTTTAAAATTCTGTGTAACTCTCATTGGAGAGTATATATAAATTGTTGGTGAAGAAATTGACTTGTGTCAAATTTCACACAGAGCAAAAATGGATTTATTGTGCCTGGGAAGTAATGTAGATGAGCTAATTGAAAAACAATTCCAGGGCATTCATAATAAAATGTCAGAATTCCAGGAAAGAGACTCTGGGTGGACTTTAATAAGAATTATTCGTCTAGAAATTAACATAAACAAAAGTTCACTAGTAAAAGGATCTTATTGGATAAGCACACCATTAAAACTGGTTAAAAGGCGGGCCTGTATCAACATTGAAAACAATGATGATTACTGTTTCAAATAGGCTTTAGTTGCCGCATTAGATACTACAATAATGGAGCATAAGCAACGTTGCAGCTCATATAACATCGAAGATATTAGTGCTGATGTCATTTACCTTCAAAATGGAATTATGGTTGAGTTTAAAAATTTAAAGTTCCCATTGGCATTAAAAAACATCAAAGTATTTGAGGATAGGTATGATGGTATAAGTGTGAATGTGTTTGGGTACGATAATGAGAAGGATGAAATAATTGGACCATTCTACAATACACAAAAAGAAAAAATAAAGCATATTAATTTAATGCTGCGGGAAGCTGGAGACATTCATCATTATATATTTATTCAAAACATATCAAAGTCAGTAAATACATATTTATGATTGAATAACTATATACATATATAAATTTATTCCTTTTACAGACTTTTGAAAGCTCAGACGACTAAGTGCCATGACAGACTTTTATTCTGTAATACCTGCCTACAATATACACACAATGAATGGACTATGGACCAACACAAAACGGAATGTGGGAAAATTGTTGCTGCGTTGCCTTCTCCCGAAGATAGTATTTTGAAGTTTAAAGATAACCAGCGGCAGATGGATGTGCCATTCGTTATATATGCAGATTTTGAATGCATACTAGAAGATATCCAAACTACTGTAAGTGACAAAACTCAAGTTATAAAGCGGCACATTCTTTGTGCCTTTAGTTATTATATAAAATGTATAGGTAATAATAGTTTAGATAAATTTAAGATATATACTGGTGAGGACGCATCTGTAAAATTTGTTGACTGGTTAATTGACGATTGTGAAGATATTTACAATCAGTTCCTCACCAGTAAGACAAAAATGAACAGCTTGACCCTTTCGGAAATATACAGTTTTCAAAATTCAATAAATTGTCACACATGTGACAAATTTCTCGGTAAAGATCGCGTAAGAGATCATTGTCATATAAGTGGTAAATATCGAGGTGCAGCTCACAATATTTGCAACTTAAAGTACCAAATTCCGAAGTTCATACCCATATATTTTCATAATTATTCATCTTATGATTCGCACCTCTTTGTTAAAGAATTAGGTAAAAAGTCTGACAACATGAAAGGCCTGCCACTGAACAAAGAACTGTATATTTCACTATCTACATTTACAAAAACGACTGACAATTGCAATCGTGAACTCCGATTTTTAGATACTATTCGTTTTATGGCTGATAGCTTAGAATCCTTAACAAATAACCTTACGGACAATGACTTTCATACGGTTAGGGCACACTTTAACAGAAAGACAGAATTTGACCTTATACGAAGAAACGGTGTTTTCCCTTATGAATATCTTGATTCGGTTGAAAAATTTGATGATGGTCAGCTTCCATCAAGAGATTTTTTTAACAAATTAAATAACAAGGAATGCTCAATTAAAGATTTTGAGCATGCAATAAAGATTTGGCATACCTTTAATTGCAAAACCCTGCGAGATTATATGGATTTATATCTCAAAACAGATGTGCTTTTGTTAGCAGACATACTCGAAAATTTTGGAAACGTCTGTAAGTCTGTAATCTAGATCCGTGTCAGTACTATACTGCTCCAGGACTATCATGGGATGCCATGTTAAAACACACACAAATAGCATTAGAGTTGTTAACAGACATTGACATGTATAATTTCTTTAAAAAGGGAATACGCGGTGGAATGGTACAGTGCAGTAAACGATATTCCAAAGCAAATAATAAATAATTAGATGATTTTGATGAAGACAAGACTTCAGAATTTCTAATATATTTAGACGCAAATAACATTTACGGTTGGGCGATATCTGAGTATCTTCCTTATGGAGGATTCCGATGGCTGACAAGTGATGAGCTGAATCTGGATGCGAAAAGCATAGATAATAACTCATAAGATGGTTATGTATATGAAGTCACTTTGGAATATCCTTCACATCTATATGACTCTCACAATGACCTTCCCTTCTGTGTTGAAAACAAGAAAACTTTAGAATCAAACCACAAGAAATTAATTGCGGATGTTTCGCCAAAAAAACTCTTATGTAATACATTACAGAGTTCTTAAGCAATGTTTGGAATATGGTTTGATTCTAAAGAAAACGCATCGTATTCTAGCATTTAAATAATCTCCATGGTTAAAAGGTTATATTGACTTAAATCCAAACACAGAGCCACTGCTAAAAATGCTTTTGAGAATGTGGACAAGAGGAGGGACATGAAAATTGTAACCAACTGGAATAGAACAAACTGTAACCATTTGGGGGCTCAAGATTGGATATCCAAATCCAATTTTCATAGTTTATCTATATTTTCTGAAGATATGGCAGCTATAGAAATGAATAGAGTCAAAACATATTACAACAAGCCCATATACTTGGGATTTTGCGTCTTGGAGCTTTCTAAATGGAAAATGTATAATTTCCATTATGGATTCATGCAGCACAAGTTTAAAGCAAATTTATCTTTAAATTACATGGACACCGACTCATTTATATATACAATAAAAACTGACGACTTTTATGCCGACATAAAATCTGACATAGAACAAGAATTTGACACTTCGGATTACCAAAAAGATAACGTATATGGTATTTCTCTTTTAAACAAAAAGGTGCTGGGTATGATGAAGGATGAGAATTGTGGGAAAGTGATGAAAGAATTTGTAGGACTTTGGTCTAAAATGTATTCTTTTAGCGTGCAATATGAAAATGATGTTAAAAAATCGAAGAGGGCTAAGAAATGTGTTGTTGATAAATATAATTTAGATGCGTATAGAAATTGTTTATTTAATAAGTCCATTGTTTATGATGATATGTTACGGCTAAAATATATTTTACTTTAGCTTTAAAGTTCATAGTAGTTACCAAGCACTTTACGGATAACATAACTTTGTTAAGAAATTATATGCAAAAGCAACTTTAACTATTTTGTGATTTAATAATAAATACTGTTAACACCACCGTGTTCAACAACCACTTCATAGTTTATGATGTACAAAAACGAATACAAATTTCATTCGAGTAGTCAAATAACTTTTTATTTTATTAAATAACTTTTTTTACTTTGAAGTAAAACAACTTAATTAAAAAAATATGAGCTTCTGACATTGTAGTAAAGCATATAAACATTTCTATGAAGTAAAAGTAAAAATATATGATGAACATAGAAGAATTAACACAATTTCTTTTATTCGAATGAATGAGTATTTGAATATCCAGCTTTTTTCGATTTGTTTTGATTTTATATACATCACTAAGACATGTTTTTATATTTTTATTTTTTTTTTAATATTTTTTATGAATTTTTCTATGTATTTCAAATCAACTAGATAATTTGGTGTTGTTTTCCATTACATGAAACAAATAATAAATTTAAACTTAGAGCTAAGACTCTAAGCATCATTTTCAGATGTAACAGGAATCAATATGTGCTATATTAACAAAAATATTTGTGGTAAAATATACAAATTTTGGAAATATCAACTTAAAGTAGTCTTAACAAACGTGAGTGCCGTCTTTAAAATTTTGATATAATAATTTTTTTTAGAATACAACTTTACTCAAATTGTTTGGTAAAGCTATTTTAAGTATTTTTGCATACAGCCGTTAACATTTAAGTAAAAAATTCATAACATTTATACCAACCAACTAAATAAGGTTGTATTAAGTTATCAAGATGATAAAAGAAAAATACTATGTGATGGTATAAATACATATGGATGGTATAATTATCGAATTGAGGAAACAAATCCAGATTATGAACTGGATATGTTGCTAATGGAAATTGATAAGCTTCAAGAATAATGATGGATTTTTGATTTAAATGTTATCTGTTTCTGTTTATATGTAAATATTTAGTTATTAATGTTTAGTTATTAAGAAAGTTTTATTTGTTATTAAAAAATTCTAATAATAAAAAATTATGTAATATTATTGGTTGATAAGAAAATTTTATTTGTTATTTAAAAATTCTAATATTGAAAAAAAATTAAATAATAATAAAAAAAATTATATTAATAACAAAAACCTAATACAATCTTTGTTTTATTTTTTCCAATTTATTCTCTATTGTTAAACATGAACCATCAAAGTTTGTTTTGCGCCAAAAAATATCTAAAAAACTGCATTAAAAGAGGGGTGTCTATAGACAGACCTGACATCATCGAATAGAAAAAACGTTGACGTTGTCTGAGCATGAGCAACTGCTCTGCTAGCAGAGAAAACAATTCTTGTTGGATCAACACCATTCTTCTCAATTTTTTTGCTTACTTGCAAAATTTTGTTTGTTTATAAGTTTAACTGTACTCTTAGATCCTGCATAATCTTGATTTGATTTGTGTATATCCTGAATTTGAGTTTCACAACATTATGACATTATATTAAGTTTTTTCTTTAAACATTTTACAAAGTCAAAAAAGTTTTGATAATCTGATAAGTTATTCAATCAAATTTTAACTCACAAATTTCTGTTATATTCCTAAGGAAAAGATGATTCCTAATTATCCTTTAGAAAAAATAATACAAGATAATGAATATTTTATTTTTTATTTTATTTAATAAATTTAATTATAATGGTTGAAACATTGCATAATACGATTCCATTAAATTTTCTAATATAGCTTGCCGTAGAAAGTATATCGAGCACCTACAAGTATCAGGTCCTTCCTCACAATTCGGATCATATCAGGAACAGCATTTGAAATGTCCTTCTGTGTTGTCTTCATCTTCCATAATATCAAATTCATCATTCTCGTCCAGCATATTTTGAAAAAATATGATCATTTCCCAATGATCGTATAGTCTAAAGTTATCAAAATCCGATATAAATTTATTAAGACTCCTTCTTATTTAACTCATTTTTGTTAATATTCCGTATTATTTTTGTTGCTGCTTACTTTTTCAAAGGATTCGTCGATACTGATAATTTTTTCCTAAATATTTAGCTACAAAGTGAATAAAATTCAATATTATTTTTTCCTCCTCTTATATCCTCCATTTTCCTATAATCCTTCTAGAATAGAGGGTATAGAATATACATATTTCTCTTTCCAACTCATTTTCAAAGAGACTATTAAAAAAATTAAAAGAAGGGACATTCATATTAATATTCCTATATACCTATTTCTATCTCTCTAGCACTATTTCTCCACATATACATATTAACCTTCTCACAATAAATATTTTCGGTTAGGCTTATTGGACTCATCATCACTACCTTCAAGATCAATTTCAATTAAAGATTCAAAGTGACAAAATCTATTTAAAAAATGAGCTCCTCAAAAAATTTAATAACAAAATTTAATTCTCTAAACAACAAAAGTTTAATTCACATAAAGGATCTAGATGTAGCTGCAAAATATCCTGTTTAAAATATAACACGGGTAACAACAAAATATGGACCAACGCTAAGAGTTGAGATGGAAAAAAATATAATGTTTCTACCTAAAAGATATAATACTCTGACAGATGATGAAATTAAGGACCTCTCGAGTGGCATATTTCAACTACGCAGAGATGGTGAACAAAGCTTAATCCTTGAGAGTAAGATGGATGAATTTTTGATTCAAAATGCTCAATATCCCATTTGGGAATAAAAAAAATTAGAAATAAATTCTGTATAGTAAATTATAAATAAATAAATAAAAATGCATTAAGGAGTTTTGTGAAATATATATAAAAAATTGTGTTTTTCATTTAATATTTTTAGTTATTTCATAAAGAAACTTAAGACATAAATGACCACAGGTAAATGTATTAAAATTCTGATGTTGATTATAGTTGTATTTTATATTTGTGCCCAGATATTTGAGTACTTCCGAAGGAGGTTGTAAGTTTCCAAAACTGTCGAAATATTCTATTCCAGTGATGTTTTTATAATATGTTACCCAATTGGTACCAGGTCCTGTTGATATATCCAAATTGATTATTCCACATTCAATTTTCTTTGGTCGTTTTGGTAGTGAGTCCAACATGACAACTCCTCTAAAATGTGGAATTTTGTTTGCAAAATTTATCAAGTCGACTTCTGATAGTGGTCTATTAGGTAGCATTTCTAAGAGTTTTGTGTCTGCTCTTTATAAACTAAACCATAACCCTTTTTATATGGTTTTAGGTAAAGTCCTTTCCCAACAGCTATAGATTCCATTGCTTTATTATGTCGAATTGTTCATCAAGCTGATTTTTTTCATTCTTTGTCGCATTTACAGCCTTAGCTATAGCAGCACCTCCAGTCGTTAGAATAGCAATTGCATCCAGTGCAGTTAAAATCGGTAGTAGAGGTAATAAAAACACCAATTTTTGGTACATTTATTATGCGTGTTATTATGACTTGTGATTTTCTTCCTTTTAATGTTTTGATGATAGTTTTACGTGCTATTTTAATAGCATTGTTAATATCTAAAGGTTTTTTCTCCTTTAATATTTTTGTTGCAGCTCTAATTGATGTACTGAACAATTTTTTACCATTTAATTTAGGTTTCTTAACATATTTCTTTTTCTCCACACCCATACCAAATTTTGTTTTGGCTTTCATAGCGTTAGTAACCATATATGGAAATGATTTTTCTGCAAGACTACTATATTTTGATAAAACTCGATCCCAAGCTGAATTTTCAAGATTTTTTTCAGCTTGATGTCTGATATTTAAATCTTTATTTTTAGAATAAGCTATGTCGTGATTTTTACAGGCAGAGTCCAATAAATTGATTCCTTTATCACCTCGATTTAAACGTTTTTTTAGTTTAGTTCCAGGTCCACAGTATTGATATCCAGGAAGATGAAGTTCAACAGGAAGAGATTTTATTGTTTTATCTAGTAAACCTGCTCCAACGAAGGTGTTTTTATGACTAAATGACTTTTGATAATGTATAACCATCTTATTTATTTATTTTTTCTATAATAAAAGGTAACAAACATGAATTGCATTTAGTTATAAAAATGCAGTTAGTAAAACAACATAAAAATATTTTAGTTCGAAACATTGATGATTCATCGAACATCAGTTCAAAAATAAAACATAGTTCACTCTTACCAAATTCTATTCGTGCTCTAATAGTGGGACCATCAAATTGTGGAAAGACTAATGTTATGATTGGCTTACTAGAAAGTCCTAATGGACTAAAGTTTGAAAACATCTATTTATACTCAAAATCTCTATATCAGCCGAAATATGAATACTTGAAGAGATTAATTACACCTATTAAAGGAATGGGATATTACACATTCACCGAAAATGAATCAGTTATTCCCCCCGACAATGCTAAAACTAATTCAATTATGATATTTGATGATGTTGCATGTGAGAAGCAGAATAATATACGAGCTTATATTTGTATGGGACGACATAGGGATGTTGATTCATTCTACTTGTGCCAAACTTATACCAGAATTCCCAAGCAATTAATAAGAGACAATGCGAATATGATTATAATGTTTAAACAAGATGAGACAAATATGAAACATGTTTATAGGGATCATGTTGCCAGCGATATGAGTTATGCAAAGTTTCATGAAATTTGTGGATTGATTTGGAAAGATAAATATGGATTTTTGATGATAAGCAAAGATAATGAATTAAACAATGGTCGCTACAGAAAATTATTCGATTATTTCATAACAATATAAATTGCTCTAAATAAAAGAAAAACTTTAGTATATAATCTGGCTTTAACCATAATACATCTACATAGCTCTTGAAATATCAACTATACCTGATCTAATTATCTACCTAATAAGCTGATCTGATCTGATACCTAATAAGCTGATCTGATACCTAATAACCTGATCTGATAACCTGATCAGGTACCTAATAAGCTGATCTGATAACCTGATCAGATAACTAATAAGCTGATCTGATACCTAATAACCTGATCTGATAACCTGATCAGGTACCTAATAAGCTGATCTGATAACCTGATCAGATACCTAATAAGCTGACCTGATCCCTAATAACCTGATCTGATAACCTGATCAGGTACCTAATAAGCTGATCTGATAACCTGATCAGATACCTAATAAGCTGATCAGATACCTAATAACATGATGTGATAGCTGGAAAATGGATGAAAAAATTTTAAAAGAGTTGGTTGCAACAAGAAATGTCTTGAAGAAAAAGCTTCGTAGTATAAAAACGGGCGAAATAGACACACGTGAACAACTAAAAGACACATTTAAACATATAACAGATCCTTTAAACAAATTTATAAATAATTCTAATAATATCAATGGAATTATCAAAAAAGAAAAGAATGAGATGAAAACAGAAATTGAATATAATTACAGTTCTAATCATCTTAAGAAACCATCAATTAAGTTGGATACAAGTACACCAAAGAAACTTATAGAAGAATCAATATTTGTTACCAGCAACTCACTTGCTGATCCTAATGGTGAAAGAACTATTGATAATGATGATGATGATGACGATTTTTACTCTCAAAATTCAAACGCTGAAGAGAGTTACACTGACTTATCTGTTTTGGCAGGAAGAAATGAATTAGATACTAACTATGGTCCACTTAAAGATTTCAATAATTAATAGAAATTTGGTGATAGTAAGCTCAAATTAAATGAAGTTATATATGGGCTCTAACACCACGACTATTTCCTATAATGTTTCATAAAATACCAAAAAACTATGATAAATATGAACTAGAACTCTACAAAAAAATTTTAATTAACACAAATGCGTACAGAAGAGACTATAAACCTAATGGACAAACCAAGGGAACGAAATCCTATAAATATAAACATATTATTAAAAAGATGTTTAAAGAGAAAAACTTTGCGAAGCTAATATAGTTGAATAATCTATATAAAGTATGTCTGTTGATAAGTTTGGACATTATCTGAACGATACAAGCAATATAATTTCATTGAAAAATGCCCCTAAAATGTTGGGGTTCTTTATGGCTACGAACAACAACATCGATGTCCAAAACAAAAGAATCAAAAATGTGGCAAAAGCTGTGGAAGAAAACGGTGTTGTCAATAAATTGTTTCTGCAAACTCAAATCGAAGAAATAGAACACCAGCTATTAAAATACTTTAAGGAAGATAACAACAATATTCATGATACTCTAAGAACTCAAATCGAAATGCAACAACATGCAATAATATTACAGTTAGAAGAGAATAAGAAAATGCAAGAAAGTATTTCCAAAATCAAAAAATTTTTGGAAGACGGATATCTGCAAAAATTTGTTGAAAGTATACAAAAGAAAAGTTAATGAGCAGATTTATAGATTTAAAAATTACATTTTTGTGTCAATAGCTAAAAGTGTATCAAATAGATCACAACACATCGAAAATAATTCTAAATACTAAAAAAATACTTCAAAAAGAAGTTTAGTAAATGAACTCCATAAACAAGCTCGAAAATCTTTTTTACGTCGTAGAGTTGTGATGAAAGGAATAGATGATCTTTGGCAAGCTGATTTAGTTGAAATGGGAAATTATTCTATGGACAATAAAAATTATAGATTTTTGTTAACTGTAATTGACACATTCTCCAAATTTGCATGGGCAGTACCACTTAAAACAAAAACTGCACTTGAAACAACCCAAGCAATGTCAGATATTTTTCGATTGGGACGAGTACCAAAAAACCTACAAACAGATGATGGTAAAGAATTTTTCAATAAATACTTTGGAAAATTGATGGATAAGTACAACATTAATCACTATTCAACGTATAGCAGAATGAAAGCATCAATAGTAGAACGATTTAATAGAACATTAAAAGGGATGATGTGGAAAGAATTTAGTTTTAATGGTACATACAATTGGCTTGAAATCTACAAAGATCTATTAGAAGCATATAACAGAAAAGTTCATCGTACCATTAAAATGGCTCCAATTAAAGTCAATGGAAGAGTTGAGAAAAAATTATTGAATACAGTATACAGTCATTTGAAACTGTATAAAATATCGAAATTTAATGTTGGTGATCATGTGCGCATAAGCAAATATAAGCATATTTTTGAAAAAGGTTATACTCCAAATTGGACAACAGAAATTTTCACAATTAATTGTATTCAAAATACATATCCCACAACATACATATTAGAAGATTATCGTGGAAATCCTATTAAAGGTGGATTTTATGATGAAGAACTTTTAAAAACAAGATTTCCTAATACATATCTAGTTGAAAAGATTATTAAAACCAGAGGAGCCAAAGCATTTGTAAAATGATTAGGATTTAGTAACGATCACAATTCTTGGATAAGTAAAGATGAAATATTATAGTTTAAACAATATCAACAATTATTATACATACTTAGTACTTAAGATTATAATGTAAATTTAAAATAATAAAGATGAAATAAGTATGTAAATCCTTTTTATAAACAATTTTGTGTTAAACTTCATTTATTCGTAATCAGACAGTCATAATGTCAATAACACTTACTCTAAGCTCCAACTCATCAGAGTTATCTGCTAATTACTTCCCACCTATTGATTTAAATGGGGCATATTAGTGTGCTCTAACAGATTTTCATTCATATAATAGCATCCCAAATGTTGATGTCTATAACAATTTATTTCATATAGGTGAAAATGTTATTGAAATACCAATTGGATCTTATGAATTGAATGATATAGTTGATTATATAGAGGAACAATATAAACGCTACAATCCAGAAAATAGAATTTTTATAGAAGCCAATAACAATACAATGTAAGTTAAAGTCAACAGCTCTAAGGATGCAATATATTTTAATAAAGAAAATACAATTGGAAAACTCTTGGGATTCAATAGTAAAATCCTAACTCCAAACGTAGATCATTATTCTGATCTTCTAGTTAATATTTTCAAGGTGAATCAAGGTGTTGCGAATTGAAAGTAGTATCGCTGTTAATACATATATGAATAATTCCAAGGCGCATACACTACATGAATTTCCGATTAATGTGCCTCTAGTGTTAAAACAGATGAGATACCTCGAAATCTCATCTATTTACCGGTGAACTCCAGAGAGATAAGTTCACTAGCTTTACGAGTAGTTGATCAGCACGGTGATTTAATTAATTTCCGAGGAAAGGAAATAACAATACGAATTCATTTAAGACTAACTAAATAATGCTAATATTGAACTCGAGTGTATCAGAGAATATAGCAACAACAACAACAACACCATCAGCATACGAACCTAAAAGATTATTACGACCTAAACCACAATTGAAGAGGTCAATTCATCAAAAAACTCTAACGACAGCAAATACAAATTTTCTCAAGTCATTGAATTTTAAATTGAAGGCAAAATGAGTTCAATAATAAATGTCTTAGGTAAACCCTTATCTGATGAAAATATAATCAAAAAGGACTATCATACATACGTGCCATACCTACAATCTTACAACAATAATGATGAAATTCGCATTTCAATACAAAATCAAGATTTGTATGTGTTAACTAGTGAAAGTTATGTATATGTAGAGGGATCTGTTATAGATGAGAAAACCTAAGATATTTAGGAGGTACAAGTACCATAAAAAATTTGGTTTCTTTATCACCAACGGAAAGCACTGGAATGCAGAATGCTGGCTGGAATAAAATCGATGATTTAAAACTTGTTAATGGATATTTTAACTTTTATGTACCCTTAAAAATGCTTTTGGGTTTTGCTGAAGACTACAACAAAGTCATACTAAATGGAAAACATGAATTGATACTCTTGCGTAATAAGAACGGTGAAGATCTTGTGCACTCGAGCGTTTCCACGGAAAAAGCAAAACTTTCAATTTCACTCATCTCATGGAGAATTCCATATGTACAATTATCTGATTTTAGCAAGTTGAATATGACAAAAATTATTAACAATGGTGCTTCTATACCGATGGCATTCCGTAGTTGGGATTGTCATGTGAATCCACAGCTTAATACAGGAACAAGTTATATCTGGAATGTTAAATTAGCTGCAAGTAGAGAATGACCCCGTTTTGTATTGATTGCTTTTCAACAATAAATTAGTTTGTTCATTGTGACCTGACAAATTTAAAAGTACATTTAAATTCAGTATCATATCCATATGATGACCTAAATATCAAATTTAAGAATGAACGCTATGCAATTCTATATGATATGTATCTAAGATTTCAACAGAGCTATTACATGAGAGAATCTCAACCGCTTCTAACTGCTCAAGAATTTAAAAGTAATGCACCGATTATTGTAGTAGATGTCAGCCATCAAAACCAATCGCTCAATAACGGACCAATTGATATAAAAATTAAATTTGAAACAGCTACAAATATTGCATCAAAGACATCAGCTTATTCCATTCTTATTCATGATCGCATAATTGAATATGTACCCATAAAAGGACAAGTCGGAAAAGTCTTATAAATTAAACAATATGGATGATAATATAGTTTGTATAGATATGCAAGGATTCAAAAGCAATTCAAATGATTTCATCGCAAAAGAAGTAGCGATAGTTTTTAACAACAACAATGAAGCCATAAATTTCATTATAGAACCACCCTTTGATTTTAAATGTCTATCGCACCTAAAGTGGAACTATCATCACCTAAAGTGGAACGATGGATCAGTCACATTTCAAAGCGTCTCACTGTGGTCGAAATCACTGATCTAGCGGCGCTTAATTCAAATTTTAAAACTTTTAAATCGATAAATGTTTTATATTATATCGATTACTGATACTTCACGGAGCAAATTGACGTTCTTACATTTGTTTTGCATTCATTATTCGCACAGCTGTTAGCTTTCAAACTTGACATTTGTTGCAGCAAGTGCATTGCAAGAGTTTGGCGCCAAATTACTCAATACGTGTTTTTTCTCCCTATAAAATTAGTTGATTAATTATTTTTTAAATTAAAGTTTTAATTGAAAGAGGAAGGTATGTATTTACTAAAAATAAATGTTTGTGACCTGTGTTTATATAGTTTAATAGAAATTCATTGTAGAAGTTAACATTTGTGATAGCATTAATGAAGGGTTATATATTATAATTAAATGGAGTGGAACTTCTGGGATTCGATCGGATTCGGTCCAATTTCTTTTTGTATATTAGTTTGGATTATTGTTATTGTGAAACGTCCACAATTATCTGCCCGTTCTTGCCCGTTTATTTGTTAATGCATTTTTTAGGCACAATGAATGTTTCCAAACGCTCACTTTTTTTAATTTGGCACACTGAAAACGTCCTTACAAAAAAATTTTCGGCTGTGGAATCCCACATATTTAATAATATAATAGACGAAACAAAATATAATGAGGAGCAGTGCCGAGAAATAAAGAAAAAATTGAGGAGCTTCATAAGCAAACTAGTAGAAAAGTGGAAGAACTGCAATAGAACGTTATCGAATTTTGAAGAACGTAATAAAGATTGGTTGGACAGTGAAATTATATTATTACATGAACCGACATGTAGTAATAATCTTGGACGACCTGCGAAGGAGTTCACAGAATGTACCTCTAAAACCCAGGTGAAAAAAGTTGTACAGCTTGTAAATAAAACTCCTTGCGATGAACTTGTAGTAGCGACGCGCGTTAGTTTATACAAGGCAGGAAAAAGAAACGCATCAGAAGTGGTATCCATGGTACATTCTGATTCTGAGGTTGCACCAAAGATTAAAAAATCTCGTGATTCTGAAGCCAATAATGCTACTGCATATAGCCCTGATGAAGCTTTGGCTCTTTACGTGGATGGGGATTTTACTAAGCACTCGTACAAGTTGATGCAATCTGGTGCAAAAATAAGAAATGCAAATATATATCCAACATATGATGCATTGTTACTAGCAAAAAAGAAGTGTTATCCGGTCGGAGTCCAAATTACCGAAACATCTGCTGAAGTGTTCCTACAGAGCTTGGTAGATCATACTGCAACAAGGATCGTTCAATCGCAGAAGGAAGTTTTCGTCAACCTCAATGAAGATATCATCACTGCGATCTACAAATGGGGTTGTGATGGCAGTAGTGGACATTCAACTTACCGGCAAAGCTTTTCGGACCCCGAATCGAACAGTCCCGATGAGTACTTATTTGCTGTGTGCATTGTGCCATTGCAAGTGAAAATGGGAAGCATTATTCTATGGCAGAATTCTCGGCCCTCTTCAACGCGGTTTTGTAGACCAATAAAATTAATTTGCGAAAAAGAAACTTCGACCTTGGTTAGTGCTGAAGTTGAAAAAGTCAAACTGCAAATATCTAGAATTATTCCAACACAGTTTGAGTCTTTTCAAATTCATCACCAATTTAACATGACAATGATCGATGGCAAAATTTTTAGTGTTATTGCAGAAGCCTCGTCACAAACATGTGGCATTTGTGGAGCAACACCAAAAATTATGAATGACTTGAATGTCATTACAACTTTACCACTTAATACAAATATGTATGAATATGGCTTGTCAACACTACACGCTTGGATAAGATTTTTTGAGTGCATTTTACATATTGCGTACAGATTACCAATTAAAAAGTGGCAAATTCGTAGCGCTTATAAATCTATTGTACAGCAAACTAAATTGGATATACAAGAAAAGTTAAGAAAAGAAATGTGTTTATTAGTTGATATTCCTCAGCCTGGATCAGGTAATACTAATAACGGAAATACTGCTAGAAGGTTTTTCCAACAACCAAAATTGGCTGCACTTTTAACTGGAGTCAATGAGGATATAATCAATATATTCAGTGTTATTTTACGAACTATGGCTAGTGGGTATAAAGTAAATGCACATGCTTTCAAAATATATTGCTGGCAAACAGCGGAAATCTTGGTAGATAATTATCCATGGTTCTATATGCCATCCTCCGTTCACAAAATATTAATTCACGGTGCTGAAATCATAAATAATGTTTCTCTTCCAATTGGCATGATGTCAGAAGAAGCACAGGAATCACGAAATAAGGATTTAAGGAATTTTAGACAACATCATACACGCAAGAATTCCAGGAAAAACACAATGGAAGATTTAATGCACTCACTTCTTTTCTCTTCTGATCCTCTCATATCCTCGCTCTCCAAACGACCTTCTAGCAACTCAAACAAAATCGAATTAGGTAAAGATGTACAAAATTTGCTTTCAGAACCAATTATACAAGAAGACGTTGTTGTTTCTGATACTTCTGATTCTGATTAAAAACATATATATTTGCCTCAATTGTTTATTAACTTTTTATATTAAAAGCATTGAAATAAATAAAAAGTGTGAAGAATTGCATTCTTTACGTATTTTAAGTAAAAAAAAATAGTTTTATACATTTGCGAATTTAGTGCCGCTAGATTGGGCATTTCGACCACTGTGCGTCTGCAAGTTTTTAAAAGCTAATGTCGCTATTCTAAAATATATGTTAAATGAGAAGAAAAGAGACAATGGCTAGAAAAAATACTCACACATATGGTATTTGCGCATTAAGAAATGCTTTTTTACTAACAAAAGAAAAATCGTGTTTAAAATAATTTATGTATTATTAATATTATTATTATTAACATAAACTTAACAATTTTAAAATTTTTTAATTATTTAATAAAATATAAATGTATAGAAAAATAAAAATAGACAACTGTTTTTTTATTTCAAATACACCACAACTAAATTCTGAGTAATGAAATTATGCTATCAAATGATGACTCATTCTCAAAACATATCCAGCTGAATAAACAAGATTAAGCAAGATTTTAATATGGACAGACAGACATCAATCCACATGTACAGACTCTTGATGTAAACACAACCTCTAACCAACCTCCACCAACAAACAAAAATTAGGATGATGATTCATTCTCCAACACATCCACCTGAATAAACAAAAAGACCAACAAGATTAAGCATGCATATTTAACGTAAACAAACATTTCAGACCATCTGTCATACTAAGCAACACAGCTACAAATCCAAACGATCATGCGATTATTTGATGTAAATTAAAAAATACCCCCACTTGACAAAAAATAAAAATATATTATAAACAAAAAGCAAACGCTTATTGTATGTACGTATGTATATGCATACATATTAATTGGAACTTAACACCCCCCATCTAACACTTCCATAACCACATTCTGAAAATATACAAGCCCTCCACCAGTCAACTGGTGGACGGATATACTTAAATAAACACAACTACATTTTAAATGTAAACACAAGCACTACAAAAAATTATCAAGAACAAAAAAATAATAATAGCCACACAATAAACCCGCAGGAACCCAAGTCGACTTTTTCATCTACAAGTTTGGTGACGTTGTCACCAAACTCGTCTACACTCTTTATTTCCACATATAATCTAAAACACTACCCAATCTCTCAATATCACCCCATAAGAACCACATTGTCTATACTAAGCCAATACTTTCAAGCTCCAAACTCACTACCCAATGTCTCAATATCACCCCATAAGAACCACATTGTCTATACTAAGCCAATACTTTCAAGCTCCAAACTCACTACCCAATGTCTCAATATCACTCCCATAAGAACCACACCCTAAAAAAGCATTACCCACACTATAATTTTTCACAATCTTCACTATACACATTTTGCCTACAGGGCACTTTCATCATTTTTATACCCACGTGTATCAAATTACACATTTGTTTAAAATTTCAAATTTTAATTACCCAAAATTTAAAATTTTAATTGCCCCCGGACATACTGTTCCCTACTACTGATTTATTCAATATTTACACGCAACATATTTCCGGTGCATTTTGGAGCTGCTCACAAAATAAATGGTAAAATATGTATACCTGCTAAACGGCTGTTAAAATTTATTTGAAATTTGGCACATCAATAGGTGAGGGCCTATACTTGCAGAATGTAGTTTGCGAAATTTTTAAGAAGACAGTGGTCCAAAAAAAAACTTGTACACTTTCTTTATTGAAATAATTTGATTTCTTATACAATCAATATGAAATATAACCCGACAATCTATATACCAAATTAAAGGGTAGACTTTTTAGAAAAATATTAATTACTTTATTTATACCATTTTGCTTCCCTTACGTCCCTTAGTCGATTCGGAATTATGAAAAATGTCCCATAGTGCACCTCAATGACTTTCATTTCCTTTTATTCAAAAATTTATTAATCTAGAGACCCATATTGTCCTAGCTGTTGCCGATAAGGCTTAAGTAGAAGCTTCCTAGGTTGTGAAACGTACCAATTTGACATTATTTTATACCATGGGAAGAGTGTCAAATATGACTAGCGCTGCCAGAAAAATGTAGAAAAATAAAGTATCATTAACAAAAGTGGGCTGTTTATAACTAGTTTATCTCAATAGCTAGTTACAAATTTGCTTGTGATTTGTATGGATAAATAAGTTTCTCAAACTAGTTTATCACCATAAACAATCTATTTATGGCGTAGATGTAAATGCACTATAAAAAAATACTACTAAATTGTTTAAGTAAAAATATAACTGCGCTGAACAAAAAGAAAGTATATTACAAAATGGTTGCAGTCCTCAATTTTGGCGAAATAAACTTAAAATTCCTATTTTAGAACAATATTTTACAACTATGGCAGTAAATAAAATAAGTTAACAGTCGTTTGTTTAAAAAATATTTATTGCATAAAATTAGAAAAAATAGCTCAAATAAAATAAAAGGAAAGTGTTATAACCAAGTATGTGTGAATTTCGTGCAAAACGCATCAAATGAAAGAAGTGCCAAGTGTAATGTGACAACCGAAATAAAGTCAAGCAACAGTATAAACATATTTGATTTCGTAAGTTATTTCGGCACGAAATCAAGTGATTTTAATGTAGTCTGAATGCGCTATAACAATAGATTAAACCGGTTGACACGATTTCATAGTCTGATTTCTGCATGTCAAATTTTTATCTCTTTTTTCTGTTACTGATAAGGGAAAAATATTTTTTGGCATCAAAGTTTGTTTTTGTAGAAATAAGAAAACAATTTAAAATTTTTAAGTAAAACTAGTGTTTTCCTAAAAATTTTATTGTACACTACAAAAAAAAAGTTATTCTTGAGCATCGGAGCATTTCCATTTAAAGAATTATTATTAATGATAGCTTAGAAATACAAAATTATAAAAAAATCAAGTTAAAAATAAATATTTTTGGTAATATTTTTATGTTTGTATGGACTTTTTCGTATTAAATACTAAATTTTGTTATCGTTGCTCTGACGTAATCAATTATATGAATATTATCGGAAAATGTTTTATTGCACCAATCTAAACATTTATTATTCATACGTCTACCCACCAAAGTGTTTATGGATATTTTTACCAAATCCTGCGAGAAAAAATAGTTACAGGCCCAAAAATATTCTAAAATAAAAAATAATTTTCTTTAAAATGTTCCAACAAAGTGAGTTATATGTAGTTCTTTGAGCAATTTGATTATAGCACGCTAGTATCCAATTATGCATCTTGTATTGTGATACATAATTATAGTGATGCCAATATTGTCTCAATAAACTGTTTAACTTTAAAAAAATATCGTTTGGTTACGGCATAAAACATTTTTTTGCCTCTCCTGAAAACCTAGTAGAAAACACATAGCTAATTTTGTCGGAGCAACGACGATATACTAGATGATCTATCAGAGTTAGCAGAAATTGGTCTAGGTGAACTGATTAGACATTTCAATGCGACGGGTTGGATCTAATACTTACAACCGGATCCGAGATCAGGGTTCGAACCTACATGGGTTGACACCAGTGTTGCCAAAATCTGATGAGGAAAAAATGCTAGATTTTTACGGAAATAGTGCTAGAAAATGCTAAAAATATGCCTAATAATATGCTAAAAAATATATGTGCTAAAACAAAAGCAAAACAATATTTTAATTATGTAATAAAATAAATATGTACATATACTAAAACCCAAAAACTAACAACACTTTAGTCAAAAGCAAAACATTAAGTTAATTTTATTATAACCAAAGATATTTTAATGGCTGAAAGAAAACATAATTGCTTGTGTATGAATTCCCTTTCGCGAGACTATTTTGCCTTAATACACATTCTATGTTAGCATTCGACAATAAAAGACACAGCACCTTCAGAATGAACATATATGTTATATTTATGTATTTAAATCACTTACTGTCTTTACCTCTAAAAAATTTCTGCAATATTTTTCTCCCTAATATTAAACATTTTGTAAACAAGTAATCTGATAATATGAAAAAAATGCTAAAAGCATTTTTTTTGTATGTAAAAACAGTTTTAAAAATGCTAGATCTAGTATTAAATATGCTAAATTGGCAACACTGGTTGACACTGACGAGTGGAGTGGTCTGTCAAAACGGAATGTTATTGATTATACGTGATTGCTTGCGTGCAGAAGGCAGTCACGTATACCAACCAACCAACCATGACCGCTATCAATACTGGCTATTTTCTTCAGATTTAGCTAAATTGAACCTGGATCTCTCAACCATTCTAGATGGCTCATAACAGCAATCGAATTCTAAGATTATATTCTACGATTATATTATCCGATCCCGAAGAAAAGTTTGTGATATTAGCCACATACGATGGTTCGATGTGGTTTACAATAAAATATAATCCTTCATGTATAAACGGAGCTAAGTACCTGTGACAAACAATTAGTCGGCGTAGCTATTTGAACGCCGATTTGAAGAATATCATTGACAAGGTAATCCAACGAAATAGATATTTTGGCCACCCAGTAAATCCTCGTATTGCTATGCTTGGAGATTACTGAAAAATCATACGAGATCAAGCATATCGACGAATTTTAAAAGCTTGAACTAAGAATGCTCCAGGACTTCGAACGTTTAAAGTGCCTACATTTAATTTCGATGCTGAAGAGTATACCGACATTATGATGTAGTGGGTGAGCCACCTCTGAGTTTAAATATAACTGATGAAAGTCATTGTCAAAAGCTGTATCGGCAGATGGCAGAAAATCATAGATTTCCATGCTACACTCAAGCATCAAAGTAGTGACAGAATCTTCAAGTGTAATTTGTAGAGGAAAGAAGACTACTATCGCGCCAAAAAATACCTAATTTTTATACAAAGAAAACAATTTAATATATAATTACTGTATTTCTGAAAAAATTATCTAGGTTACCGTAATGACTTTTATGTGTTACATTTTGTCATATAATAGATTTAAAGAAACAAGATAAAAGTCATTATGGTAGCCTAGATAATTATTCTGAAAAACATTCTCCGACAGGAGTAGTAGGCAACTGAGGCCTTTCTAACTCTGTGTTGAATAGTTAGTTTCCACGATAGTTTAGAGTCCAGGATAACTCCTACATATTTTGCATTGTCCGATAGGGACAGTATCTGATTCTGAAGCCAGGGTAGACTCCCCTTCTGAACTTTAGTTTTTTTTAGTAAATAATAACAGTTCAGTTTTATTTGGGTTCAATCCTAGACCATAACCTATAGCCCATTTGCTGAGTGTGCCCAAAGCATTGGCCATGATATCAGTTATCACGTCCGTGAACATCCCTGATACCATTAACACCACATCATCTGCGTAAGCCACAACCTTGACCCCGCAGCGTCTACTAAAAAAAGAATTAAATTAATAACGAGAAGCCAGAGCAGAGGGGAGATCACCCCACCCTGTGGTGTTCCTCTGCTTGCCCATTTTGAATTTTCGCTGTTGTCTAGTTTAGCAGTGACGTTTTTTGCCTTCAACATGGTGATAATCCAGTTGCTGATGTCTTCCTCAACATCGACAGCCCGAAGAGAGTGTTGAATGCCTGTTACCGATATATTGTTAAAGGCGCCTTCTATATCTAGGAAGGCAGCCACAGCATACTGTTTATGTTCAAGGGATCTCTCTATGCACCTTACCACTTCATGTAGTGCTGTTTCAGCAGAGCGTCCCTTAAGGTAGGCATGCTGACTATCCGAGAGTCTTGACGACCCTACAAGCCGATGTCTAATATGTGAGTCTAATAATCTTTCCAGCGTCTTCACTAGGAAAGATGAAAGGCTAGCGGTGATAGTATCGTAGAGATATTTTTGGTCGGTACTCAAATCACTCCTTCACATAATATTGTAGGAATAAAGGTGAATTCGACTATTGGCATTGGTTAACATTTTTAGAATTGAGATCTAATGACACCTGAAAAGCATTTAGGCCCTGTAGTTCTGCCGTCCAAAAATAACAACAGATATCGAAGTGGTAATTTACTGGAATGCAACTGCCAGATAAACCACTGTAATGGTTTATTAAGTTCTTATTCCATCACAAGAACTCAGCTTTAGTTTATGTTAGACGACTTATCAATTAAGATTTGTTTCAATATTTGGGTTTCACACGAATAAAACCAGCTTTAAAACCTGTGTTGACTACTTTCTATTCCATCGCAACCATCAACAAGTATTTCACTGATTTTCACCAATATAGATTTAGTTAGTATATTATCTTTAATATCTTTAGAACTTCCCAACTCACACGTGACATGCCGGAAATAGTCGCTTCCTAGCTCTGATAAAATTACATAATGGTATAATAGTACTCTTTTTCTGTAAAATGTGTCAGTCTTTTGATTACCGCGTAGGATTTTTTTGCTATCTGCATCCTGTAAGGCTGCTCTCACTTTAGTTATTTCCCTGAGCAACTTTTAGCGATGAATGGCATTTTCTGAAATAATGCCAACATCTTTTATAAAACTCTTTTGCGCAACTATTTGTTTTGGCGTTTCAACGTAGAAGCTACGCTATCATTTCAACTGTTCCTTTCGATTGTCAAGGCATCAGTTATCTCTCTGTTACACAATAAACCTTCTTCTTTTTTTTTTCTTAATTTTTCTTATTTCTTATAGTTGCAACCACATCGCCTATCAGTATATTTTTTGTTGTTGTTCTTTGATCGAGTAAAAAATATATTTCTTCCTTGAGAAGGCGACTGTCTTTTAAACAAGTACAATTTGAGATAAGTTTGCATTTGCAACTGCAAGCATAAAATAATCTGTGAGATCCAGTTATAAATCTATTAATATTTTCTTGGTAATTATTGTTTATTGGACGGCCTTGATAATGTTTGATTAAGCTTCTATATTTGTAATGGTAGGAGCGTATAAGTTGCAGTATTCACGTAAGACTGACAGCTGGTACTGATTCTTTTTACCACATTTCTAAAATTTCCTGTGGCAACTTTTCGGATACATCACGAACGGTCGGCTTTTTTGCTGTTTTATCAGGCTTTAATTAACATTTAATGAATAACTAATTTTTCATTACGTTATTAAAGTTGGTAATTGAGACACTGGTATCTTCCCTGGTAAACCAAACAGGTTTTCATGGGCCGTGTTTTGACTTGAGACATTTTACTGTAATACAGACAACTAATACGTGCTAAAGTGTTATAATAATTAGTTAAACAGTGAATAGGAAATTGAAAATACTACTTCACAAGTGAAACAGTTCGCGTGCGAGTTGACTAATATCGTTGGAATAACGTTTGAAGAGAGTTATGAAATACCCTCCATGTGTTTTCTATCATATACTAACAAGATAACATTCAGAATGACATTTAGCGTTGATAAAATATTTATGTTTTTTTTTTCTAAATTCAAGAATTTAGCCAAACTTAATAATATTGGGTGCACCTCTAAATATATCATTTGCCAAATGAAATTTTCTGTGTATGTTTGGGAGTTAAAAGAGCAACTTTTTTACAGGTATTCCAAAGAGATTGGAAAATAAAAAAAATCGCTCACCCTAATATCTATCCTTATTAATAGCTGTTTTATAGTATGTTTCCACAAACTTTAAATTACGTAGATTTAGGTAAATTACTTGAACTGTTTCCACCGAGCTTGTGAGTGATTTGGTGTTCGAATTTTCGTAGTCAAATGATGCACTTACTTTATAAGGTGTGCGCTGTAATTGAATTTTTTCTATATATAGTTTGACATTTGAAATTAATTAAATATTCTTTATGTCATTTTTTCGAAATTGGCAATCACAATTGATGGATGACCCAGGGATGGAATTTGTAATTTTAAAAGCAACGCAGGGTTGCATTGATAAATATAGTTCGAAAAAGAGTATTTTCGATATAATTTAAAATAAATCACATACTTTGAGGTAATTTGGTCGTATGCAAAATGTATGGTAAATCATATATAAATCAGCATGATTTGTTCAAATCATCATGATTTGTCGAAATCATGCCGGTAGAAACATACTATTACACTATCTCACAAGCCATTCGACTTCTGTAAAAATGCAACCCTGATCTAATGAGTTTATGGAAAGTTTTAAAACAGCAATAACAACACATTATATCATGGTAGTATTTTGTGCAGAAGTCGAACAACTTGTATAATAGTCTAAAAACAGCTTAATCATCGTTGCTTAGTGACCTTTCACACTTGGGACATTTATTTCCGAACAGAAAAATTATGTTGGCGAGGGGAAGAATAGGTAGAGGATGCAGTACACGACTATCTGTGCTGGATACTTTTCGCAATACATACACACATCAAGCAAATAAAGCCACAATACTAACAAAAATTCACACACATCAAGTAAACAAATCTGACATTTCTTGACCAAGTGTGAAAGCTTCAGGACAGTTCAAAAGAGAATTAAAAAATGTCTGTCAAGAAATGTCTCAACTGTGAAAGGGGCTTTCATGGTAGAATTATACTACAGGTAGTAGCGAAGCTACAACAACCCAACAACAGCAAAAACAACACGGCTTTTTATTGTGGTTTATGTTCGAGGTTGTCAAAAAGCACAAAAGAAAATTTGAAAAAAATTTATATGTTCACATGTGTGTGTTTACTTCGCCATGTTTTTTCAGTAGTGTGGGTGTGTGTTGGTATAACATAAACAACTTTTGACAGAGTCGAACTCAAAAAAAAAAAGTTCGTTAACGCTTCACCACTACCTGTATTATTCTACCATGGGGGCTTTACTTCTTCTTATTTTATTGTTGCCACATTTTAATTTATATAACGTCTTGCCAGATCATTTTTATAAAAAATGCGTTTTATTTCTTAACGCACTTAAACAAATTATTTTTTCAGATATATTATATTTTGCCCCTATAAAATGACGCATTTAAGTGAAAATGTTGTAATGCAATATATAGGGATATTTTTGTTGCCAGCAGTTTTTGCGTATTAAAAGAGAAGTCATTTAAGCAGAGTGCTTTTAAGCGGGAACTACTGTATGTTCTAAGAAGTAAAAAATAACAAAATTATTATTGTATGCGTTATCTACTTAACTTTTTTGCAGTCGGGGCCAAGAATGCAGACAATATTTTATTACTGGCAATTTACAAATTTATTTTTGCGATTCGTTAACAACCTTCTTGGCACCGACTGCAAACAGTTGAATAGTTAACGGATATAACAATATGATACTTATTTTAGACTTTTTAGTACATATTATGTATATTTTAAAGTATGCTTAATTTTTTTTTTTGAATTTTTATTTTTTTTTTAATTTTTAGTACATACATAAATTTTAAAGTCGGTTTAATTCACTTACTTTTGTGTTGCACTACGCATACTGACTTCTAAGTGACATCAAGGCTGCAAACATCCACTGATATAGTTTTTCCGATATCTTCCCCAGCTTACCCTACCAGTTTTCAGTTGGATTACCCGCATTGACTATGAACGAATTCACAACAAGTTTGTAGATGTTCACTGATACAGTATTTCCAATATGCAGTAATTAATTATTACTTTGTATGGGAGGGAGCCCTTCCCCTACTCTTACTTTGCCACTTTTCTGATGGATTGTTAATATTTTTAAAGCAACTTCGAACTAAATTAAATATTCACAAGTATTGCCTTTGCAAATATACATTGGTAATGAATGGTAAAGATTAAAATGAGGCAGTTATAATTTATACATAGGAAATTGTTGTGAACAGTTTTATATATCTGTGTTGAGCTTTTTCCTGTTGTTTTTTAAGTCATTGATAACCACAAATTGATGAATTAGAAAAATTAGCCAAAGGTTTTGAACTAAGTATGAGAAAAGGAAAAAGTACAAGTAGTGATTGTCTAAGAAAAGAATCAAAATGTTGAAAATTTCTAAACTACCAAAAGAACTTACGAAAGTTTGGAAAAATCCCCACTTGTAAAGACCTTAATGCAAATTGGTTTAAAGTTGGCTATTTAGTTGCTTGACTTTGAAGACCTTGGTGGCCAGAGTATAAGAAGAACTCTGAAGAAGATCGTGGTTGAGCTCGAAAATATTATGTTGTTAAGTTCAACCCTTATACAAACTCAAGAATCTGCCTTTGTCTTTTTCAATTATTACATTTTTGAAAAATCTCTTCCCATTTTGATTCTCGAAGATATCCGTTCGGTACGATGGCATTGTTATAGTAGCCAACGTTAACAGTAACTTATTAGCAGACAACCTCCTTATTGAACCAATGAAGACTCCTGATCTCTACCCTGTAAACACGCATTTTTCATGCAACTTCAAATAGCTTCATCGACCTCATATTTGCCAACCACAAATCTAGGGTACTCCTATACGATCATCTTGCAGCTTCGGTTGTTTCAAAACATGATTTGCTTTTTCTAACCTACGACCGTCTCTGCATAATGAAGATTCATATGCTTCTTATCGTGACTTGCATAACATTGGTTATGCAATGCTCAATCAATCTATTGATAATATCCGCTGGGAGGAGATCTATACCCTTGTGAGTATTGACGAACAACTTTAATTATTCGAAAGAAATATATACTAATTACCTATTCGACTTGAGTTTCCAACAAAAACTAAAAGACTCAAAGCCAAGCAGCCACCCTGGTTCAATTGTGGAATTAAATGATTTATAAACGTGATGAAGACTTTTAAGTTCAATTTATGAACTGTTTAAAAAAAACACGATTGTTTTAGTGAGTTGATCAAAATATAACTAACTTTATTTTTCATAATTTTGTTCTTATATACTAATTACAAATATATATTTTATCGTATTTTTATTTAACAAGTAAACAATTCTCTGGAAAAAGTTAAGTTTGCAATTCTTTGTTATTTATTAATTTTGTATTTATTAGCTTTATTGCATTTTCGTTCATTTATATGGGAACGGAAATGCAAGAAAACAATTCTTAAGAAAAAGTCTGGTTTTAATAATTTGCAACGTTTTATTTAATTTTTAGGAAAATAAATTGTTAAATTTATTTGTTTGTTATTCTTTAATAATTTATTAATTTTTGTAATTATTGCATTTTCGTTTATTTATATGGGAACGGAAATGCAAGAAAACAATTCTTAAGAAAAAGTCTGGTTTTAATAGTTTGTTGTTTTAAATAATTCTTAGGAAAATAAATTGTTAGGTTTGTATTTGTTTGTTTTAATATTAATTTTTGGTAATTTATCGATTTTGCATTTTTGTTCACATGGGAACGGAAATGCGAATTAACTTTAGATTATGTTATTGATATGGTTTGGGGGAGTGATGGGAGATATTATAACACCCCCACCGTTAGTCTGAGGCTCCGCCGAGGAAACAATAAGGGTTCTTGTTTTAAGTGTTTTTACATAGATTATGATAAAGATAATACTTAAAATAATAGAAATCCCTATACTACTACCTGTATTTACCAGAGTGTTTTTTATAAATTTATTATTAGCAATTTTTATGGTTTCATTAAAATGTATTTCCTTAATATCTAAGTTTTTATTTATTTTTAATATAAATTTTTCCAAGACAAATATTTCTCTTGTATTTACTTTAAAATTTTCATAAGTCTTTAGTTTTGTTTTAACAATACAGTTTTCGAATTTTATTAAATAAGTTTTAAATTTTTCTAGTTTATATGGATGTTTACAGTTAGTTTCAATTTTATCTTGATAGTGTTTGAATATAAGTAAACCAGGGTAAATTTCCTTTTCTTCTGAGTCTTTTGTTATTTTCATATTACATTTAGGTTCCAGATTTTTGACAATACTTGTTAGACAATTATCATTTATTTTTTCCAAGTTTTTATATTCTACTGTGTTTGATTTATATACTTCGTTGTTCTGAACAAGAACAGTGTTCCTGTTTAGTAATAAGGTTCTATTTTTATTATCAGGAATTGGTTCAAATACTACTTCTGAAAATGATTCGTTCAAAAATCTTGGAACATTCAATGTCAATACTATGAAGTTTTCTTTGTATGCTAGAGATACTTTTGTCTGAAGATAAGATTCTATATTTCCTATAAAATTAAATTCTTCCTCTGTTAGTATATCCGAAGGGATAATTCCTAATTTTGAATTAAAGATAACGTGTCCAATCTCGTTCACATGGTCCATTAGTAGGTTGATGTCGTTATTAATGCGGAAAACGTTCTGTAAAAATAGAGTTTCGTCTTCTAAGTCGAGAATTTTATTCTGCGTCTCTGTCTTGAATCTGTTTACATAGGTCTGTATTATTTTCTGTTGGTTATTTATGTGGTCCGTAATATTTGATATCCTGTTTGAAATAGAAGTGCTCAAATATGATACTTCGTTTAACGCTGTCATTGTGTCTTTATTATTTTTTTCGAGGTTTATAATTTTGTTGAAAATTTGTTTTTCGTCGTCACTGTCCATTGTGCCTACCATATATTTTAGTCCTTTGCCTATTGCGTTCACTAATCCTCGTCTTTGTCTGAATCTAGGTGTCAAGTTATTTATCTTCGTCTTACATATTTCCATGTTTTTATTCACGCTTTCCAATAATGGAGTGATGTTTGTATAGGTATCCGAAAGTTTATGGATATTGTCCTGTAAGAAATTAGCTGTTTCCATATATTGCGTAGTATTGATAGCGTGAATTATTCGAATGTATTTATCGATGATCTCTACATCTCTTATCTTAATTGGTATATAACCATGACTGTCAGATAGGTCTTGAATGTCGAGGTATTGTCCGTAGGTAGCCATAAAAATAGTTGTCAGAAAAATCCAAAGTGTCATCTGGAAAGATTGTATATAATATATCTGTATACTCAGGCAAAATATTATTATTTAACTTTTATTCTGGGGTTATCCCTATCTTGAAATTTCTTGCTTCGTCTGATATGGGCTTTATAATACTTGTGCCCTGTCTTAACGTTCTCGACGTGGTTGTCATCGATTTTCTTACTATCCATCTTCCTATATCTCCTATGGTTTTTACCCCCTCTAATCTCTTTGATATAATTTGGACCATCCTCTATTGTCACATCTGTCCTGTCTTTATTCAATTTGCCTATGTATTCCTCTTTTTTCTTAGTCATTAAATCATGAATCTCTTTATATTTCTCCTCATTAATTTTTCCATTCAGGAAATCAATAGGTCTAATCTTCGTTGTGTTGTGTTGTTGTAGTATCCTATTATCCGTAGAATTTTTTCCTCTGTTGTTTGTTCTTTATTCTTTTCATCGTGCCTTAAAAGTCTTATATGCTCATTTATGGTATTGTGTAGACGTTCTATGTCTGCATTGGAAGTGTGGTTACTGCTTGAGGTAAAATGTGTATTAATTTTTTCTTCATTGAGGAATTCGCGCATTGGAATGGCTTTAAACCCTAGCTCATTGTCTACAACTATTTTTCCTATCTTACCAAATGTATTTATGTATTGTAGTAGTTTAGTTTTAAATTCTGTCCAAGTTCTACTGTTTATCTTGTATGCGACTGCATGTTTTGTAAATATGTCTATTATTGTCATAAAAAGTTCATTTTTCAAAGTGTAGAATACGTCTATATGAGCTATCTCTCGTGGTTTGAGTGGGGTTTCACTGACTCTAAATGGTATTTTAGGTGGTCTTCTATCATATTTTTCAATGGTGCATACTTCGCAATTGTTAATGAATTGTGTTATTCTTAATTTTAGGTAGGGGTTGTATATTTTGTTTTTAAGTTCGCCGAAGACAGCCTCTATTCCCCGGTGATTCTTACTTCTTCTTCTTCTTCGTCTTTGATGTCTCTAAGCAATTTAGTACATCTTATTATCCTAAATTTGTCATTATTTGAAAAAAGTTCCATATATACGTTCTCCAGAGTGTTAAAAAATTCGCTCTCTATGTAAATTGCATTCAGATAGTTTGGGTTAAAATGATTTTTCAAAAGAGAGATTGAAGTTTCCCTGTCGAGTTTCTTAATTCCTATTACTTTTCTATTATTCCTGAAGACTTTCTCATTCTTTATCCTGGCTGCACCTGAAGAAATTTTCTTAATGATGATCTGGTTCTTAAACATGTTGATAGGGGATTCCGTTTCTTTTATCTTAAGCGCTTCTGATTCCAAAGTATTGACATTAACAGGTTCGGGTTCTATTCTCGATAATGCGTCGGCGTTGTTGTTTTGTTTCCCTTTTTTATACACGATTTTGTAATCGAATTCAGAAAGTTTCAGCCTCCATCTTACCAATTTGGAATTTGGCTCCTTAATTGAAAATAGCCATGTGAGAGGTTTGTGGTCTATTTCTATTTTAAACTGTCTTCCAAAGAGGTATGGGCGGAAATATTTGGTAGCCCAGATGATGGCCAGAAGTTCCTTTTCGATGGTGCTGTAATTGCACTCGTGTTCGTTAAGAGTACGACTCGCGTAGCAAATGGGGTGGTTATCTTGAGAAAGTATTGCCCCTAGTGCAAAGTTGCTGGCGTCTGTCGTAAGTGTGAATTCTTTTGAGAAGTTTGGATAGGCTAGAATTGGGTCGTGAGTTAGTAATGTTCTAGGGGTATTGAAACTCTCTATGTATTCTGGGTCAGTAATGTTCATTTTACTGTCCTTCTTCAAGTATTTGGTTATAGGCTTGGCTATCCTGGAATAATCTTTTATAAATTTTCTATAGTATCCTGTTAGTCCAAGAAACTGTTTTATTTGTTTGGGAGTTTTAGGCATTGGGAAATTTTTGACGCACTCTATCTTTTTAGGGTTAGCTTTTATTCCAAGAGGTGTCACTATATGTCCGAGAAATTCAGTCTCCCGTTTAAAAAACTCTGATTTGTCTAGTTGTATTTTAAGATTAGCTTCTTGTAAGCGTTGAAAAATTAAATTAATTGAATTAATGTGTTCCTGTAATGAGGTGGAAAAGATGATTATATCATCCAAATAAACTAAGCAGATTTTGTTAATATAGTCTCTGAGAACATTATTCATTAGCCTTTGGAATGTCGCTGGGGCTGTTTTCAACCCGAACGGCATTCTAATGAATTCATAGTGTCCTCCTTCCACGGTGAAGGCGGTCTTATGAATATCTTGTTCCCTAACTTCGATCTGATGGAATCCTTTGGCCAAATCCAAAGTGGTGAAATACTGGCATCTTCCCAGTTTATCAAGGATTTCATCGATGTTAGGAATTGGGTATTTGTCGTCTATGGTAACTTCATTGAGTTTCCTATAGTCTACGACAAGCCTCCATTTGGTTTTCCCACTTGCGTCGGCCTTCTTTGCCACGATCCAAATGGGTGCGGAATAGGGAGAGTTACTGTGTCTGATAATTTTGTTGTTGAGCATTTCCTGTATTTGTGCTTCTACTTCGTTCTTATGTATGTAGGGATAGCGATATGATTTGGTATGTATGGGTATGTTGTCGGTGGTTCTGATCTCATGTTTTATAGCGGATGTGAACGTTAGTTCAGTACCGTCCCGATAAAATATGTTTGGATATTTCCTTATTAATTTGAAAAGCTTTCCCTTTTCTTCAACATTCATGTGCTCCGTTCGAATTTGTTCTATTGGTGGTTTACTATTTCCACTTTCAATAGTACTGAAATTATCGTAGTCTACCTTCTGTGTAGACAAACGATCGTTCTTAGGTAAGTTGGTTATTTCTCTTCTGTCTTCTATTCTAAAAATTTCTCTTGCTATGATTTTTTTTGTTATCCTCTTCAAAACACATTACGTCGTCGTTGAATTTACTATCTTCAAAAATCATTGGCAACGTTCTGTTACCAAAAGTTATACTCTTAGTCTTATAATCTATGTTAGCATTTAATGGTTTAAGGATATCATTGCCTATTAAACCATCATAGAAGTCATGGAATTTTATTATAAAAAATTCAAGTGTGCCTATTGCTCCTAATTCTTCAAAAGTGGGTATTATAGCTTTTTTATTAACACAAAGTTGGTGTTGTAATGTTTTTATCAATAGAGGTTTTGTTAAGTGAATTCTTTTGGGATGACATATCCCAGGGTTTAAGATTGAATTCGTTGCTCCTGTGTCTATAATTAATCGTATGTGTCCCAATTTAGTCTTAATCACTATAGATGGTAGTTTGCCCCCGAGGCTGGATCCCGAAAATTTTCTGATAGTTCCATTTTGCCTATGTCCATAGGTTCCGGTGCGTGTCTGAAGTTCTGTCTGTTTGGAATGTAAGGTGGGTTCGACGGGGTTTGATTGTGTAGATTCCGATGTGGTTGTTGGGGGTGTCTGTATTGTCCCTGAAACGTTCGAGGAAAATTTGTTCGTTGGTCATTAAAAGGTTGTTGTTGGTTATGTCTGAACTGTGTGTTGTTCATGGGTTGGTTCTGGAAATGTCTTCGTTTGTTATTAAAATCTAGACGCTTGTTTGGTTGCGAGTTGTTTCTTGGATGTAACTTATTATTGTCCGTCGAATAAGCATATCCGGCTTGGAACAGAATGTCCATGGCCCCTTCTAAATCCGCTGGGTTTCTGCAAAATAGTATTGATTTCATCGGTTCGGGCAGTTTGCTTTTGAAAATGTTTAATGCAGTGTGCATGTTATTGATTGCACTTCGTCTGGTGGCTTCATCTTCCCCTAATATGATTTTTATTTTGTTATTTAGCCTCTGTAGTTTATTTTTTATATCTTCATAAAATTCCACTGTATTTGTTTTAAATGTTACGCTCTTTAACTCATCAAAAAGCTCTTCGCAGGATCGCCTATCCCCAAAGTTGTTTTGCAAAATGTTCTTAACCTCTGGCCAAGAGACGGCGTGGCAGTTAATTTCGATAGTCTGCCTGGCTCTTCCTTTAAGTTTCGACTTGATTATGTCCGAAAATAATAGTTGTGATAGTTCGTCAAACGTGCGCAGATGTGGGTGTACCCTATCTATAAGTGGAGTGAAGATTTGTAGGTCCCTATGGTCCCCGTTAAACTCTGGTAAACTGTTCAAGTACTTTAGTGGATTTATTGTTAATTTGTTAGCTTGTTCTACTACCTGGTCTACCATTTTTGTAATTATTGTCCTTCCTACACCCTAATATGTTTTAGTTTTCTTTTCTTAACTAAATAATTTTTTCTTGCAATTTTCTTTATTAATGTTATCTGTTGAGAGTATCTTTCCAGGATTTCAATATCTTCTTCTTTTAGGGTATACAAAATAATTCTCTCTATTTCTGATTCTATTGTAAATTTCTCCCTTATATTCATTTAACACTTACAAGATATTAGGTTTTAATTATAATTGGTATTGTATATGTTCTTCTTTACATAAAAAATAAAATTAAATCTTACTCTTAATGTTGATTTGGTGTGGACTGGCATCGAGGACTTCTGATTCCTTTGAGTTATGGTTGTTCCTTGGATGTGTTGTTATTTGGTGTATGAAGAAAGAAATTGTATTTCTCATTGAAGAGTGTTGTCACTTGATGGTAGAAACCTTTCACTTGCTGAATTAAGAATGTTGTTTATTTTTCAAATGTACTTAGTGAGACAGAATAAAACTTTTCACTTTTTGTTTTATCTTTCGGAATGTTTTTTATAAATTGTTTCACTTAAGAATATTGTTATTTTTATTACCAGAAAAATTTTTGGAGTGTTCTTTATTTTTCAAATGTTCTTAGTGAGACAGAATAAAACTTTTCACTTTTTATTTTTCGGAATGTTTTTCTTTTTTTTTCACTTAAGAATATTGTTATTTTTATTACCAGAAAAAAAATTTTGGAGTGTTCTTTATTTTTCAAATGTTCTTAGTAAAACTTTTCACTTTTTATTTTTCGGAATGTTTTTCTTTTTTTTTATAAAATTTTTCACTTAAGCATATTGTTATCCAAAAAAAATTTGGAGTGTTCACCAAGGGATTTTTGATATCCTATGTATGTTCATCTACGATCTTTCGTGGGATGAATACAAACTTGGATTTGTTCACGGGTTTGTGCATAGATACCGCACTAGAAATTGAAATTTCGAGTTCTACCGCGTGGATGAAGAAATCTTTTGTTTTTTCTTATCCTTAAAAAAAATTTCACTTTTTGAAATTTTTATTTTTATTTACGTTGGGTAGGACTTGCGGTATCCTACCGACTGCGCCACTTTTAAGTTCAATTTATGAACTGTTTAAAAAAAACACGATTGTTTTAGTGAGTTGATCAAAATATAATTAACTTTATTTTTCATAATTTTGTTCTTATATACTAACTACAAATATATATTTTATTGTATTTTTATTTAACAAGTAAACAATTCTCTGGAAAAAGTTAAGTTTGCAATTCTTTGTTATTTATTAATTTTGTATTTATTAGCTTTATTGCATTTTCGTTCAGTTATATGGGAACGGAAATGCAAGAAAACAATTCTTAAGAAAAAGTCTGGTTTTAATAATTTGCAACGTTTTATTTAATTTTTAGGAAAATAAATTGTTAAATTTATTTGTTTGTTATTCTTTAATAATTTATTAATTTTTGTAATTATTGCATTTTCGTTTATTTATATGGGAACGGAAATGCAAGAAAACAATTCTTAAGAAAAAGTCTGGTTTTAATAGTTTGTTGTTTTAAATAATTCTTAGGAAAATAAATTGTTAGGTTTGTATTTGTTTGTTTTAATATTAATTTTTGGTAATTTATCGATTTTGCATTTTTGTTCACATGGGAACGGAAATGCGAATTAACTTTAGATTATGTTATTGATATGGTTTGGGGGAGTGATGGGAGATATTATAACAATGAAGCCTACTATTGCTGGAAAAGTTTAAAGTGTAGTGATCTCAAGGTCATTTATGATTTCGCTCGTAAGGAAGTAACGAAGAATATTAAATCTGTAAAAGCTTCCTTTTATCAAACAAAATTTTCTTCTGCGATAGATACTAAATCTAAATGGAATGAAATCCGTAAGACTGGTGTAGGGCAGAAATAGTCCTCCGCTTGCAACTCGCAAGTTGCTATATAAAAGCTCTCAATAATCAATTTTTGAATATTCATATTTCACCTCCAGCAAATAATATCTATGATGACCTTTGTCATGTTTCAGCTAAAAATCCTTTTAGTTTCCGTTATATTGACCAGCTTGATGTTATTCAGAGTCTTCCTGCAGTCAAATCTAATGCTGTTGGTATAGATGGTATAAATCCCATCTTTATATAAGCCATATTTCTCACAATTCTACCCTTTCTTACACATTTGTTCAATAGAATTCTATCGAAATCCACCTTTCCGAAAGCATGGAAAGTATATAAAATTATACCTATACCAAAAACCAATAATGAATTTCGACCTATTGCCATTCTTCCTTTTTTGTCCAAGGCAATGGAAAATCTTATTGTTAAACAAATGAACGAGTATCTTATACGCAAAAATCTGTTCTCTGAAAAGCAATCAGGTTTTATGAAGGGTAGAAGTTGCATAACAGCACTAGTGGATATGGTTGCGGAATTTATATCCAAACTTAATATCAATATGGTGTGATTTTTGATTCTTTTTGACCACAGCAAACCATTTGATGCTGTGGATCACACTGTTCTGGTGACTAGCCTTCAAAAACTCTTTGACTTTTCCAGCTCGGCATGCAACCTTATATCCTCATACCTTAATAACAGATCTCAAATTATTCAACTTAAAAGACGATGTCTCTGAACCCGTGCATGTCAAAAGAGGAGTTCCGCAAAGTTGCCTGATATTTCTATTGACAGCAAAATCCATATGTACGCTGACGACGTCCAGCTCTATAAAAGTTGCAATGTCGCAAATATTTCTGCCTGTGCAATTGAAATCAATGATGATTTGGATAAGATAATTATCTGGGCAAATTTCAACGGGTAGTGTGTCAACCCAGCAAAATCTAAATGTATTCTTCTTTCCAAAACAAAGAGAACTTTTCACAATCTCCAAATAAAAATCAACAACAACGTTATTGACTTTGTGACCTCTGCATCTAATCTTGGAGTTACTTTAATGATAGACTTACCTGGTCTGATCAGATTAAGGTTGTCGTTAGTAGAGTAAATGGCATTCATCGTAATTTATAGGCTGTCAAAGATTGAACTCCATTTGTTATTCGTATTCTATTAGCCAAAACATATCCTATACCGTCTCTCTTATACGGTTGCGAAATTTTTGCAAACTGCGACAGTAATGACCAACGTAAACTTAAAATGCATACAATAACATTGCCCATTATATTTTCAAAATAGGCCTTCGTGAGCGTATTTCGTCATTTTCTTATCAGATCTTCGATAGAAAATTCTAAGATCTTTTAAAACTCAAATAAATGGCTTATTCTTTTGCATAAAACTATCACATCTAAACAACCGTCATATTTATATAATAGAATTGTATTTGCTAGATCTAATAGAGGAAGAAAGCTAATTCAGCCAAAAAACAAGAGCATCCTCTCTCAACGACAATTTCTAATTTACTCCACTGGTCTTTGGAATAATATGGTGTTCAGACATGGATTCTTAATTGAATCAATATTCGGTTTATTGACAAAATTAATTTAGTGTTCAGATATACAGAATTTACTCAATATAGCTAACTCAATAAGCATTTGACAGCTGGAAATAACATTGTTTTATTTTCTATTTATAAATAAAAATTTTTTATGTTTTGTTTTGTTCTATTTTCTTCACATTTCGCCTTTGTATATAATTTTGCTCACTAAACACACTTGTGAACAGTGTTGCATTTCTAGTTTTACTCAATATTTATAACAATTTCGTACTTATTGAACAATAACTAAATTAAAATTTTGTATGGAATATTGAGCTCAATAATGCCATTTATTGCGATAATCTCAATAAAGGCACATGTCTGAACACCATATAACTTATTTCATAATATTCAAAGTATAGGCAACGCCAATATGTTTAAAAGAGAGTTATCCAAAGTCTTTATGTAATTTCTTATTTTTCACGCATCTTGATATTATCTACTACATTACATTTTTCTTCGTTCATTCTATCCTTATTTCTAATTCTCCCAACCAATAATTCTTAAGATTATACATTCAGCTTAAAATTAATTTTTATACCCTTCACCACAAAGTGGTAAGGTAGTATAGGTTTGTTTTCGCTTATGTTGACATAAAGTCTTAATTTATGCACCCATCTGCTATAATTGATCGGAAGATTCGTGCATATAAAAATAAAAAAAATCGGCTCATGAATGACTAAGATTATATATATATATATATATATATATATATATATATATATATATATATATATATATATATATATATATATATATATATATATATATATATATATATATATATATATATATATATATATATATATACATATATATATATACATATATATATATATATATATATATATATATATATATATATATATATATATATATATATATATATATATATATATATATATATATATATATATATATATATATATATATATATATATATATATATATATATATATATATATATATATAAATATATATATATATATATATATATATATATATATATATTATATATATATATATATATATATATATATATATATATATATATATATATATATATATATATATATATATATATATATATATATATATATATATATATATATATATATATATATGTATATATATATATATATATATATATATATATATATATATATATATATATATATATATATATATATATATATATATATATATATATATATATATATATATATATATATATATATATATATATATATATATATATATATATATATATATATATATATATATATATATATATATATATATATATATATATATATATATATATATATATATATATATATATATATATATATATATATATATATATATATATATATATATATATATGGGGGATTCACTAGGAAGTCATAAAGTCATATGTTTTAAAATCATCACACGAAAAAATATGACAGGCTGTGAGCAAACCGTCATAAGTTAGTGTGCTATTACAAATTTGTGTAATAGCACACTATATATATATATATATACATATATATATATATATATATATATATATATATATATATATATATATATATATATATATATATATATATATATATATATATATATATATATATATATATATATATATATATATATATATATATATATATATATATATATATATATATATATATATATATATATATATATATATATATATATATATATATATATATATATATATATATATATATATATATATATAAATATATATATATATATATATATATATATATATATATATATATATATATATATATATATATATATATATATATATATATATATATATATATATATATATATATATATATATATATATATATATATATATATAGAGTTGAAAGGTTTCGTACTCATGCAAATTACATAGTTGGCAGTATCTGTCTTCATCGTTTACCCCAAATTTGTTGTAGTTCTGCAATGTTTTAAAGGAATAAAAACAGCTTACTAAATCTCAAAAAACAAATATACCCAAAGAAAGCCCAAATTTCGCGCCAAGAAAAGTTGAGTTGTCAGCAACTAAAATTTTTTTGTTTTCACAAGAACAATAAGCAGTCAAAATCATATGGTAATTTATAAAACTTAAATCGAATTTAAATGAAGAAGATTGGTGATATAAGTTATATTTAAATATGATCTATATATAAAAAAGAGTTTTCTATTTAAATAGAAATTAAGTTTAAAAACCATTCAATTATTAAGTCAGAAACTGGAGGTTAAAAGTACAAAGCGGACTTAAACATCAAATTTATATGGGATTTAAAGAATAGTGAGTCAAATTAATAGTTGTGTGCAGTTAGGACAAAAGTGCACTAAAACACAGGGCAGAGAAAGCAATATTACTGTTGTATATAATTAGTTTTGCGTTAAATAATAAAAATATGAATTTTATTTTTTTTTTTTATTTACTATTATTAATTTTTTTGCTATAATCTATTTTTTCGGTTCCTGGCTACTATCTTATGAAATAATTATTAAGGAAAGAACGTTTTTTTATACCTACTATGTTCTTAAAACTGACTGTCAAGGAAAACAAATGTGCATAGAAATCAGCTAAGTAGAAATAGTTCAAATCGCATATTTATTTTTTATAGGCATTTCGCTGCCCACCTTTTTAATCATAATATAGTATTGTCACGGAAAACCAATGTCTGTGCAACATTTGAAGTCACTAGCTCATCAGAAAGTTACTATAAAATTAATTACGAATTTTCGGTCGAACAGACCTACATCAAAGCGAATAAATAAAAAACGTAGTAAAATAAGTATTTTGATATAAAAAAAAGCATTTAAAATTAGGCCGCCGTGATCTGAACACGCTTCGAATGAAAAATGTACAGACACACCGCTTAACGTTATGCACCGCGGTGGCCACAACTAACGAAGGAGTTTAATTTCAATCTAGATAAGCAGTAATGTTTTTTAAAGCTCAAGTTTAAGCTCAAATACTCAAAAATGACCAGAGCCTCTGTAGGTCAGGGTATGATACGAATGACTACCAGTCAAGACGTTTTTAGTTCAATACGGGTGCCGCTCGTATAATTTTTTTTGCTAATTAGCCATCATTTTTCAAAAAGCAACAAATATAATACATACATACAAAAATAGTACATAACAAGGCAAACTATACTTTAGTGGAATGTTCAATTCTAATATTGTTAAGAAAAAGTTATATACCTATATGTAATATTATACACATAGATTATACGTAGATAGGCAACTGGGCTACTATCAAAAAAATTTACAACTCTCTTCACACCCATGGGTATTTTGTTATCGAACACACTGAGAGAGGCAACTCAACACTCATCAGAGAGCCTAATTTTTGCACTTGAAAATGTACTAAAATTTATTTGTTTTGCACACACAAACACTATTTTTATATTATTTAATTTTTTTTATTTGTTTTTTAATAAATTTTATCTTTCTTCTTAATTTTAAAACGTTTTTTTAATTTTGTTGACATTTGTGTGTTGAAATTTATCAAAGTTTTCAACCGTTTTTTTCATTCAACAGTATTGCATTTTTGTTACTATTTGGGACAATTTTTTTTAGTGCCAAATAGAAAATATGCAAAAAAATGCTTAGCGAATCAAAATTTTTTGAGCTCAAATGCATTAAAAATGATTCTAAACTCATATTTTCATTAAATAAAGCAAAATTAATTGCATATAACAACTAGAAATTCGTGTTTAAAAAACTACAGCTAAGTATAATTTTGGTGCTGTGGGGAACATTTTATTTGAAACCAATACTAATACAAAATGTTCTACTAAAAAAATCTTAGACTTAGGTTTTTGACAGCAGACCTAGGTTTTTGAAGTTTTAGTTGGATATCTACGTATAATCTATGGTTATACACTTTGTACAAAAAACCTCATACCATAAAAGGAAAAGAGCACACATTAAAAAATATTATTTATGGAAAATAATAATTTAAGAATTATTTTTCGTTAAAAAAAGAAATAAAACTCAATATATCGTCAGCTTATTATTGGTTTGGCGCACTGCCCATTAAAAAAAATTGAGTTAGGTATGGAGTGTAATATTTTAAATACCACCTTTCAGAATCCAAAACCTGTTTCGCGAAATTTTTTATGATTCTGGGATATCAAACATTTATTTTTCTCAATATCAACAATTTTAATTAATTTTTTGTAATTTCTTTTAACAAAAAAAAACAGGTAAAGGTGCTATATTCTGTGCCGAATCTTATATCCCTTTTCCCAACGAATGGTGTATATAACATAGAAAATATAGAAGCCCGAATTTTAACAAATTAGCTGACCTAAGTCTGAGAATGTATCAGTAGAAGATTTTGTATTAGCAATGGCTTAAATAAAAAAGGTTTCACCAATTAAGGGGCTACAAATTCATAATAACAGATTGGCAAACATGCAAACCATCTAACATAATAACTGCACTTGCTTACAAACGGCAATAAACTTTTACATTAGAATACATTTTTTGTATATAATTTATATATTTAAATGTAAAGGAACGCAAAAATTAGTTTTAATTGGTGCACAACATAATTTACAAGTGTTTTCTATATAAAAAAATATTGCTACAAAATACTTTAACTAAGCGCAAAGCATTTGGCAACATTGTATTATCATATTTGCTTTCAAATAAAATATGTATATAAATATATAACTTGTTTTAGATATATACATACATATATATTAATATCTCCAGAAATGTAATAACAGCAACATTATTCGAAATAAAAAAAGCTAACATAGAATGTTGGCTGGTAGAATAATATACAAGGTAGCCCTGGAACGCCAGCTGAATACTTTTTTATTTGCTTTTTTCATGGTACGAACTGTCAAATGTTGTGTATATGTGATATAACTACGTGCACACGCAATACCACACATATGTTTGCTGCTTTTGTTATACAAACACACACATACCCTCTCTATTAATGTTTGACATTTTCTATCCCAAAATGTACATTTGTATTAGTTATGCGGCTACCTGATATATTATGCTACCATGGTTGGCTGCCAAAATGTGTATTATATATGCACGTATGAATGTATGCCTACATCAAAACACTATCTTGAAATTAAACCACTCAAAATTTATAGCTGGTTGGTCAAGAGCATTAAGCGCTTTCCCTGTAGTTAGGTTTCTCTCTAAGGAGCCGGGTTTAAATCACGGCGACTAAAATTTTTTATTTTTTTAGATGTTTTTTAATGTTAAAATAATTATTTTTCATAATATATTAGAATCAATAACCGAAAAAATATAATATAGCAAATAAATTAATAGTAAATAAATAAAATCAATAAAATAGTTACTTGGGATAAAATTGTTTAGTTCCAAATAGAAAAATTGCAAAAAAGTGTTTAGAAAATCAATATTTTTGAGCTAAAATGATTCAAAATTTGTATTTACATAAATTAATGCGAAATGAAATGTATATAACGTAAAAATTCATGTATACATACAAGTTTTGTAATATACTTTTTCTACAACTAATACCCGTAATTTCACCAAATAGGTATCTTATACATAAATTACATATTAGATATTTTAACGTAGGCGGTAAAAGTAGAGAAGCCGGAAATATGCCCTAAAATGTGTTATATGCGCGTTTTAGTGCATATATATTAAAAACTTAAAAATATGTCCCCAAAATGTAAAAAATTGCTCTTAAAACGTTACCATTTCGTTTAAGATATACATATATAACATTCATTTCCGAAGCCACGATTTATTTACATATATATATTGGTGGCATGCTATAATGTTTGAGAAGATAATGTCCACGGCCACTATTTCCACTTCAAAAAGGAATTAATGTCCATGGGAATGAAGAATAGTGGCTTTGCAAATCAAAACTCTGTGAAGCCACTATTCGACATACCCAGAGAAGAAAACAATTAACCCGGTTCAAAGCCCAGCCAATCTTCACCCTCCAGTATCATTTGCATGAGCTTTATTTCCATTTTTTATGGTCATTATTTCCTTTCAACGTGGAAATAACGTCCATGGACACTATTTCATTGCACGTTATTGCATGCCACCTATATATTCTGGTGCCTTATGGGTACGGGAGTCGATTTAACAATGCCAGCCGGGCCTTTCATCTTTCCGAATACCAATGGACACCAAGATATTAAGATGTATTTTGTGGTTCCTATTAGGAGCAAATCAGCAAAATGGAATAAATAGCTTAACTATTAGCAAAATGCACTATTCTCGTCCATTTTTCTATGAAATGCAGATAAGACAACAATCTCGACAAAATTGAAATTGTTTAAAAATACTTAAAAATAAACAATGAAAATTTTTAAATCTGTGAACAAACTGGGAATAAATCAATGGAATGAGTAAAATTTTTAAGACCGCAAATGAAAAAAAATTTATATGTGGAAAAATTTTAAAACTTTCAATGGCAAACAGACTGTTTTGTTTTTTTTTCTTTTTTGTAAATATGCATATCAAAATTAAAAAAAGGCAAAATATGTAGGAAAATGCCCAAATATGCCAAACATGCAAAAACATGCTGCAAAGGGTAAAATATGCAAAAATATGCACTAAGAAATCGATGTTAAAATTCTTAACGCATAATTATAAAAAACATGAAACAATATGCAGTTTCATGTGGTTTCCCTGCCTATAAGTTAAAATTATCAAATTATGTTTACACTATAGATACATAATTAGGGGATTCACACGGTATCATAAAGTCATAAGTTAAAAAATTTTAAAAATATTACTGTTGTGAACAACCCCTAATATTTTAATGTGCTATTTGAAGCATAAACAAGATGATACAAAACAAATCAGAGCAAATATTACAAAATTATGTGAAAACAATTCAACGGCTTATGTATATCTGTATCCGCAAATTATTTGCGAATTTTTGTAATATTGGCGAGCATTTATCCTTTTAAACTTTTACGACTTTATAATGTATTTGCTAATTTTAGTAAGTTTTGCGATACAGGTAATATTTAATAAAACTTTTTGCTCTTGTGCATAATTTTAACGAATTAGTTCTGACTCAAGCCATTTCTGCTATTGTCCAGTTTTTTGCATTTTTACAGTTCTACCGACATTTCAATTACATCACACTTTGCTATCTTTTTGATGCTAGCAGTTTTTGCAAATTTTCGTCATCTTTGCAAATTTTTCCAAGTTTTTGGCATTCCTTACAGTTTTAGCTATTTTTAAACAATTTTAGCGCTTGTTTGCAATTTGTTGCAAATTTTCGATAATTTCGCGATAAAAGTAATTTTTAGCCACCCCTTAGCTTTTTTACAATTTTGCCGATTTCTAATCCATGGCAAATTTTGCTAATAATTTGATGGTAGCAAATTTTTACGAATTTTCGTAATTTCGAAAATTTTTGCAAGTTTTTGGTATTCTTTAGATCATTAACTATTTTCAAGTAATATTAGGGCTTGTTTGCAATTTTGCAATTTTTCGCGTAATTTCTCTATTTTTGCAATAAAAGTGATTGTTTCCCAATTCTTTGCTTTTTGACAGTTTTAACGATTTTTAATCAATATCAGACTTTGATATCTTTTTGATGTTACCAAGTTTTTGCGAATTTTCGTCATTTTCGCAAGTTTTTGGCAATCCTTACAATTTTAGCGATTTTTAATATATTTTAAAGCTTTTTTTCGCAATTTTTTTGTACATGAGATTGTTTTTGATACTTAATGTCTACTGAGTTTCTTCGTTTCGCAATTTTGCAAGTTTTTGCGATTTATATCTGTAAGCCAATTTTCGAGTTATTGCTTTTTTGCGGTCTATATAATCAACTTCAGGGAATTCTTTTTACTTTATTAATCCCTTGCGAATTTGTACCATTTTTGCAAATATATAACTTTTTTAGTAGAAATTCTGCTAAAGAAATGCGCCATATATTTAAACATAATAAGACATTTTGTCGAAAAAGAAAAGTAAAAAGCAAAATAATTAGTTATGACAGTAACATACACATAGGCTTAAGAATTGTATTAATATAGTACACCTTTTGTATGAAAGAAATTAAAAATTACTTTAATCTAGTTTAAAATCTTATGACATGATAGGACACCGTGTGAATACCCCAAATATGTATAAAACCAAAAATGTATAAAAGTAAAAAAAGCTACGTTTTAATTTTATTTCTTATTTTAAGTATAAACTTTTTTCCCCGTAACGCCTTGTTCGTGGTGGTAATTTTTTTTGTGGGAATTTTTGTGATACGCAATAATCAGGTATGTGATAAAAAACGATTTAGACACAAAAACGATTTGAAAGCGATAAGAGGTGTGATGTGTTTGCTATAGTCGTTTTGTCAATAATTTCCAAATTTGTTTTTAATTGTTTTTTCAACAATTTTTGAGAAATTTCTCTTCACAGTTCTATTACATTGCTTATATTTTATTTTCTAGTGAGCTTTTTAAAAGTCAGTAGTTTGAGATTGGCTCAAAACTAACTGAAAAAATCGGTCGGAATTCATCACACCTTTTCAAAACAATCGTATTGAAATCGTTTTGAAAACGATCGTTTTCCATCACATACCTGAATATGTTTGCGTAGTTGCTTATGCCAGCCATACCATTTTCAGCACTAGAACTGAAAATATATGAAAAAATGGTTCGATGTGGATTTGCGTCGTTGACGCCATTTTGAATTTTTCTTATTTCGTTACTTTATTTATTTTTATTAATTTCATATTTTTATTCAATGTTTGTTATTTTAACTTCAACTAGTATCGAACTAAGAACCTTCAGGTTTGAAATCCAACGTACCAATCACTCGACCAAAAACACTGTTGCAAAACGGCACCAAGAAACTCAAATAAACTTACTCTTCATTCTCGCTTAAAAACCTGCTTTGGGTCAGCACTATAAAATCACCTTTTTTGTATAGCTCGTGTACGAACCTTTTGTATAAAATTTAAAGGCAATTATTTTTCTCGCTTCAAACCCTGCATTGTTGTGACGCTATGAAATCAGCTTCTGAGCAAGCTCATATTTTAAACCGAATTATGAAGCGCTTTATTTCTTTAGTGCTTCAAAAAACATGAAAATTTTTTACTGGGGAACTTCAAACGTGATTATTTTTTGCAATTTTGACGATTTCTTGTTCAGGATCCCTTATAATTTGACAATGTAATGACACCACTACTTTTATCTCAGCATTTTATGTAAAACTCGGTAGAAAAAAATTATTTTAACATCGGCAAGTAACAGGTTTGTGTGTGCCTTAATGATAATAAAGAACCTAAATAAAGCAAAGTACTGGAGAACGTAGGAAGCAAATGTACCAAACCAATTTTTTTCTAACAATATGTCACCAGAGAAGAGACTGTTTTAATTTAATAAAATACTATTGTTTATTTGATAAAACAGTTGAAGACCAGATTTATCAAAAATCAACGATTTTGACAAATTAATATCAAAAGTTTGACGATCTTAAAAAAATACCTGGCATCACTGTCACCTTCACTGGCTTAAGCGTAGTATGCAGTTCTCACTGAAATTCAGGTTTGGAGTTTTGCATTTATTTCTACACGGAAAAATAATCGGGTAGAGTTTTGTTTGCATACACACAAATTTATATATTTTTTTAATTTACAACACACAAAAACACTAAAAATTAGTTACAATGTACGAAAAATTAGAAATGTCAAAAATTCCGTGACCAAACAATTGTCTGAACATTAATTTTTGTTTCAGTTGACGGAAAAAAATCTCCACTTATTGTTATAACATGCCTGTAATAGACAATAAATGCCAAAATTCCGTGTACTTTTCTTTTGGAACTGCGTACTAGTAAACGGAAATTTCTTTAAGGAATTTACCATCATGAATTTCAGTTAGTTTTTTTTACACATACTTCTTATGGCAGCCTGAATTTCAGGAAGAGCTGCATACTACGCTTTAAGCTGAAAGTCCATAACACGCGTTACACACGGTAACGCGTTATAAGCGGCTGTCAAAAAAATAGAATCAGTGTAAATGTATGTGACGAGTTACATAGCACAAAGCGTAAAACGCTTGACGCGAAAAGTAGGTTTACTTTCTACTTTTGTATGCGTCGCATGCGCCATGAAAAAATGACAGCTGTTTTTTATTGCCAGAGATGACAAATTATATTATATTTATTCTATATTGTACTGACACAATTAAATTTACATTAAAGTCAAGAAGAGCCGACAATCTGTTGGAATAGCTCTCGCTGAGTTAAAAAACCATTCACTTACCGTTCCAAATACAAGGGACGCACCCAAAACCGTCTCGTTTTATTTTGGAGCTTTGAGTATGCTCTTGTTGCACAAAATATTATATTTATAAACTCAATAAATTCCACAAATTCTTTTAACATTTCAATTAACATTTTTGCAAAAATTATTTTTATTTGATAAAAATATTTACACTACAGCTGATCAAAACATAAACATTGGCGCACAAAAAGCGTTGCATGTGACTTGAATGAATTTAGAAAGTCGTCTAAAGTATGAAACACACAAAACGCGCAACGCACGAAACGCGTGCTATGGACTTTCAGCTTTAAGGTGAAGGTACATAGCATGCGTTAAATACGCTAATGCGTTACAGACTTCTGTCAAAAAATTTGAAATAGTGTGTTTCCATAAGGCAAGATACAAACAGAACTTTGCGACGCGCGTAACTCGCACAAAGTTGAACATTCTCCAACTTTCACGCGTCGTATACAAAATGACAGGTAGTGCTGCCAGATTCATATGCTAAAATGTTTGTTTAATGGAAATAAATTATTAGAAATATTTTTTTTTTAAATGGATGAAAACTGCATTAAATATATAAAAAAAAATAAAACTTAAAGTCTAGACAAAATATAGCCGTCAAAGGCTTGAAATTGTATAAACAGAAGAGCATCAAAAGCGTGGTGTGTAACTTGCCATTCTTAAAGCGTTAAAAGTTCGAAAGGTAAGAAAAACGCTGCCGCGTAACGCGTGATAGTAGCTCCACCTTTATTTTCAGTTTCGTTTTGTGTGTACATACTATGTAAGTAGATTTCAAAACATATGCATAAATTAATGTGTTCATATTTTTGTTTGTTCATCTCAAAGGAACTTGTATGTCTGCCAAGGCATATTCATTACAGGTACCACCATAACTAAAACAAATACAACACCAAAAAACACATGTATTTTGTTGGTAGAAATACTCCAGAAAAATGTCAGATCCATTATCCATTCATAAGCTCTCCCAAATTTACAAACACATGCCCGTTGTTGATAGAAAAATCCCAGACATGTGTCAAAATATATTGTCTGTGTGACGCACACATTCTCAAATTCACTAAAACAGCTGTTCTTGTAGAGGTACCTGTTCAATCTACCTTGATGTCTGCCACTACACACTTACAGGTATTTTATAAGCAGTCATTCAATTCTGTTCACTGCTTGTGCTATGAGTGAGGGATAGGGTATTCATTTAATCGGGTTTCTGCTTTAATGGGTTAATCGCTCGATTAATTAATCGAGGTTTTGGCTTAATCAGTTAATTGCGGTATTAACCGGCTAACCGATTAATGAAGTTTTTTCATAAATGAAGTAATCTAGGAAATAAAATTGCATTATTTATCTTTTAGTTTGAATTTATTAGTAAAAAAACAATAACATAACAAACATAACAATTCTTGAACTTAATCAAGCAAAAAAATCATAAACATGTATTCATTAAAAAATTAACAAGTTTGTGAGATCATTATATCAGTTATTTCAATAGTTTAAGAAGATCTTCTAAAACAATCTTTTAGAAAAATAATTTCTTTAGTTCTGATTAAACTTGGGTTGAAAAATTCTTTCATTTATCGCAGATGTTGAAGAAATCGAAAGCAATCCATAATACAAAACATCTAGTTTCTCAGTCATGGATTTCCCTAAACTTATAAAATTTAAATTAATACCATTGGAGTTCTGTTTTAATTTTTTTTTTATTCTTAACTCTTCTAATTGTTAAAATGTTAAAACATTTCTTGTATTACTATCGATAGTTTCTTCTGTTGTAAGGTCATCATTTAATTCATGCTGGCAGAGCTCAGCGAAAAAAAGTTCATTTCCGAATTCCTTAGTTTCCGTTTTGTACTGTATTTTAAAACACTGTTGCTAAAAAATAATATTCCTCAATGGAGGTATAAAATAATTGAATTCGTCTCTCATTAAATCTAATCCTGCAATTTTTAATTAAATCGGTGGCAACGTTATTATTAGATTTTATAAAACTATTACAAAAACTTAATACATAGTTCCCTCAAGTTCAATTAGAGTAGCAGAGTCTTTACTAAATTCTTTTATAGCCACGTCCAAAGATTTTAATGTTTTACTTAAGTTAAAATCACTGAACACACTTATTTGTTTGTATGAAAAGTAGTTTCTAAACTCATACATTTTGTATATGAAACGAAACAAATAATTAAACACACAAAAAATACGTTATAATACTACAATATACGAAAAAATTTGTTACTTCGGTTAATCGACTGAAATTAGTGGGCTTAACCGTTAATCGAAAAAAGCCAATTTTAAATTAACCGGTCAGTTAATCGGGTAGTAATTAAACGGTTAACCGATTAACGGTACTTTTTACTAAATGGCTTTTGATACTTTTTAGTAAATGAAGAGATACTTGGGGCAATTTTTCTTACGCAGTGAACCCCACTAAGTGGTGTTATTTATTTTTGCAACATCAATCTTGAAATGCTTTGCATTACGGTGCTTTGCAAGCAAAATTTATAAATTTTTTAATGCATTTTTTAGGGTGATTAGCAGAGCACGAACTTTCATGCAAGTAAGAATTGATTTTAACTCTTAAAAAATGCTCCTAAAATGAAAAATATGCGCAAAAATATGCATTTACCTACGAACAAACTACCAAAACTAAAAAAAATATGAAAATATTTTTTTAAATTTTTTATTGTTACATATTAGAGAAAAAAACATAAAACAAAGATAATTGCGTCTATTATTTAATGCAACCGAATTTTAGTTGCGTTGCCAGTCGGCAACTGAAAATTAACGGTTGCCAGAAAAGCAGTAAATAGCAACTGAAATGGACAGCTCTCTGTTGCCAGTTGCCATCAGTAATATAATTTTTTTTAAGTTAGAAATATGCATTAAAAATGTTTATTATAACTTCACTCATTAGGGGCAAAAGCTGGTTCAATTAAAGTGATCTATATACATATATTGTTTGAAAGGCTTCAACTATCCGTCTTCAGCTTTACATTTAATTTTTAACATTTTAGCTTCAGATAAAGATTATCCTCGACCCTTTTAAGCTGAAAATTGTTTTATTGGCTTAGAAAGATCAAAAATGTATTAAAAACTAACAATTCGCGGGAAAGTTATAATGTATAATATAAAATTAATCAGAAACTTATTCTGACCAGGCCCGTTAATTTTTTTGCATAGATTTCACGTAATGCATAATTATTTATTAATAAGTCCAATTTTATTAGTAGAACTGCCAAAAAGTATTGCTAAAATGTTAAATCTAATCAGATGACCGAGAGTTTATGTTTGCTATCCTTGGGTTGAACAGGCTGCCGGTTTCTAAAAACCGGTCCACTTGGTTCCTTTGGTCCCTGTGTGATGCCTTGTTTGTTAGCCTTAATTTTTTAAAAATTAAATAACATTTTTCTTGTTATTAAAGTTGCCCCTTTTTTTCTCAGAAATCGCCTTTTTGTGCCCATTTTATTTTCAAAATACCTTTTCCGTGCCCCTTTTTGAAAATTTTCAACGGTAACGCTGGTCACTGAGCACACTTCTTTGTTTGTATGAAAAATAATTTCTAGACACAACCCTTCTGTATATCTCGCTTGACATGAGATTCGATAAAAGCGAACATTCACAACTGCGAAGAATTAGCGAAAGAAAAATGTTTGCTAAATTTAAAACAAAGCAGAACGTTCACCACTGCGAAGAATTAGCGAAACAAAAATGTTCACTACATGTTCGAAAATTTAAAACAAAAGTTAACATTCGCAATAATGAAGTTTCTGCGAAGAAATAGCGAACTTAATTTTGAGTAAGTTAGTTAAAATCCGTTATCTTCGCTACCTTCGTAACAAATCTTTATAAATGACATCATCTTGCTAAGCCACCGGTGCCCGAATACTTTTCGTAACTTTCACATATACAACACGACTGTTAACGAAACTCACTTCAAAGAGTGTAAAAAACTATAATTTCATTCAGTTGTATGCTAGCCTTCAAAACAAACATGTCGCCATCGCTTTTTTATGATAAAAGAAAAACAAAACACATAGTTGAGATTGAAAAGAAAAAAAAAACATATATCAACTGAGTAGTTTCATGTCGCTTCATTTTTCAGCATTTGCAAAAACACTAATACATTCTCCTTTTAAGTGCTTCTCTTTGTGATTACCTCTGCTTTAAAAGCAAAAATGCTTTGAAAAAGAGGAACAAAACAAAAAATTAAGAGATGAAAAACGCAAAATGAAGGGAGAAGTTGCAGAAGCTTCGCTCTCGAGCTATTTTTAGTGAATATTTAGTGATAGCGCTAAAGTTGTTCGTTTTAGATATTGCTAAAGATTCGCTATTAATATCAAAGCAAACCTTCGAGATCGAAAGATTTGCTGCCACAAACTGAGCGAAGGGTGAACTCTATGAGTTCTTTTTCGTTTCATTAGCAAAAGTCGTGCTCGAACGTTTTATCCTTGGTCGAGCGGGATGAGACGAAACAAATAGTTAAACACACTAACATTACGTTAAATACTACCAAATATGAAAAAATTTGTTACGTCGGTTAATCGACTGAGATTAACCGGTTTAATCGTTAATCGAAAATAACCAATTTTAAACTAACCGATCAGTTAATCGGGTAGTAATTAACCGATTAACGGTTAACCGAATGAATACCCTAATATGTATGTAGTTATGTAAAAAGCTTTTTCGTCGCAGACCTGTATTATTTGGCAAAGCACCAATGAAATGCATATAGACATTGTTACCCCTCAACAAATAAATCTTTATTTATTGTTTCGATTTTAACATTATTTTATTTAAAAGAAGTGTGTTAATTAATAATAGTTATTTAAAAGAAGTGATAGAATTTAATGACGATTTGACAATTTGACGATGGTTTCGCAAAAATGTTAAGATTTTACTTCTAATTTCTCTGGCAGCCATTATTACGCTCATCTCTATATATGCTGACTAACTGGGGTATCATCGCCCAGCCCAAACAACTGAAGCTAGAGAGTTAAAATTTTTACGTCGTCCTCCCTTCCGATGCATGATACAATAATACAGGTACATGCATTAGCAAAAATTCTCGTCAGCTTTGTTTTGTGTGTGCGTGTTTGTGTGTCCAACGAATTTTGTTGGTCAGTATGTAATTTTTGACAACTCACATGAAGATTTGACAACCTAGATGAGAAAAATTTTCTAATGCATGTACCTGTATTATTGTATCATGCTCCCGATGTATAGTTCCACTAAGAAGGGGTTTTCGGAAATTCAAATGCTAAGGGGGCTAAAACGGATAAATTTGGTAATCTTATATCTCCGGATCTAGCTAAGGTAAACATAAAATTCGAAAAAATCATAATAAGATCAAAAAATAAGCGAACAGGTTATTGGTACTTGTTTCAAAACGTAAAAATATAGTTTTGCTACCTTTTTGTTCACCCGTTATGTCCTAAAATACTAAAGATAGAAATGAAATCTAAAATCTATTTTTCTTTCCTTAAAAAGCCTCAAATGCACTTTGGTACTATTTTAAAATTCTAATATATAAAGTGTAAAACTTTAAGCTCTTTTTAGTGCTTTTTCCTGTACAACTATTTTTATGTAATGTGAATGAATATTTTGTCATAGAAAAAAAAATTGTATGTAGGTTTCTCTTTCGATGTACAGATCTACTAGGAAGGGATTTTAGGAAATTCAAATGCCAAAACGGGTAATTTCGGTAGCCTTATATCTCCGAATCATATTGAGGTAGACATGAAATTCAAAAAACATTATAATAAGATCCAAAAATAAGCGGACAGGTTTTGGTACTTTGCGAAATTTGTACATTTAGAGACGAAAGAGGGTAGATATATAATTTTGATAACCCATTTATATTTTAATGTGATAAAGGAAGAAATTAAATTTAAACTGTTATCTTCTCTCCTTGAGAAGCCTTCAAACACGTTTTGGTACTTTTTGGAAATTCGAATATATAAAAGGTAAGAGCTTTAGGTTTTTTTACCCGACTGCGCGACGCAAAGAAGGGTATTGTGTTTATCAGCCTATGTATGTATATGTGTTCATTTGCGACACTGTATAAACCGAACGCGTAGACCGATTTTGACCATTCTTACGTCAATCGATTCGTCTTAATAAGGGGAGTGTCACTAAAGATATGACAGTAGTCAAAATTCAATATGGCGGCCAACAGGCGCCATTTTGTTTATACGAAAAAAAATAAAAAGTCGGCGAACTATAACAAAATGGGTATCAATCGACAGGTATTTGAAAATCATTTTTAGGTTTCTCTTATGATTTTCATTGTCCAATGACCATTTTGATCTGCGACGGTTTAAAGTTGTTTTCTTTCGTTTTTTACGCAGTCGGGTTTTTTTGATTTTTTAAATCTATGTCTTGTTAGTACTTCTTTCTTTCAACTTGTTTTAGGTGCATGAAAAACATTTTGTATGTAGGTTTCTCTTTCCACTAAGAAGAAATTTTTTAAATGCAATACTGAGGGGCAAAAATGGGTAAATTCGGAGCCTTATATATTCGGATTTAGTTAAGGTAGACATAAAGTTCAAAAAGCATTATAATAAGATCAAAAAATAAGTGTGGTACTTTTTTGAAATCTTACATATAAGGACGAAAAAGAGTAGACATATAATTTTTATACTTTTTTTAAACCGCTTATCTCCTAATATAATAAAGATGGAAATGAAAATTCTTCTCTTCTTAGAAGGCCTAGAATGGGCTTCGGTACTTTTTTGAAAGGTGAATATATAATGGGTAAAATTTTGTTACTTTTTTCTGTAAAAATATTTGTTATATACTTTGAATGAATATTTATTAATACACGCAAAGAAAAAACATGATTGAAAAATGGTCGTAACAGTAAATTTTTGTTCCTACCTCTTTTACAAGGCCGATACAACAATTTTATTTTCAATGAAACGTTTAATTGTTGCTTTATATATTTGTACGTTTGATGCTATTATTTATATGGTCATTATATTTAAAATGTTTAGTATGATTGTTCCAACAAAGTGTCATTTAATAATATGTTTCCAACAACTAGGAATTCGCTCATAATACAAAAGGTATTTTTAAAGTGACAATGTAACAATCTTCCTAAGCAAGTTTCTCTCGCGAGCGTCATTCAGTGTTTAGTTATTGCAGTTGACGGATGGTGTAATAATATTAACTCAATAAAAGTTTTAAAATAATTAAGAAAAAATAATTTAACTGTGCATTAATGCAGTATTTCGGCAATATATATTGTATATGTATATGCCTTAAAGTTAACATAATTATAGTGCTGTGTTTAAGTTTGTTGTTGACAAATGCAAACAAAATATGTATGAGTGTAGTGTTGTGTCAAAATAGCGAAACATACATACAAACATTCATGCATTTTGATGTTTATACAATTATTTTATTTAAACCAAAACAAAAAGTCTGTTTAACTTTAAGTTTGTCTTTTAATTTAAAGTGTATGTATATATGTGTGTTTTCAATTTATTTTTTATTTATTAAATATTACAAATGCAATTACAAATTATATCATAACTTAATATCTACAAAAATATTAATCTTAAATTGTATCTTTAACTAATAATTGTAATATCTATGTATTATTAAAGTAATAATGCATAAAAAATAAAAATTAGTTTTGTATTATATAACTGCCAATTTTAAATTAACCGGTCAGTTAATCGGGTAGAAATTAAACGGTTAACCGATTAACGGTACTTTTTACTAAATGATTTTTGATACTTTTCACTAAATGAAGAGATACTTGGGGCAGTGAGCCCCACTAAGTGGTGTTATTTATTTTTGCAACATCAATCTTGAAATGCTTTGCATTACGGTGCTTTACAAGCAAAATTTATAAATTTTTTAATGCATTTTTTAGGGTGATTAGCAGAGCTCGAACTTTCATGCAACTAAGAATTGATTTTAACTCTAAAGGCGTCTAAAGTATGAAACACACAAAACGCGCAACGCACGAAACGCGTGTTATGGACTTTCAACTTTAAGGTGAAGGTACATAGCATGCGTTAAATACGCTAATGCGTTACAGACTTCTTTCAAAAAATTTGAAATAGTGTGTTTCCATAAGGCAAGATACAAACAGAACTTTGCGACGCGCGTAACTCGCACAAAGTTGAACATTCTCCAACTTTCACGCGTCGTATACAAAATGACAGGTAGTGCTGCCAGATTCATATGCTAAAATGTTTGTTTAATGGAAATAAATTATTAGAAATAATTTTTTTTAAATGGATGAAAACTGCATTAAATATATAAAAAAAAAATAAAACTTAAAGTCTAGACAAAATATAGCCGTCAAAGGCTTGAAATTGTATAAACAGAAGAACATCAAAAGCGTGGTGTGTAACTTGCCATTCTTAAAGCGTTAAAAGTTCGAAAGGTAAGAAAAACGCTGCCGCGTAACGCGTGATAGTAGCTCCACCTTTATTTTCAGTTTCGTTTTGTGTGTACATACTATGTAAGTAGATTTCAAAACATATGCATAAATTAATGTGTTCATATTTTTGTTTGTTCATCTCAAAGGAACTTGTATGTCTGCCAAGGCATATTCATTACAGGTACCACCATAACTAAAACAAATACAACACCAAAAAACACATGTATTTTGTTGGTAGAAATACTCCAGAAAAATGTCAGATCCATTATCTGTGAGTCGCACACATTCATAAGCTCTCTCAAATTTACAAACACATGCCCGTTGTTGATAGAAAAATCCCAGACATGTGTCAAAATATATTGTCTGTGTGACGCACACATTCTCAAATTCACTAAAACAGCTGTTCTTGTAGAGGTACCTGTTCAATCTACCTTGATGTCTGCCACTACACACTTACAGGTATTTTATAAGCAGTCATTCAATTCTGTTCACTGCTTGTGCTATGAGTGAGGGATAGGGTATTCATTTAATCGGGTTTCTGCTTTAATGGGTTAATCGCTCGATTAATTAATCGAGGTTTTGGCTTAATCAGTTAATTGCGGTATTAACCGGCTAACCGATTAATGAAGTTTTTTCATAAATGAAGTAATCTAGGAAATAAAATTGCATTACTTATCTTTTAGTTTGAATTTATTAGTATAAAAACAATAACATAACAATTCTTGAACTTAATCAAGCAAAAAAATCATAAACATGTATTCATTAAAAAATTAACAAGTTTGTGAGATCATTATATCAGTTATTTCAATAGTTTAAGAAGATCTTCTAAAACAATCTTTTAGAAAAATAATTTCTTTAGTTCTGATTAAACTTGGGTTGAAAAATTCTTTCATTTATCGTAGATGTTGGAGAAATCGAAAGCAATCCATAATACAAAACATCTAGTTTCTCAGTCATGGATTTCCCTAAACTTATAAAATTTAAATTAATACCATTGGAGTCCTGTTTTAATTTTTTTTTTATTCTTAACTCTTCTAATTGTTTCGGTTAATTATGTTAAAACATTTCTTGTATTACTATCGATAGTTTCTTCTGTTGTAAGGTCATCATTTAATTCATGCTGGCAGAGCTCAGCGAAAAAAAGTTCATTTCCGAATTCCTTAGTTTCCGTTTTGTACTGTATTTTAAAACACTGTTGCTAAAAAATAATATTCCTCAATGGAGGTATAAAATAATTGAATTCGTCTCTCATTAAATCTAATCCTGCAATTTTTAATTAAATCGGTGGCAACGTTATTATTAGATTTTATAAAACTATTACAAAAACTTAATACATAGTTCCCTCAAGTTCAATTAGAGTAGCAGAGTCTTTACTAAATTCTTTTATAGCCACGTCCAAAGATTTTAATGTTTTACTTAAGTTAAAATCACTGAACACACTTATTTGTTTGTATGAAAAGTAGTTTCTAAACTCATACATTTTGTATATGAAACGAAACAAATAATTAAACACACAAAAAATACGTTATAATACTACAATATACGAAAAAATTTGTTACTTCGGTTAATCGACTGAAATTAGTGGGCTTAACCGTTAATCGAAAAAAGCCAATTTTAAATTAACCGGTCAGTTAATCGGGTAGTAATTAAACTGTTAACCGATTAACGGTACTTTTTACTAAATGGTTTTTGATACTTTTTAGTAAATGAAGAGATACTTGGGGCAATTTTTCTTACGCAGTGAACCCCACTAAGTGGTGTTATTTATTTTTGCAACATCAATCTTGAAATGCTTTGCATTACGGTGCTTTGCAAGCAAAATTTATAAATTTTTTAATGCATTTTTTAGGGTGATTAGCAGAGCACGAACTTTCATGCAAGTAAGAATTGATTTTAACTCTTAAAAAATGCTCCTAAAATGAAAAATATGCGCAAAAATATGAATTTACCTACGAACAAACTACCAAAACTAAAAAAAATATGAAAATATTTTTTTAAATTTTTTATTGTTACATATTAGAGAAAAAAACATAAAACAAAGATAATTGCGTCTATTATTTAATGCAACCGAATTTTAGTTGCGTTGCCAGTCGGCAACTGAAAATTAACGGTTGCCAGAAAAGCAGTAAATAGCAACTGAAATGGACAGCTCTCTGTTGCCAGTTGCCATCAGTAATATAATTTTTTTTAAGTTAGAAATATGCATTAAAAATGTTTATTATAACTTCACTCATTAGGGGCAAAAGCTGGTTCAATTAAAGTGATCTATATACATATATTGTTTGAAAGGCTTCAACTATCCGTCTTCAGCTTTACATTTAATTTTTAACATTTTAGCTTCAGATAAAGATTATCCTCGACCCTTTTAAGCTGAAAATTGTTTTATTGGCTTAGAAAGATAAAAAATGTATTAAAAACTAACAATTCGCGGGAAAGTTATAATGTATAATATAAAATTAATCAGAAACTTATTCTGACTAGGCCCGTTAATTTTTTTGCATAGATTTCACGTAATGCATAATTATTTATTAATAAGTCCAATTTTATTAGTAGAACTGCCAAAAAGTATTGCTAAAATGTTAAATCTAATCAGATGACCGAGAGTTTATGTTTGCTATCCTTGGGTTGAACAGGCTGCCGGTTTCTAAAAACCGGTCCATTTGGTTCCTTTGGTCCCTGTGTGATGCCTTGTTTGCTAGCCTTAATTTTTTAAAAATTAAATAACATTTTTCTTGTTATTAAAGTTGCCCCTTTTTTTCTCAGAAATCGCCTTTTTGTGCCCATTTTATTTTCAAAATACCTTTTCCGTGCCCTTTTTGAAAATTTTCAACGGTAACGCTGGTCACTGAGCACACTTCTTTGTTTGCATGAAAAATAATTTCTAGACACAACCCTTCTGTATATCTCGCTTGACATGAGATTCGATAAAAGCGAACATTCACAACTGCGAAGAATTAGCGAAAGAAAAATGTTTGCTAAATTTAAAACAAAGCAGAACGTTCACCACTGCGAAGAATTAGCGAAACAAAAGTGTTCACTACATGTTCGAAAATTTAAAACAAAAGTTAACATTCGCAATAATGAAGTTTCTGCGAAGAAATAGCGAACTTAATTTTGAGTAAGTTAGTTAAAATCCGTTATCTTCGCTACCTTCGTAAAGGCCGGGGCACATAGAATCCGTCATACGTCATCCGTTGCCTTTTTCAACTGACGTTAACGGAATGACGGATAATGTTGGCACAATGAGTACTTTGTTAACGGAGAGAAAATCAGCTGTTATATATTTATTAATTTTAATTTCTTTAATTCTTATTTCTTAATTCTTAATTTCTTTATTTTTTTATAACAAAGCACCAATACTTTATACAATCGAATAAATTTTAATTTAAATTATTTTATTTTTGAGCGAAAAACAAACCCACAACAAAGAACAAACCAAACAATAGTTGTCAAAGTACTCAACGTACGTTAAAAGTTAAAAGTTGGCCAACTTTGTACTTTGCGTTGACGGAGAAGTACTGTATGTGATCAAGTTCATAAGAAAACATGTATTTTAACTTAGCTGTCAGTTGAAAAAGGCGACGTATAACGTATGACGGATTCTATGTGTCTCGGCCTTAACAAATCTTTATAAATGACATCATCTTGCTAAGCCACCGGTGCCCGAATACTTTTCGTAACTTTCACATATACAACACGACTGTTAACGAAACTCACTTCAAAGAGTGAAAAAAACTATAATTTCATTCAGTTGTATGCTAGCCTTCAAAACAAACATGTCGCCATCGCTTTTTTATGATAAAAGAAAAACAAAACACATAGTTGAGATTGAAAAGAAAAAAAAAACATATATCAACTGAGTAGTTTCATGTCGCTTCATTTTTCAGCATTTGCAAAAACACTAATACATTCTCCTTTTAAGTGCTTCTCTTTGTGATTACCTCTGCTTTAAAAGCAAAAATGCTTTGAAAAAGAGGAACAAAACAAAAAATTAAGAGATGAAAAACGCAAAATGAAGGGAGAAGTTGCAGAAGCTTCGCTCTCGAGCTATTTTTAGTGAATATTTAGTGATAGCGCTAAAGTTGTTCGTTTTAGATATTGCTAAAGATTCGCTATTAATATCAAAGCAAACCTTCGAGATCGAAAGATTTGCTGCCACAAACTGAGCGAAGGGTGAACTCTATGAGTTCTTTTTCGTTTCATTAGCAAAAGTCGTGCTCGAACGTTTTATCCTTGGTCGAGCGGGATGAGACGAAACAAATAGTTAAACACACTAACATTACGTTAAATACTACCAAATATGAAAAAATTTGTTACGTCGGTTAATCGACTGAGATTAACCGGTTTAATCGTTAATCGAAAATAACCAATTTTAAACTAACCGATCAGTTAATCGGGTAGTAATTAACCGATTAACGGTTAACCGAATGAATACCCTAATATGTATGTAGTTATGTAAAAAGCTTTTTCGTCGCAGACCTGTATTATTTGGCAAAGCACCAATGAAATGCATATAGACATTGTTACCCCTCAACAAATAAATCTTTATTTATTGTTTCGATTTTAACATTATTTTATTTAAAAGAAGTGTGTTAATTAATAATAAATAGTTATTTAAAAGAAGTGATAGAATTTAATGACGATTTGACAATTTGACGATGGTTTCGCAAAAATGTTAAGATTTTACTTCTAATTTCTCTGGCAGCCATTATTACGCTCATCTCTATATATGCTGACTAACTGGGGTATCATCGCCCAGCCCAAACAACTGAAGCTAGAGAGTTAAATTTTTTACGTCGTCCTCCCTTCCGATGCATGATACAATAATACAGGTACATGCATTAGCAAAAATTCTCGTCAGCTTTGTTTTGTGTGTGCGTGTTTGTGTGTCCAACGAATTTTGTTGGTCAGTATGTAATTTTTGACAACTCACATGAAGATTTGACAACCTAGATGAGAAAAATTTTCTAATGCATGTACCTGTATTATTGTATCATGCTCCCGATGTATAGTTCCACTAAGAAGGGGTTTTCGGAAATTCAAATGCTAAGGGGGCTAAAACGGATAAATTTGGTAATCTTATATCTCCGGATCTAGCTAAGGTAAACATAAAATTCCAAAAAATCATAATAAGATCAAAAAATAAGCGAACAGGTTATTGGTACTTGTTTCAAAACGTAAAAATATAGTTTTGCTACCTTTTTGTTCACCCGTTATGTCCTAAAATACTAAAGATAGAAATGAAATCTAAAATCTATTTTTCTTTCCTTAAAAAGCCTCAAATGCACTTTGGTACTATTTTAAAATTCTAATATATAAAGTGTAAAACTTTAAGCTCTTTTTAGTGCTTTTTCCTGTACAACTATTTTTATGTAATGTGAATGAATATTTTGTCATAGAAAAAAAATTTGTATGTAGGTTTCTCTTTCGATGTACAGATCTACTAGGAAGGGATTTTAGGAAATTCAAATGCCAAAACAGGTAATTTCGGTAGCCTTATATCTCCGAATCATATTGAGGTAGACATGAAATTCAAAAAACATTATAATAAGATCCAAAAATAAGCGGACAGGTTTTGGTACTTTGCGAAATTTGTACATTTAGAGACGAAAGAGGGTAGATATATAATTTTGATAACCCATTTATATTTTAATGTGATAAAGGAAGAAATTAAATTTAAACTGTTATCTTCTCTCCTTGAGAAGCCTTCAAACACGTTTTGGTACTTTTTGGAAATTCGAATATATAAAAGGTAAGAGTTTTAGCTCTTTTTACCCGACTGCGCGACGCAAAGAAGGGTATTGTGTTTATCAGCCTATGTATGTATATGTGTTCATTTGCGACACTGTATAAACCGAACGCGTAGACCGATTTTGACCATTCTTACGTCAATCGATTCGTCTTAATAAGGGGAGTGTCACTAAAGATATGACAGTAGTCAAAATTCAATATGGCGGCCAACAGGCGCCATTTTGTTTATACGAAAAAAAAATAAAAAGTCGGCGAACTATAACAAAATGGGTATCAATCGACAGGTATTTGAAAATCATTTTTAGGTTTCTCTTATGATTTTCATTGTCCAATGACCATTTTGATCTGCGACGGTTTAAAGTTGTTTTCTTTCGTTTTTTACGCAGTCGGGTTTTTTGATTTTTTAAATCTATGTCTTGTTAGTACTTCTTTCTTTCAACTTGTTTTAGGTGCATGAAAAACATTTTGTATGTAGGTTTCTCTTTCCACTAAGAAGAAATTTTTTAAATGCAATACTGAGGGGCAAAAATGGGTAAATTCGGAGCCTTATATATTCGGATTTAGTTAAGGTAGACATAAAGTTCAAAAAGCATTATAATAAGATCAAAAAATAAGTGTGGTACTTTTTTGAAATCTTACATATAAGGACGAAAAAGAGTAGACATATAATTTTTATACTTTTTTTAAACCGCTTATCTCCTAATATAATAAAGATGGAAATGAAAATTCTTCTCTTCTTAGAAGGCCTAGAATGGGCTTCGGTACTTTTTTGAAAGGTGAATATATAATGGGTAAAATTTTGTTACTTTTTTCTGTAAAAATATTTGTTATATACTTTGAATGAATATTTATTAATACACGCAAAGAAAAAACATGATTGAAAAATGGTCGTAACAGTAAATTTTTGTTCCTACCTCTTTTACAAGGCTGATACAACAATTTTATTTTCAATGAAACGTTTAATTGTTGCTTTATATATTTGTACGTTTGATGCTATTATTTATATGGTCATTATATTTAAAATGTTTAGTATGATTGTTCCAACAAAGTGTCATTTAATAATATGTTTCCAACAACTAGGAATTCGCTCATAATACAAAAGGTATTTTTAAAGTGACAATGTAACAATCTTCCTAAGCAAGTTTCTCTCGCGAGCGTCATTCAGTGTTTAGTTATTGCAGTTGACGGATGGTGTAATAATATTAACTCAATAAAAGTTTTAAAATAATTAAGAAAAAATAATTTAACTGTGCATTAATGCAGTATTTCGGCAATATATATTGTATATGTATATGCCTTAAAGTTAACATAATTATAGTGCTGTGTTTAAGTTTGTTGTTGACAAATGCAAACAAAATATGTATGAGTGTAGTGTTGTGTCAAAATAGCGAAACATACATACAAACATTCATGCATTTTGATGTTTATACAATTATTTTATTTAAACCAAAACAAAAAGTCTGTTTAACTTTAAGTTTGTCTTTTAATTTAAAGTGTATGTATATATGTGTCTTTCAATTTATTTTTTATTTATTTAAATATTACAAATGCAATTACAAATTATATCATAACTTAATATCTACAAAAATATTAATCTTAAATTGTATCTTTAACTAATAATTGTAATATCTATGTATTATTAAAGTAATAATGCATAAAAAATAAAAATTAGTTTTGTATTATATAACTGCCAATTTTAAATTAACCGGTCAGTTAATCGGGTAGAAATTAAACGGTTAACCGATTAACGGTACTTTTTACTAAATGATTTTTGATACTTTTCACTAAATGAAGAGATACTTGGGGCAGTGAGCCCCACTAAGTGGTGTTATTTATTTTTGCAACATCAATCTTGAAATGCTTTGCATTACGGTGCTTTACAAGCAAAATTTATAAATTTTTTAATGCATTTTTTAGGGTGATTAGCAGAGCTCGAACTTTCATGCAACTAAGAATTGATTTTAACTCTAAAGGCGTCTAAAGTATGAAACACACAAAACGCGCAACGCACGAAACGCGTGTTATGGACTTTCAACTTTAAGGTGAAGGTACATAGCATGCGTTAAATACGCTAATGCGTTACAGACTTCTTTCAAAAAATTTGAAATAGTGTGTTTCCATAAGGCAAGATACAAACAGAACTTTGCGACGCGCGTAACTCGCACAACTTTCCAACTTTCACGCGTCGTATACAAAATGACAGGTAGTGCTGCCAGATTCATATGCTAAAATGTTTGTTTAATGGAAATAAATTATTAGAAATAATTTTTTTTTAAATGGATGAAAACTGCATTAAATATATAAAAAAAATAAAACTTAAAGTCTAGACAAAATATAGCCGTCAAAGGCTTGAAATTGTATAAACAGAAGAACATCAAAAGCGTTAAAAGTTCGAAAGGTAAGAAAAACGCTGCCGCGTAACGCGTGATAGTAGCTCCACCTTTATTTTCAGTTTCGTTTTGTGTGTACATACTATGTAAGTAGATTTCAAAACATATGCATAAATTAATGTGTTCATATTTTTGTTTGTTCATCTCAAAGGAACTTGTATGTCTGCCAAGGCGTATTCATTACAGGTACCACCATAACTAAAACAAATACAACACCAAAAAACACATGTATTTTGTTGGTAGAAATACTCCAGAAAAATGTCAGATCCATTATCTGTGAGTCGCACACATTCATAAGCTCTCTCAAATTTACAAACACATGCCCGTTGTTGATAGAAAAATCCCAGACATGTGTCAAAATATATTGTCTGTGTGACGCACACATTCTCAAATTCACTAAAACAGCTGTTCTTGTAGAGGTACCTGTTCAATCTACCTTGATGTCTGCCACTACACACTTACAGGTATTTTATAAGCAGTCATTCAATTCTGTTCACTGCTTGTGCTATGAGTGAGGAATAGGGTATTCATTTAATCGGGTTTCTGCTTTAATGGGTTAATCGCTCGATTAATTAATCGAGGTTTTGGCTTAATCAGTTAATTGCGGTATTAACCGGCTAACCGATTAATGAAGTTTTTTCATAAATGAAGTAATCTAGGAAATAAAATTGCATTACTTATCTTTTAGTTTGAATTTATTAGTATAAAAACAATAACATAACAATTCTTGAACTTAATCAAGCAAAAAAATCATAAACATGTATTCATTAAAAAATTAACAAGTTTGTGAGATCATTATATCAGTTATTTCAATAGTTTAAGAAGATCTTCTAAAACAATCTTTTAGAAAAATAATTTCTTTAGTTCTGATTAAACTTGGGTTGAAAAATTCTTTCATTTATCGTAGATGTTGAAGAAATCGAAAGCAATCCATAATACAAAACATCTAGTTTCTCAGTCATGGATTTCCCTAAACTTATAAAATTTAAATTAATAGCATTGGAGTCCTGTTTTAATTTTTTTTTTATTCTTAACTCTTCTAATTGTTTCGGTTAATTATGTTAAAACATTTCTTGTATTACTATCGATAGTTTCTTCTGTTGTAAGGTCATCATTTAATTCATGCTGGCAGAGCTCAGCGAAAAAAAGTTCATTTCCGAATTCCTTAGTTTCCGTTTTGTACTGTATTTTAAAACACTGTTGCTAGAAAATAATATTCCTCAATGGAGGTATAAAATAATTGGATTCGTCTCTCATTAAATCTAACCCTGCAATTTTTAATTAAATCGGTGGCAACGTTATTATTAGATTTTATAAAACTATTACAAAAACTTAATACATAGTTCCCTCAAGTTCAATTAGAGTAGCAGAGTCTTTACTAAATTCTTTTATAGCCACGTCCAAAGATTTTAATGTTTTACTTAAGTTAAAATCACTGAACACACTTATTTGTTTGTATGAAAAGTAGTTTCTAAACTCATACATTTTGTATATGAAACGAAACAAATAATTAAACACACAAAAAATACGTTATAATACTACAATATACGAAAAAATTTGTTACTTCGGTTAATCGGTTAATCGACTGAAATTAGTGGGCTTAACCGTTAATCGAAAAAAGCCAATTTTAAATTAACCGGTCAGTTAATCGGGCAGTAATTAAACGGTTAACCGATTAACGGTACTTTTTACTAAATGGTTTTTGATACTTTTTAGTAAATGAAGAGATACTTGGGGCAATTTTTCTTACGCAGTGAACCCCACTAAGTGGTGTTATTTATTTTTGCAACATCAATCTTGAAATGCTTTGCATTACGGTGCTTTGCAAGCAAAATTTATAAATTTTTTAATGCATTTTTTAGGGTGATTAGCAGAGCACGAACTTTCATGCAAGTAAGAATTGATTTTAACTCTTAAAAAATGCTCCTAAAATGAAAAATATGCGCAAAAATATGCATTTACCTACGAACAAACTACCAAAACTAAAAAAAATATGAAAATATTTTTTTAAATTTTTTATTGTTACATATTAGAGAAAAAAACATAAAACAAAGATAATTGGGTCTATTATTTAATGCAACCGAATTTTAGTTGCGTTGCGAGTCGGCAACTGAAAATTAATGGTTGCCAGAAAAGCAGTAAATAGCAACTGAAATGGACAGCTCTCTGTTGCCAGTTGCCATCAGTAATATAATTTTTTTTAAGTTAGAAATATGCATTAAAAATGTTTATTATAACTTCACTCATTAGGGGCAAAAGCTGGTTCGATTAAAGAGATCTACATACATATATTGTTTGAAAGGCTTCAACTATCCGTCTTCAGCTTTACATTTAATTTTTAACATTTTAGCTTCAGATAAAGATTATCCTCGACCCTTTTAAGCTGAAAATTGTTTTATTGGCTTATAAAGATCAAAAATGTATTAAAAACTAACAATTCGCGGGAAAGTTATAATGTATAATATAAAATTAATCAGAAACTTATTCTGACTAGGCCCGTTAATTTTTTTGCATAGATTTCACGTAATGGATAATTATTTATTAATAAGTCCAATTTTATTAGTAGAACTGCCAAAAAGTATTGCTAAAATGTTAAATCTAATCAGATGAGCGAGAGTTTATGTTTGCTATCCTTGGGTTGAACAGGCTGCCGGTTTCTAAAAACCGGTCCACTTGGTTCCTTTGGTCCCTGTGTGATGCCTTGTTTGCTAACCTTAATTTTTTAAAAATTAAATAACATTTTTCTTGTTATTAAAGTTGCCCCTTTTTTCTCAGAAATCCCCTTTTTGTGCCCATTTTATTTTCAAAATACCTTTTCCGTGCCCCTCTTTGAAAATTTTCAACGGTAACGCTGGTCACTGAGCACACTTCTTTGTTTGTATGAAAAATAATTTCTAGACACAACCCTTTTGTATATCTCGCTTGACATGAGATTCGATAAAAGCGAACATTCACAACTGCGAAGAATTAGCGAAAGAAAAATGTTCGCTAAATTTAAAACAAAGCAGAACGTTCACCACTGCGAAGAATTAGCGAAACAAAAATGTTCACTACATGTTCGAAAATTTAAAACAAAAGTTAACATTCGCAATAATGAAGTTTCTGCGAAGAAATAGCGAACTTAATTTTGATTAAGTTAGTTAAAATCCGTTATCTTCGCTACCTTCGTAACAAATCTTTATAAATGACATCATCTTGCTAAGCCACCGGTGCCCGAATACTTTTCGTAACTTTCACATATACAACACGACTGTTAACGAAACTCACTTCAAAGAGTGAAAAAAACTATAATTTCATTCAGTTGTATGCTAGCCTTCAAAACAAACATGTCGCCATCGCTTTTTTATGATAAAAGAAAAACAAAACACATAGTTGAGATTGAAAAGAAAAAAAAAACATATATCAACTGAGTAGTTTCATGTCGCTTCATTTTTCAGCATTTGCAAAAACACTAATACATTCTCCTTTTAAGTGCTTCTCTTTGTGATTACCTCTGCTTTAAAAGCAAAAATGCTTTGAAAAAGAGGAACAAAACAAAAAATTAAGAGATGAAAAACGCAAAATGAAGGGAGAAGTTGCAGAAGCTTCGCTCTCGAGCTATTTTTAGTGAATATTTAGTGATAGCGCTAAAGTTGTTCGTTTTAGATATTGCTAAAGATTCGCTATTAATATCAAAGCAAACCTTCGAGATCGAAAGATTTGCTGCCACAAACTGAGCGAAGGGTGAACTCTATGAGTTCTTTTTCGTTTCATTAGCAAAAGTCGTGCTCGAACGTTTTATCCTTGGTCGAGCGGGATGAGACGAAACAAATAGTTAAACACACTAACATTACGTTAAATACTACCAAATATGAAAAAATTTGTTACGTCGGTTAATCGACTGAGATTAACCGGTTTAATCGTTAATCGAAAATAACCAATTTTAAACTAACCGATCAGTTAATCGGGTAGTAATTAACCGATTAACGGTTAACCGAATGAATACCCTAATATGTATGTAGTTATGTAAAAAGCTTTTTCGTCGCAGACCTGTATTATTTGGCAAAGCACCAATGAAATGCATATAGACATTGTTACCCCTCAACAAATAAATCTTTATTTATTGTTTCGATTTTAACATTATTTTATTTAAAAGAAGTGTGTTAATTAATAATAAATAGTTATTTAAAAGAAGTGATAGAATTTAATGACGATTTGACAATTTGACGATGGTTTCGCAAAAATGTTAAGATTTTACTTCTAATTTCTCTGGCAGCCATTATTACGCTCATATCTATATATGCTGACTAACTGGGGTATCATCGCCCAGCCCAAACAACTGAAGCTAGAGAGTTAAATTTTTTACGTCGTCCTCCCTTCCGATGCATGATACAATAATACAGGTACATGCATTAGCAAAAATTCTCGTCAGCTTTGTTTTGTGTGTGCGTGTTTGTGTGTCCAACGAATTTTGTTGCTCAGTATGTAATTTTTGACAACTCACATGAAGATTTGACAACCTAGATGAGAAAAATTTTCTAATGCATGTACCTGTATTATTGTATCATGCTCCCGATGTATAGTTCCACTAAGAAGGGGTTTTCGGAAATTCAAATGCTAAGGGGGCTAAAACGGATAAATTTGGTAATCTTATATCTCCGGATCTAGCTAAGGTAAACATAAAATTCCAAAAAATCATAATAAGATCAAAAAATAAGCGAACAGGTTATTGGTACTTGTTTCAAAACGTAAAAATATAGTTTTGCTACCTTTTTGTTCACCCGTTATGTCCTAAAATACTAAAGATAGAAATGAAATCTAAAATCTATTTTTCTTTCCTTAAAAAGCCTCAAATGCACTTTGGTACTATTTTAAAATTCTAATATATAAAGTGTAAAACTTTAAGCTCTTTTTAGTGCTTTTTCCTGTACAACTATTTTTATGTAATGTGAATGAATATTTTGTCATAGAAAAAAAAATTTGTATGTAGGTTTCTCTTTCGATGTACAGATCTACTAGGAAGGGATTTTAGGAAATTCAAATGCCAAAACGGGTAATTTCGGTAGCCTTATATCTCCGAATCATATTGAGGTAGACATGAAATTCAAAAAACATTATAATAAGATCCAAAAATAAGCGGACAGGTTTTGGTACTTTGCGAAATTTGTACATTTAGAGACGAAAGAAGGTAGATATATAATTTTGATAACCCATTTATATTTTAATGTGATAAAGGAAGAAATTAAATTTAAACTGTTATCTTCTCTCCTTGAGAAGCCTTCAAACACGTTTTGGTACTTTTTGGAAATTCGAATATATAAAAGGTAAGAGTTTTAGCTCTTTTTACCCGACTGCGCGACGCAAAGAAGGGTATTGTGTTTATCAGCCTATGTATGTATATGTGTTCATTTGCGACACTGTATAAACCGAACGCGTAGACCGATTTTGACCATTCTTACGTCAATCGATTCGTCTTAATAAGGGGAGTGTCACTAAAGATATGACAGTAGTCAAAATTCAGTATGGCGGCCAACAGGCGCCATTTTGTTTATACGAAAAAAAATAAAAAGTCGGCGAACTATAACAAAATGGGTATCAATCGACAGGTATTTGAAAATCATTTTTAGGTTTCTCTTATGATTTTCATTGTCCAATGACCATTTTGATCTGCGACGGTTTAAAGTTGTTTTCTTTCGTTTTTTACGCAGTCGGGTTTTTTGATTTTTTAAATCTATGTCTTGTTAGTACTTCTTTCTTTCAACTTGTTTTAGGTGCATGAAAAACATTTTGTATGTAGGTTTCTCTTTCCACTAAGAAGAAATTTTTTAAATGCAATACTAAGGGGCAAAAATGGGTAAATTCGGAGCCTTATATATTCGGATTTAGTTAAGGTAGACATAAAGTTCAAAAAGCATTATAATAAGATCAAAAAATAAGTGTGGTACTTTTTTGAAATCTTACATATAAGGACGAAAAAGAGTAGACATATAATTTTTATACTTTTTTTAAACCGCTTATCTCCTAATATAATAAAGATGGAAATGAAAATTCTTCTCTTCTTAGAAGGCCTAGAATGGGCTTCGGTACTTTTTTGAAAGGTGATTATATAATGGGTAAAATTTTGTTCCTTTTTTCTGTAAAAATATTTGTTATATACTTTGAATGAATATTTATTAATACACGCAAAGAAAAAACATGATTGAAAAATGGTCGTAACAGTAAATTTTTGTTCCTACCTCTTTTACAAGGCTGATACAACAATTTTATTTTCAATGAAACGTTTAATTGTTGCTTTATATATTTGTACGTTTGATGCTATTATTTATATGGTCATTATATTTAAAATGTTTAGTATGATTGTTCCAACAAAGTGTCATTTAATAATATGTTTCCAACAACTAGGAATTCGCTCATAATACAAAAGGTATTTTTAAAGTGACAATGTAACAATCTTCCTAAGCAAGTTTCTCTCGCGAGCGTCATTCAGTGTTTAGTTATTGCAGTTGACGGATGGTGTAATAATATTAACTCAATAAAAGTTTTAAAATAATTAAGAAAAAATAATTTAACTGTGCATTAATGCAGTATTTCGGCAATATATATTGTATATGTATATGCCTTAAAGTTAACATAATTATAGTGCTGTGTTTAAGTTTGTTGTTGACAAATGCAAACAAAATATGTATGAGTGTAGTGTTGTGTCAAAATAGCGAAACATACATACAAACATTCATGCATTTTGATGTTTATACAATTATTTTATTTAAACCAAAACAAAAAGTCTGTTTAACTTTAAGTTTGTCTTTTAATTTAAAGTGTATGTATATATGTGTGTTTTCAATTTATTTTTTATTTATTAAATATTACAAATGCAATTACAAATTATATCATAACTTAATATCTACAAAAATATTAATCTTAAATTGTATCTTTAACTAATAATTGTAATATATATGTATTATTAAAGTAATAATGCATAAAAAATAAAAATTAGTTTTGTATTATATAACTGCCAATTTTAAATTAACCGGTCAGTTAATCGGGTAGAAATTAAACGGTTAACCGATTAACGGTACTTTTTACTAAATGATTTTTGATACTTTTCACTAAATGAAGAGATACTTGGGGCAGTGAGCCCCACTAAGTGGTGTTATTTATTTTTGCAACATCAATCTTGAAATGCTTTGCATTACGGTGCTTTACAAGCAAAATTTATAAATTTTTTAATGCATTTTTTAGGGTGATTAGCAGAGCTCGAACTTTCATGCAACTAAGAATTGATTTTAACTCTTAAACAATGCTCCTAAAAAAAATATGAAAATATTTTTTTTTAATCTTTTATAGTTACATATTAGAGAAAAAAACATAAAACAAACATAATTGGGTCTATTATTTAATGCAACCGAACTTTAGTTGCGTTGCCAGTCGGCAACTGAAAATTAATGGTTGCCAGAAAAGCAGTAAATAGCAACTGAAATGGACAGCTCTGTGTTGCCAGTTGCCATCAGTAATATAATTTTTTTTAAAGTTAGAAATATGCATTAAAAATGTTTATTATAACTTCACTCATTAGGGGCAAAAGCTGGTTCGATTAAAGTGATCTATATACATATATTGTCTGAAAGGCTTCAACTATCCGTCTTCAGCTTTACATTTAATTTTTAACATTTCAGCTTCAGATAAAGATTATCCTCGACCCTTTTAAGCTGAAAATTGTTTTATCGGCTTAGAAAGATCAAAAATGTATTAAAAACTAACAATTCGCGGGAAAGTTATAATGTATAATATAAAATTAATCAGAAACCTATTCTGACTAGGCCCGTTAATTCTTTTGCATAGATTTCACGTAATGCATAATTATTTATTAATAAGTCCAATTTTATTAGTAGAACTGCCAAAAAGTATTGCTAAAATGTTAAATCTAATCAGATGAGCGAGAGTTTATGTTTGCTAACCTTGGGTTGAACAGGCTGCCGGTTTCTAAAAACCGGCCCACTTAGTTCCTTTGGTCCCTGTGTGATGCCTTGTTTGCTAACCTTAATTTTTTAAAAATTAAATAACAATTTTCTTGTTATTAAAGTTGCTTTTCACTAAATGAAGAGATACTTGGGGCAGTGAGCCCCACTAAGTGGTGTTATTTATTTTTGCAACATCAATCTTGAAATGCTTTGCATTACGGTGCTTTACAAGCAAAATTTATAAATTTTTTAATGCATTTTTTAGGGTGATTAGCAGAGCTCGAACTTTCATGCAACTAAGAATTGATTTTAACTCTTAAACAATGCTCCTAAAAAAAATATGAAAATATTTTTTTTTAATCTTTTATAGTTACATATTAGAGAAAAAAACATAAAACAAACATAATTGGGTCTATTATTTAATGCAACCGAACTTTAGTTGCGTTGCCAGTCGGCAACTGAAAATTAATGGTTGCCAGAAAAGCAGTAAATAGCAACTGAAATGGACAGCTCTGTGTTGCCAGTTGCCATCAGTAATATAATTTTTTTTAAAGTTAGAAATATGCATTAAAAATGTTTATTATAACTTCACTCATTAGGGGCAAAAGCTGGTTCGATTAAAGTGATCTATATACATATATTGTCTGAAAGGCTTCAACTATCCGTCTTCAGCTTTACATTTAATTTTTAACATTTCAGCTTCAGATAAAGATTATCCTCGACCCTTTTAAGCTGAAAATTGTTTTATCGGCTTAGAAAGATCAAAAATGTATTAAAAACTAACAATTCGCGGGAAAGTTATAATGTATAATATAAAATTAATCAGAAACCTATTCTGACTAGGCCCGTTAATTCTTTTGCATAGATTTCACGTAATGCATAATTATTTATTAATAAGTCCAATTTTATTAGTAGAACTGCCAAAAAGTATTGCTAAAATGTTAAATCTAATCAGATGAGCGAGAGTTTATGTTTGCTAACCTTGGGTTGAACAGGCTGCCGGTTTCTAAAAACCGGCCCACTTAGTTCCTTTGGTCCCTGTGTGATGCCTTGTTTGCTAACCTTAATTTTTTAAAAATTAAATAACAATTTTCTTGTTATTAAAGTTGCCACTTTTTTTCTCAGAAATCCCCTTTTTGTGCCCCTTTTTGAAAATTTTCAACGGTAGCGCTGATCACTGAGCACGCTTCTTTGTTTGTATGAATGACCGTAGGGAAAAAAATCATCAAATTTTCAAATCATTAAAATGTAGGGATTTTTTTAAAAATGCTACTTTTTTCGTTGTTTTATTACAGAATTTTTAGATTTTGGCCGATTTCGGTACATTATGGCTTACAATTTTTGTAATTGCATGAACTAATCAATAAAATGATAAAACCATGGTATTGTTTTATTATTTGTGGTACATAACAGCTTCCAAAATGACAAAAATTGGTTTAAAAAATTTTTAAATTTTGAGTGTGGTCCATTATAACTCCATAAATTTTTATCCGATCAAAGGCAATTAGTCAATATTCGACGCGTAATTTAGTAGATATATAAATCATTTTATTCATTTTATTATTTTATTCATTTTATTCATTTTATTATTTTCGCTTTTCAAATATGTTTTCGTTTTCCAAATATGTTTCTTAATATGTTTCTTAAATATGCTTTTTTCTGCCACAGTAATAGTCTTGTTTCTCTGAGGGATTTTGTGAATTCTGGGAAAACTAAGCTAGATTACAGAATGGAATATACCGCGTTTTGAAGGTATTCCATCAAATTTTTGTAATCCTTTTTGAAAATCCGGAGAAAATGACCAGATCTATTTTTAAATATTTTTTTTACTTTTTTGTGAGTACTGGTACTGTTTCTCTACTGGCTTTTGTGAATTCTGGGAAAACTAAGACAGATTACAGGACAGCATATACCGCGTTTTGAAGGTATTCCATTCTATTTTTGTAATCCTTTTTGAAAATCCGGAGAAAATTACCAGATCTATTTTTAAATATTTTTTTTACTTTTTTGTGAGTACTGGTACTGTTTCTCTGAGGGATTTTGTGAATTCTGGGAAAACTAAGATAGAGTACAGGATGGGATATACCGCGTTTTGAAGGTATTACATTCTATTTTTGTAATCCTTTTTGAAAATTCGGAGAAAATAACCACATCTGTTTTTAAATATTTTTTTACTTTTTTGTGAGTACTGGTACTGTTTCTCTGAGGGATTTTGTGAATTCTGGGAAAACTAAGATAGATTACAGGATAGGATATACCGCGTTTTGAAGGTATTCCGTATTTTTTTTTTTAATCCTTTTTTAAAATCCGGAGAAAATGATTAGATCTATTTTTAAAATTTTTTTTACTTTTTTGTGAGTACTGGTACTGTTTCTCTAAGGGATTTTGTGAATTCTGGGAAAACTAAGATAGATTACAGGATGAAATATAACGCGTTTTGAAGGTATTTCATCTTATTTTTGTAATCTTTTTTAAAAATCCGGAGAAAATGACCAGATCTATTTAAAAAAATTTTTTTTACTTTTTTCTGAGTACTGGTACTGCTTCTCTGAGGGATTTTGTGAATTCTGGGAAAACTAAGATAGACTACAGGATGGGATATAGCGCGTTTTGAATCTATTTTTAAATATTTTTTTTAATTTTTTGTGAGTACTGGTACTGTTTCTCTGAGGAATTTTGTGAATTCTGGGAAAACTAAGATAGATTTTAGGATGGGATATAAAAAAACGGAATACCTTCAAAACGCGGTATAGTCTTGGAAAACTAAGATAGATTACAAGATAAGATATACCGCGCTTTGAAGGTATTCCATCCTATGTTTGTAATCCTTTTTGAAAATCCGGAGAAAATTACCAGATATATTTTTAAATATTCTTTACTTTTTTGTGAGTACTGGTACTGTTTCTCTGAGGGATTTTGTGAATTCTGGGAAAACTAAGATAGACTACAGGATGGGATATACCGCGTTTTGAATCTATTTTTAAATATTTTTTTTAATTTTTTGTGAGTACTGGTACTGTTTCTCTGAGGAATTTTGTGAATTCTGGGAAAACTAAGATAGATTATAGGATGGGATATAAAAACAATCGGAATATCTTCAAAACGCGGTATATCCTGTCCTGTAATTTATCTTAGTTTTCCCAGAATTCACAAAATCCCTCAGAGAAACAGTACCAGTACTCACAAAAAAGTAAAAAAAATTTTAAAAATAGATCTAATCATTTTCTCCGGATTTTAAAAAAGGATTAAAAAAAAATACGGAATACCTTCAAAACGCGGTATATCCTATCCTGTAATCTATCTTAGTTTTCCCAGAATTCACAAAATCCCTCAGAGAAACAAGACTATTACTGTGGCAGAAAAAAGCATATTTAAGAAACATATTAAGAAACATATTTGGAAAACGAAAACATATTTGAAAAGCGAAAACATATTTGGAAAGCCAAAACATATTTAGAACAAAAACGTATTTGAAAAGCGAAAACATATTTAGTAGAAAAACGTATTTGAGAAGCGAAAACATATTTGAAAAGCGAAAACATATTTGGGAAGCGAAAACATATTTGGTAAATATGCCCAAATATGTAATGACGTCAGCGTTTACGTTAAAACATATTTAACTCGGCATATTTATCTTCTCTCACTTATAAAATCTGACAATAGTGCAATATTTTTACTTCCAAATTCTAAAAATTTTTATAACCACTTTAAATAAATTTTATATAACAATTTTTTAACATAATTAGGTTCGGTTCGGGTACGGCCTCAAAAAACTGGTTTCGGTCGGGCTCTAATTATTTGTTTTTTGAAATAGATTTTTTTTAATAATTTCAAATTATGAAGAAAGCTCATTTTCAATCTTTACCATAAATTCAATACCGTCGAGAAAAATTCTTTATTGTGTGTATATCATCGATGAAATGCAGGCGTAAACAAAAACACTTCACGTTAGTAAAAATGAATGAAATCGTATAAATTTAGTGTCCAAAATAAGTAAATATTCCACCTCACATCTTTTTAGTTATTCTGACTCAACTTTTTGATTGTTGCTCATGTACCGTCATCAATAAGTAGTAAATAATAAAAAAAGACAAAGAAGTCCAAGATCGAAAAACCTCGCTCCATTGGCGAAAATGGCCAAAGATGGTAAATCTGATGCGGCGCTCTCTGAAAACCTCTTTTTACTTCTACAAAACGACGAAGACGAAATCACCATTGTCAGGTCAAGCAAGCCGCCCCCAATATACTTAAGAGAGAAAAACTCAAATGAGCTAATTAAAAGGCTCGTACAATTAATCGGTGAAGAGGCGTTTTACGTGATCCCGATAAAACGCGGTGCGATTAATGAAACAAAAATTCAAGTAAATGAAGAAAATCATTACCGCTCAGTAGTTTCGGAGTTTGAAACACAGAATAAAAATTTTTACACCTACCAATTGAAAAGTGCAAAAGGCCTCCAGGTAGTGATAAAAGGCATCGATTCATACGTGGATCCAGAAGAGGTAAAAGCGGGTCTACTAAATAATAATTTTAAAGTAAAAAATGTTACTAACATTAAAAATAGAGAGCGAGTTCCCCAACCTCTATTTCGTGTGGAAATGGAACCAGGTGATATGAAATTAAAAAAGAATGAAGTACACTCCATTTACAGCTTAAGATATTTGCTGCACCGACGAGTTACCGTAGAGGAACCACACAAGCGAGCAGGGCCCATTCAATGTCTAAATTGACAAGAATATGGCTACACCAAAACATATTGCAAGTTGCGCACCGTTTGTGTCGTTTGTGGTGAACTACACCGCACTGCCAATTGTGATAAGCAAAAAGATGATTCCAAAAGTAAAAAGTGTCGCAATTGCCATCAAAATCACACTGCAAACTACAGGGGCTGCCCTGTCTATGTACATGTTAAGCAGTCTTTGTCTAACAGACGTAATCACACCTATGCTCAACCTAATACTTTCGACAATACAAATTATCCCCAGTTGCGCCAACCAGCCGGCCCTCATACGCCAACATTTTTAAGGCTAACCAGCCCATAGCGCAAAACATACCATACAGCCAGTTCTCGTACGCTAATGCTTCGAAGTCTAACCAGCCTACAGCTCAAAAACGGCCTCTTGCCAACGAAAACAGTGGTTTCAATTTTGATCGACTTGAGGCTTCAATAGAAAATTTAATAAAAACCGTAAATTTTTTTACAACCAACATGACCTGCATGATGCAGGAAGTGTTGAAAATGCAGTCTACATTATTGCAGGCTGCATTAAACAAACCATGAACTTAAAAATCTGTTTGTGGAACGCAAACGGCATCCGCCAACATAAAAACGAACTAGAATACTTCATGATGGATAAACAAATTGATGTTATGCTTATCTCTGAGACGCACTTGACTGCTGGAAGTTTTTTTAAAATCAACGGATATACTCTCTACGACACAAAGGACCACCAAGGTAGAGCTTGTGGTGGCTCGGGTATACTAATAAAATCGCGATTAAAACACTACTTAATGAGTGATCATTGTGAAGACTATCTTCAAGCAACTAACATCTGCATTTAAGCTTTTCATCAAAATCTAGTGATTCCATCAATTTACTCTCCTCCCAGGTACTCTATTACAGAAAATCAACATAGTAGATTTTATAATTCACTATGACCACGCTTTTTGGCCGCCGGTGATTACAACGCTAAGCACACGTTCTGGGGATCACGCCAAAGGGTCGCGTTTTGTTTGACACAATTTCAAAAATGCGTTTAAATGTTATATCAAGTGGGCAGACAACTTACTGGCCAACAGATCACCGAGAAATACCTGATGTTATTGATTTTGGAGTGGTAAAGGGTGTGCCCAGCGAAATGATCCAAGTTGAAGCATCTTTAGATTTGTCTTCAGATCGCTCACCAACTATTGTCACTATATATTCACATACAACATATTCACCCACTTGTGATTTAACGATGACAACCACACGTATAAATTGGTTGAAATACAAAAAATATCTGAGTGCTCATTGCCCAGAAAATATTCCATTAAAAACGCCTGCTGACATAGATGACTCTATTAGAATGTTTGAGGCAAACCTTAAGCAAGCTGCTCTAAATGCTACTACTACAAATCTTCAGGTGAGATATAATAAAATTTTTTCAGCAGATGTAGAACGACTTTTATCCGAAAAAAGAAGAGCTCGTAGAGAATGCCAACGCTACAGATCCCCTCAGTTAATATCTAGGCTGAAGGAATGTACTACTAGAATATCAAAAAACCGCTTCTCTTCAAAACTTTCTGAATGGGCTCGACGCAACACCTCAAACAGGCTATTCGCTATGGAGAGCAGCCCGAGGCCTCAAAAGACCAGTGATATATAAGCCTCCATTGCGAGCTTCGAATGGAGGCTGGGCAAGAACTGACGCTGAAAAAGGTACTCTGTTTGTAAACCACTTGCAGAAAGTATTTACTCCAAATACGTCTGATACTATAGTTGAGCTGCCACCAGTCCTCGCTATACCAGATGTTACTTTGAGGTTCAATATTCGTGAGATTGAACACTATATTGCGGGCTTAAACTCAAAAAAAGCTACAGGTGCTGATAAATAAGCAATAAAATGCTCTTAGAGCTACCCTATATTGCAAAACGGATAATTCTATTAATCTTTAACAGTATTTTGCGAAGATGGAGTCCTATAGGCCTATAAGCCTGTTGTCTAACATGTAAAAACTATTTGAAAAGCTACTTATGAGTAAGCTAACACCCATACTGAATCGTACTGGATGCATTCCAGACCACCAATTCGGTTTTTGGAGACAACATAGTACGATTGAACAAACACATAGACTCGTGAACGTGGTTAGAAAAACCTTCGAAGAAAAGAAATATTGTACTTTTTTGAAATCTTACATATAAGGACGAAAAAGAGTAGACATATAATTTTTATACGTTTTTTAAACCGCTTATCTCCTAATATAATAAAGATGGAAATGAAAATTAAAATAATTCTTCTCTTCTTAGAAGGCCTAGAATGGGCTTCGGTACTTTTTTGAAAGTTGATTATATAATGGGTAAAAGTATGTGACCTTTTTCTGTAAAAATAATTGTTATATACTTTGAATGAATATTTATTAATACACGCAAAAAAAACATGATTGAAAAATGGTCCTAACAGTAAATTTTTGTTCCTACCTCTTTTACAAGGCTGATACAATAATTTTATTTTCAATGAAACGTTTAATTGTTGCTTTATATATTTGTACGTTTGGTGCTATTATTTATATGGTCATTATATCTAAAATGTTTAGTATGATTGTTCCAACAAAGTGTCATTTAATAATATGTTTCCAACAACTGGGAATTCGCTCATAATACAAAATGTATTTTTAAAGTGACAATGTAACACTCTTCCTAAGCAAGTTTCTCTCGCGAGCGTCATTCAATGTTTAGTTATTGAAGTTGACGGATGGTGTAATAATATTAACTCAATAAAAGTTTTAAAATAATTAAGAAAAAATAATTTAACTGTGCATTAATGCAGTATTTCGGCAATATATATTGTATATGTATATGCCTTAAAGTTAACATAATTATAGTGCTGTGTTTAAGTTTGTTGTTGACGAATGCAAACAAAATATGTATGAGTGTAGTGTTGTGTCAAAATAGCGAAACATACATACAAACATTCATGCATTTTGATGTTTATACAATTATTTTATTTAAACCAAAACAAAAAGTCTGTTTAACTTTAAGTTTGTCTTTTAATTTAAAGTGTATGTATATATGTGTGTTTTCAATTTATTTTTTATTTATTAAATATTACAAATGCAATTACAAATTATATCATAACTTAATATCTACAAAAATATTAATCTTAAATTGTATCTTTAACTAATAATTAAAGTAATAATGCATAAAAAATAAAAATTAGTTTTGTATTATATAACTGCCAATTTTAAATTAACCGGTCAGTTAATCGGGTAGAAATTAAACGGTTAACCGATTAACGGTACTTTTTACTAAATGATTTTTGATACTTTTCACTAAATGAAGAGATACTTGGGGCAGTGAGCCCCACTAAGTGGTGTTATTTATTTTTGCAACATCAATCTTGAAATGCTTTGCATTACGGTGCTTTACAAGCAAAATTTATAAATTTTTTAATGCATTTTTTAGGGTGATTAGCAGAGCTCGAACTTTCATGCAACTAAGAATTGATTTTAACTCTTAAACAATGCTCCTAAAAAAAATATGAAAATATTTTTTTTTAATTTTTTATAGTTACATATTAGAGAAAAAAACATAAAACAAACATAATTGGGTCTATTATTTAATGCAACCGAACTTTAGTTGCGTTGCCAGTCGGCAACTGAAAATTAATGGTTGCCAGAAAAGCAGTAAATAGCAACTGAAATGGACAGCTCTGTGTTGCCAGTTGCCATCAGTAATATAATTTTTTTTTAAGTTAGAAATATGCATTAAAAATGTTTATTATAACTTCACTCATTAGGGGCAAAAGCTGGTTCGATTAAAGTGATCTATATACATATATTGTCTGAAAGGCTTCAACTATCCGTCTTCAGCTTTACATTTAATTTTTAACATTTCAGCTTCAGATAAAGATTATCCTCGACCCTTTTAAGCTGAAAATTGTTTTATCGGCTTAGAAAGATCAAAAATGTATTAAAAACTAACAATTCGCGGGAAAGTTATAATGTATAATATAAAATTAATCAGAAACCTATTCTGACTAGGCCCGTTAATTCTTTTGCATAGATTTCACGTAATGCATAATTATTTATTAATAAGTCCAATTTTATTAGTAGAACTGCCAAAAAGTATTGCTAAAATGTTAAATCTAATCAGATGAGCGAGAGTTTATGTTTGCTAACCTTGGGTTGAACAGGCTGCCGGTTTCTAAAAACCGGCCCACTTGGTTCCTTTGGTCCCTGTGTGATGCCTTGTTTGCTAACCTTAATTTTTTAAAAATTAAATAACAATTTTCTTGTTATTAAAGTTGCCACTTTTTTTCTCAGAAATCCCCTTTTTGTGCCCCTTTTTGAAAATTTTCAACGGTAGCGCTGATCACTGAGCACGCTTCTTTGTTTGTATGAATGACCGTAGGGAAAAAAATCATCAAATTTTCAAATCATTAAAATGTAGGGATTTTTTTAAAAATGCTACTTTTTTCGTTGTTTTATTACAGAATTTTTAGATTTTGGCCGATTTCGGTACATTATGGCTTACAATTTTTGTAATTGCATGAACTAATCAATAAAATGATAAAACCATGGTATTGTTTTATTATTTGTGGTACATAACAGCTTCCAAAATGACAAAAATTGGTTAAAAAAATTTTTAAATTTTGAGTGTGGTCCATTATAACTCCATAAATTTTTATCCGATCAAAGCCAATTAGTCAATATTCGACGCGTAATTTAGTAGATATATAAATCATTTTATTCAAAGAAGCCTTTGAGTCTGTGTGGCGTTTTAAAGATGAGTGTGCATCGAAAAACGCAAATGTACCGTCGTTATCTGGACAATGGCCGAAAAAATTTTTTCGTGTTTACATATCCTACTTAGTAATACCTTTGAAAAATGCATTAGAAAATTTTAAGTTTCCAAAAATAAAATTTTGAAAACAGTGCAATTCATATAAAAGTGTATATCTTTATATGTAAATGATCCCGATAAAAAGGGAATTCGTCTTCCGTAGGTCGAAAGTTAGCTACATTTCCTAAAACTAGATAAAATTAAGTGAGTGAAGATAAATATGCCGCGTTAAATATGTTTTGACGTAAACGCTTACGTCATTACATATTTGGGCATATTTACCAAATATGTTTTCGCTTCCCAAATATGTTTTCGCTTTTCAAATATGTTTTCGCTTCTCAACTACGTTTTTCTACTAAATATGTTTTCGCTTTTCAAATACGTTTTTGTTCTAAATGTGTTTTCGCTTTCCAAATATGTTTCCGCTTTTCAAATATGTTTTCGTTTTCCAAATATGTTTCTGTTTCTTAAATATGTTTTTTCCGCAGTAATAGTCTTGTTTCTCCGAGGGATTTTGTGATTTCTGGGAAAACTAAGGATGGGATATACCGCGTTTTGAAGATATTCCATCCTATTTTTGTAATCCTTTTTGAAAATCCGGAGAAAATGACCAGATCTATTTTTGAATATTTTTTTACTTTTTTATGACTACTGGCACTGTTTCTATGAGGGATTTTGTGAATTCTGGGAAAACTACGATAAACTACAGGATGGGATATACCGCGTTTTAAAGGTATTCCATCCTATTTTTTTAATCCTTTTTGAAAATCTGGAGAAAATGACCAGATCTATTTTTAAATATTTTTTTACTTTTTTGTGAGTACTGGTAGTGTTTCTCTGAGGGATTTTGTGAATTCTGGGAAAACCAAGATAGATTACAGGATGGGATGTACCGCGTTTTGAAGGTATTCCATCCTATTTTTGTAACCTTTTTGAAAATCCGGAGAAAATGACCAGATCTATTTTTAAGTATTTTTTTACTTTTTTGTGAGTACTAATACTGTTTCTCTAAGGGATTTTGTGAATTCTGGGAAAACTAAGATATACTACAGGATGAGATATACCACGATTTGAAGGTATTCCATCCTATTTTTGTAATCCTTTTTGAAAATCCGGAGAAAATGACCAGATCTATTTTTAAATATTTTTTTACTTTTTTGTGAGTACTAATACTGTTTCTCTAAGGGATTTTGTGAATTCTGGGAAAACTAAGATAGATTATAGGATGAAATATAACGCGTTTTGAAGGTATTTCATCTTATTTTTGTAATCTTTTTTAAAAATCCGGAGAAAATGACCAGATCTATTTAAAAATTTTTTTTTTCCTTTTTTCTGAGTACTGGTAGTGCTTCTCTGAGGGATTTTGTGAATTCTGGGAAAACTAAGATAGACTACAGGATGGGATATAGCGCGTTTTGAATCTATTTTTAAATATTTTTTTTAATTTTTTGTGAGTACTGGTACTGTTTCTCTGAGGAATTTTGTGAATTCTGGGAAAACTAAGATAGATTATAGGATGGGATATAAAAAAACGGAATACCTTCAAAACGCGGTATAGTCTTGGAAAACTAAGATAGATTACAAGATAAGATATACCGCGCTTTGAAGGTATTCCATCCTATGTTTGTAATCCTTTTTGAAAATCCGGAGAAAATTACCAGATCTATTTTTAAATATTCTTTACTTTTTTGTGAGTACTGGTACTGTTTCTCTGAGGGATTTTGTGAATTCTGGGAAAACTAAGATAGACTACAGGATGGGATATACCGCGTTTTGAATCTATTTTTAAATATTTTTTTTAATTTTTTGTGAGTACTGGTATTGTTTCTCTGAGGAATTTTGTGAATTCTGGGAAAACTAAGATAGATTATAGGATGGGATATAAAAACAAACGGAATATCTTCAAAACGCGGTATATCCTGTCCTGTAATTTATCTTAGTTTTCCCAGAATTCACAAAATCCCTCAGAGAAACAGTACCAGTACTCACAAAAAAGTAAAAAAAATTTTAAAAATAGATCTAATCATTTTCTCCGGATTTTAAAAAAGGATTAAAAAAAAAATACGGAATACCTTCAAAACGCGGTATATCCTATCCTGTAATCTATCTTAGTTTTCCCAGAATTCACAAAATCCCTCAGAGAAACAGTACCAGTACTCACAAAAAAGTAAAAAAATATTTAAAAACAGATGTGGTTATTTTCTCCGAATTTTCAAAAAGGATTACAAAAATAGAATGTAATACCTTCAAAACGCGGTATATCCCATCCTGTACTCTATCTTAGTTTTCCCAGAATTCACAAAATCCCTCAGAGAAACAGTACCAGTACTCACAAAAAAGTAAAAAAAATATTTAAAAATAGATCTGGTAATTTTCTCCGGATTTTCAAAAAGGATTACAAAAATAGAATGGAATACCTTCAAAACGCGGTATATGCTGTCCTGTAATCTGTCTTAGTTTTCCCAGAATTCACAAAAGCCAGTAGAGAAACAGTACCAGTACTCACAAAAAAGTAAAAAAAATATTTAAAAATAGATCTGGTCATTTTCTCCGGATTTTCAAAAAGGATTACAAAAATTTGATGGAATACCTTCAAAACGCGGTATATTCCATTCTGTAATCTAGCTTAGTTTTCCCAGAATTCACAAAATCCCTCAGAGAAACAAGACTATTACTGTGGCAGAAAAAAGCATATTTAAGAAACATATTAAGAAACATATTTGGAAAACGAAAACATATTTGAAAAGCGAAAACATATTTGGAAAGCCAAAACATATTTAGAACAAAAACGTATTTGAAAAGCGAAAACATATTTAGTAGAAAAACGTATTTGAGAAGCGAAAACGTATTTGAGAAGCGAAAACATATTTGAAAAGCGAAAACATATTTGGGAAGCGAAAACATATTTGGTAAATATGCCCAAATATGTAATGACGTAAGCGTTTACGTTAAAACATATTTAACTCGGCATATTTATCTTCTCTCACTTATAAAATCTGAAAATAGTGCAATATTTTTACTTCCAAATTCTAAAAATTTTTATAACCACTTTAAATAAATTTTATATAACAATTTTTTAACATAATTAGGTTCGGTTCGGGTACGGCCTCAAAAAACTGGTTTCGGTTCGGCTCTAATTATTTGTTTTTTGAAATAGATTTTTTTTAATAATTTCAAATTATGAAGAAAGCTCATTTTCAATCTTTACCATAAATTCAATACCGTCGAGAAAAATTCTTTATTGTGTGTATATCATCGATGAAACGCAGGCGTAAACGCAGGCGTAAATCTGATGCGGCGCTCTCTGAAAACCTCTTTTTACTTCTACAAAACGACGAAGACGAAATCACCATTGTCAGGTCAAGCAAGCCGCCCCCAATATACTTAAGAGAGAAAAACTCAAATGAGCTAATTAAAAGGCTCGTACAATTAATCGGTGAAGAGGCGTTTTACGTGATCCCGATAAAACGCGGTGCGATTAATGAAACAAAAATTCAAGTAAATGAAGAAAATCATTACCGCTCAGTAGTTTCGGAGTTTGAAACACAGAATAAAAATTTTTACACCTACCAATTGAAAAGTGCAAAAGGCCTCCAGGTAGTGATAAAAGGCATCGATTCATACGTGGATCCAGAAGAGGTAAAAGCGGGTCTACTAAATAATAATTTTAAAGTAAAAAATGTTACTAACATTAAAAATAGAGAGCGAGTTCCCCAACCTCTATTTCGTGTGGAAATGGAACCAGGTGATATGAAATTAAAAAAGAATGAAGTACACCCCATTTACAGCTTAAGATATTTGCTGCACCGACGAGTTACCGTAGAGGAACCACACAAGCGAGCAGGGCCCATTCAATGTCTAAATTGACAAGAATATGGCTACACCAAAACATATTGCAAGTTGCGCACCGTTTGTGTCGTTTGTGGTGAACTACACCGCACTGCCAATTGTGATAAGCAAAAAGATGATTCCAAAAGTAAAAAGTGTCGCAATTGCCATCAAAATCACACTGCAAACTACAGGGGCTGCCCTGTCTATGTACATGTTAAGCAGTCTTTGTCTAACAGACGTAATCACACCTATGCTCAACCTAATACTTTCGACAATACAAATTATCCCCAGTTGCGCCAACCAGCCGGCCCTCATACGCCAACATTTTTAAGCATAGCGCAAAACATACCATACAGCCAGTTCTCGTACGCTAATGCTTCGAAGTCTAACCAGCCTACAGCTCAAAAACGGCCTCTTGCCAACGAAAACAGTGGTTTCAATTTTGATCGACTTGAGGCTTCAATAGAAAATTTAATAAAAACCGTAAATTTTTTTACAACCAACATGACCTGCATGATGCAGGAAGTGTTGAAAATGCAGTCTACATTATTGCAGGCTGCATTAAACAAACCATGAACTTAAAAATCTGTTTGTGGAACGCAAACGGCATCCGCCAACATAAAAACGAACTAGAATACTTCATGATGGATAAACAAATTGATGTTATGCTTATCTCTGAGACGCACTTGACTGCTGGAAGTTTTTTTTAAAATCAACGGATATACTCTCTACGACACAAAGGACCACCAAGGTAGAGCTTGTGGTGGCTCGGGTATACTAATAAAATCGCGATTAAAACACTACTTAATGAGTGATCATTGTGAAGACTATCTTCAAGCAACTAACATCTGCATTTAAGCTTTTCATCAAAATCTAGTGATTCCATCAATTTACTCTCCTCCCAGGTACTCTATTACAGAAAATCAACATAGTAGATTTTATAATTCACTATGACCACGCTTTTTGGCCGCCGGTGATTACAACGCTAAGCACACGTTCTGGGGATCACGCCAAAGGGTCGCGTTTTGTTTGACACAATTTCAAAAATGCGTTTAAATGTTATATCAAGTGGGCAGACAACTTACTGGCCAACAGATCACCGAGAAATACCTGATGTTATTGATTTTGGAGTGGTAAAGGGTGTGCCCAGCGAAATGATCCAAGTTGAAGCATCTTTAGATTTGTCTTCAGATCGCTCACCAACTATTGTCACTATATATTCACATACAACATATTCACCCACTTGTGATTTAACGATGACAACCACACGTATAAATTGGTTGAAATACAAAAAATATCTGAGTGCTCATTGCCCAGAAAATATTCCATTAAAAACGCCTGCTGACATAGATGACTCTATTAGAATGTTTGAGGCAAACCTTAAGCAAGCTGCTCTAAATGCTACTACTACAAATCTTCAGGTGAGATATAATAAAATTTTTTCAGCAGATGTAGAACGACTTTTATCCGAAAAAAGAAGAGCTCGTAGAGAATGCCAACGCTACAGATCCCCTCAGTTAATATCTAGGCTGAAGGAATGTACTACTAGAATATCAAAAAACCGCTTCTCTTCAAAACTTTCTGAATGGGCTCGACGCAACACCTCAAACAGGCTATTCGCTATGGAGAGCAGCCCGAGGCCTCAAAAGACCAGTGATATATAAGCCTCCATTGCGAGCTTCGAATGGAGGCTGGGCAAGAACTGACGCTGAAAAAGGTACTCTGTTTGTAAACCACTTGCAGAAAGTATTTACTCCAAATACGTCTGATACTATAGTTGAGCTGCCACCAGTCCTCGCTATACCAGATGTTACTTTGAGGTTCAATATTCGTGAGATTGAACACTATATTGCGGGCTTAAACTCAAAAAAAGCTACAGGTGCTGATAAATAAGCAATAAAATGCTCTTAGAGCTACCCTATATTGCAAAACGGATAATTCTATTAATCTTTAACAGTATTTTGCTCAAATGCCATCCCGCAGAATGGAAGGTTTCGCTGATTACCATCATACGAAGATGGAGTCCTATAGGCCTATATGCCTGTTGTCTAACATGTAAAAACTATTTGAAAAGCTACTTATGAGTAAGCTAACACCCATACTGAATCGTACTGGATGCATTCCAGACCACCAATTCGGTTTTAGGAGACAACATAGTACGATTGAACAAACACATAGACTCGTGAACGTGGTTAGAAAAACCTTCGAAGAAAAGAAATATTGTACTTTTTTGAAATCTTACATATAAGGACGAAAAAGAGTAGACATATAATTTTTATACTTTTTTTAAACCGCTTATCTCCTAATATAATAAAGATGGAAATGAAAATTAAAATAATTCTTCTCTTCTTAGAAGGCCTAGAATGGGCTTCGGTACTTTTTTGAAAGTTGATTATATAATGGGTAAAAGTATGTGACCCTTTTCTGTAAAAATAATTGTTATATACTTTGAATGAATATTTATTAATACACGCAAAAAAAACATGATTGAAAAATGGTCGTAACAGTAAATTTTTGTTCCTACCTCTTTTACAAGGCTGATACAATAATTTTATTTTCAATGAAACGTTTAATTGTTGCTTTATATATTTGTACGTTTGGTGCTATTATTTATATGGTCATTATATCTAAAATGTTTAGTATGATTGTTCCAACAAAGTGTCATTTAATAATATGTTTCCAACAACTGGGAATTCGCTCATAATACAAAATGTATTTTTAAAGTGACAATGTAACACTCTTCCTAAGCAAGTTTCTCTCGCGAGCGTCATTCAATGTTTAGTTATTGAAGTTGACGGATGGTGTAATAATATTAACTCAATAAAAGTTTTTAAATAATTAAGAAAAAATAATTTAACTGTGCATTAATGCAGTATTTCGGCAATATATATTGTATATGTATATGCCTTAAAGTTAACATAATTATAGTGTTGTGTTTAAGTTTGTTGTTGACAAATGCAAACAAAATATGTATACGAGTGTAGTGTTGTGTCAAAATAGCGAAACATACATACAAACATTCATGCATTTTGATGTTTATACAATTATTTTATTTAAACCAAAACAAAAAGTCTGTTTAACTTTAAGTTTGTCTTTTAATTTAAAGTGTATGTATATATGTGTGTTTTCAATTTATTTTTTATTTATTAAATATTACAAATGCAATTACAAATTATATCATAACTTAATATCTACAAAAATATTAATCTTAAATTGTATCTTTAACTAATAATTGTAATATCTATGTATTATTAAAGTAATAATGCATAAAAAATAAAAATTAGTTTCGTATTATATAACTGCCAATTTTAAATTAACCGGTCAGTTAATCGGGTAGTAATTAAACGGTTAACCGATTAACGGTACTTTTTACCAAATGATTTTTGATACTTTTTACTAAATGAAGAGATACTTTGGGCAGTGAACCCCACTAAGTGGTGTTATTTATTTTTGCAACATCAATCTTGAAATGCTTTGAATTACAGTGCTTTACAAGCAAAATTTATAAATGTTTTAATGCATTTCTTAGGGTGATTAGCAGAGCTCGAACTTTCATGCAACTAAGAATTGATTTTAACTCTTAAAAAATGCTCCTAAAATGAAAAATATGCGCAAAAATATGCATTTACCTACGAACAAACTACCAAAACTAAAAAATATATGAAAATATTTTTTTTTAATTTTTTATAGTTACATATTAGAGAAAAAAACATAAAACAAACATAGTTGGGTCTATTATTTAATGCAACCGAACTTTAGTTGCGTTGCCAGTCGGCAACTGAAAATTAATGGTTGTCAGAAAAGCAGTAAATAGCAACTGAAATGGACAGCTCTCTGTTGCCAGTTGCCATCAGTAATATAATTTTTTTTAAAGTTAGAAATATGCATTAAAAATGTTTATTATAACTTCACTCATTAGGGGCAAAAGCTGGTTCGATTAAAGTGATCTATATACATATATTGTTTGAAAGGCTTCAACTATCCGTCTTCAGCTTTACATTTAATTTTTAACATTTCAGCTTCAGATAAAGATTATCCGCGACCCTGTTAAGCTGAAAATTGTTTTATCGGCTTAGAAAGATCAAAAATGTATTAAAAAGTAACAATTCGCGGGAAAGTTATAATGTATAATATAAAATTAATCAGAAACCTATTCTGACTAGGCCCGTTAATTCTTTTGCATAGATTTCACGTAATGCATAATTATTTATTAATAAGTCCAATTTTATTAGTAGAACTGCCAAAAAGTATTGCTAAAATGTTAAATCTAATCAGATGAGCGAGAGTTTATGTTTGCTAACCTTGGGTTGAACAGGCTGCCGGTTTCTAAAAAACGGCCCACTTGGTTCCTTTGGTCCCTGTGTGATGCCTTGTTTGCTAACCTTAATTTTTTAAAAATTAAATAACAATTTTCTTGTTATTAAAGTTGCCACTTTTTTTCTCAGAAATCCCCTTTTTGTGCCCCTTTTATTTTCAAAATGCCTTTTCTGTGCCCCTTTTTGAAAATTTTCAACGGTAACGCTGATCACTGAGCACACTTCTTTGTTTTTATGAATGACCGTAGGGAAAAAAATCATCAAATTTTCAAATCATTAAAATGTAGGGATTTTTTTAAAAATGCTACTTTTTTCGTTGTTTTATTACAGAATTTTTAGATTTTGGCCGATTTGGGTCCATTATGGCTTACAATTTTTGTAATTGCATGAATTAATCAATAAAATGATAAAACCATGGTATTGTTTTATTATTTGTGGTACATAACAGCTTCCAAAATGACAAAAATTGGTTAAAAAAATAAAAAAATTTTTAAATTTTGAGTGTGATCCATTATAACTCCATAAATTTTTATCCGATCAAAGCCAATTAGTCAATATTCGACGCGTAATTTAGTAGATATATAAATCATTTTATTCAAAGAAGCCTTTGAGTCTGTGTGGCGTTTTATAGATGAGTGTGCATCCTACTTAGTAATACCTTTGAAAAATGCATTAGAAAATTTTAAGTTTCCAAAAATAAAATTTTGAAAACAGTGCAATTCATATAAAAGTGTATATCTTTATATGTGATGATCCCGATAAAAAGGGAATTCTTCTTCCGTAGGTCGAAAGTTAGCTACATTTCCTAAAACTAGATAAAATTAAGTGAGTGAAATTAAATATGCCGCGTTAAATATGTTTTGACGTAAACGCTTACGTCATTACATATTTGGGCATATTTACCAAATATGTTTTCGCTTCCCAAATATGTTTTCGCTTTTCAAATATGTTTTCGCTTCTCAACTACGTTTTTCTGCTAAATATGTTTTCGCTTTTCAAATACGTTTTTGTTCTAAATGTGTTTTCGCTTTCCAAATATGTTTCCGCTTTTCAAATATGTTTTCGTTTTCCAAATATGTTTCTGTTTCTTAAATATGTTTTTTCCGCAGTAATAGTCTTGTTTCTCTGAGGGATTTTGTGATTTCTGGGAAAACTAAGGATGGGATATACCGCGTTTTGAAGATATTCCATCCTATTTTTGTAATCCTTTTTGAAAATCCGGAGAAAATGACCAGATCTATTTTTGAATATTTTTTTAATTTTTTATGAGTACTGGTACTGTTTCTATGAGGGATTTTGTAAATTCTGGGACAACTACGATAAACTACAGGATGGGATATACCGCGTTTTAAAGGTATTCCATCCTATTTTTTCAATCCTTTTTGAAAATCTGGAGAAAATGACCAGATCTATTTTTAAATATTTTTTTACTTTTTTGTGAGTACTGGTAGTGTTTCTCTGAGGGATTTTGTGAATTCTGGGAAAACCAAGATAGATTACAGGATGGGATGTACCGCGTTTTGAAGGTATTCCATCCTATTTTTGTAACCTTTTTGAAAATCCGGAGAAAATTACCAGATCTATTTTTAAGTATTTTTTTACTTTTTTGTGAGTACTAATACTGTTTCTCTAAGGGATTTTGTGAATTCTGGGAAAACTAAGATATACTACAGGATGAGATATACCACGATTTGAAGGTATTCCATCCTATTTTTGTAATCCTTTTTGAAAATCCGGAGAAAATGACCAGATCTATTTTTAAATATTTTTTTACTTTTTTGTGAGTACTAATACTGTTTCTCTAAGGGATTTTGTGAATTCTGGGAAAACTAAGATAGATTACAGGATGAAATATAACGCGTTTTGAAGGTATTTCATCTTATTTTTGTAATCTTTTTTAAAAATCCGGAGAAAATGACCAGATCTATTTAAAAATTTTTTTTTACTTTTTTCTGAGTACTGGTACTGCTTCTCTGAGGGATTTTGTGAATTCTGGGAAAACTAAGATAGACTACAGGATGGGATATACCGCGTTTTGAATCTATTATTAAATAATTTTTTTAATTTTTTGTGAGTACTGGTACTGTTTCTCTGAGGAATTTTGTGAATTCTGGGAAAACTAAGATAGATTATAGGATGGGATATAAAAAAACGGAATACCTTCAAAACGCGGTATAGTCTTGGAAAACTAAGATAGATTACAAGATAAGATATACCGCGCTTTGAAGGTATTCCATCCTATGTTTGTAATCCTTTTTGAAAATCCGGAGAAAATTACCAGATCTATTTTTAAATATTCTTTACTTTTTTGTGAGTACTGGTACTGTTTCTCTGAGGGATTTTGTGAATTCTGGGAAAACTAAGATAGACTACAGGATGGGATATACCGCGTTTTGAATCTATTTTTAAATATTTTTTTTAATTTTTTGTGAGTACTGGTACTGTTTCTCTGAGGAATTTTGTGAATTCTGGGAAAACTAAGATAGATTATAGGATGGGATATAAAAACAAACGGAATACCTTCAAAACGCGGTATATCCTGTCCTGTAATTTATCTTAGTTTTCCCAGAATTCACAAAATCCCTCAGAGAAACAGTACCAGTACTCACAAAAAAGTAAAAAAAATTTAAAAATAGATCTAATCATTTTCTCCGGATTTTAAAAAAGGATTAAAAAAAAAAAATACGGAATACCTTCAAAACGCGGTACATCCTATCCTGTAATCTATCTTAGTTTTCCCAGAATTCACAAAATCCCTCAGAGAAACAGTACCAGTACTCACAAAAAAGTAAAAAAATATTTAAAAACAGATGTGGTTATTTTCTCCGAATTTTCAAAAAGGATTACAAAAATAGAATGTAATACCTTCAAAACGCGGTATATCCCATCCTGTAATCTATCTTAGTTTTCCCAGAATTCACAAAATCCCTCAGAGAAACAGTACCAGTACTCACAAAAAAGTAAAAAAAATATTTAAAAATAGATCTGGTAATTTTCTCCGGATTTTCAAAAAGGATTACAAAAATAGAATGGAATACCTTCAAAACGCGGTATATGCTGTCCTGTAATCTGTCTTAGTTTTCCCAGAATTCACAAAAGCCAGTAGAGAAACAGTACCAGTACTCACAAAAAAGTTAAAAAAATATTTAAAAATAGATCTGGTCATTTTCTCCGGATTTTCAAAAAGGATTACAAAAATAGAATGGAATACCTTCAAAACACGGTATATTTTATCCTGTAATCTATCTAAGTTTTCCCAGAATTCACAAAATCCCTCAGAGAAACAGTACCAGTACTCACAAAAAAGTAAAAAAATATTTAAAAATTGGATGGAATACCTTCAAAACGCGGTATATTCCATTCTGTAATCTAGCTTAGTTTTCCCAGAATTCACAAAATCCCTCAGAGACACAAGACTATTACTGTGGCAGAAAAAAGCATATTGTAGTGTACACATACTTATGCACCACCCTTTTAACACAATACAAAAACACAATTCATAATAATATTGTTCATATTAAATTACAATATAACTACGTCAATGAACTTGGCACATTTTAAATACAACTTTACCATGAACACAAAAATGCTTAGTTGCAATTTGGTTTCAAAAAGTTCTTCCAACACCATGAAGTTCATTGACGTACACAAAGTCGTAAAAATACTTAGTTGCCACATTTAGATATTTTTTTGGCAAATTTCAATACAAGAATTGATTTTGATTCAATTATGCTGAATAGACATAAGTTTAGTATATAAGCGCAGAAATAAGTTTAATAAAATCAGAATTAGTCTTAACACTAAGAATAAACAAGTGTTTTGTCAATTCTCAAATTAAAACGGCGTGCGAACGCTGGACTAAAACGGCAGAAGTGCTCAGAAATACTTACCCTTTTTTTTTACACTAGACCATAAAAAATTAGTACACTACATGGCGATCCTGCCAAACTCTTAAACGAATTGCAAGTCAAGAGGAGATCGATATTGTTTTCAAAAAATGGGAAGAGTTACTGGTTACAGAAGAATATGTGCCCAGTAACACTAACGAAACCCCACCACCACAAGTATACATACCAACACCATTAACGGCAGGTCCAAAGCCTATAACTTTGGAACAATACAAAAAGAGGCAACAAAACTATAAAAATCAACTGCAACAATTTAGACTGACTACAGCACCAAAAAAGAAAAAGAAAGGAGGGAGGAAACATAGATTCCAACAAGCCTGCAAAGACCTACAAAGAGTAATAAACATAAGTGAAGGCGCTCAAAAGAAAATCTTAATTGCGGAACTCAAAAATTTAAAAGACGAAGGCTGGAAAACAACTTAATGAACCAACTACATACATTTGAAGTAACAGAAGAAGACAAAAAATATTTAATTTTGGAAGAAATTAAAATGGGTATAGCAGACGCAAACGTCGAAGGACAGGCCAATGCCTACGCCATAAATGACAACAAGATCACAATTAGCCAAGACATCGTAATAATTTTTCTTGTAGTTTTTATTTTAATAGCATTATGGCATTTTGCAAAACAATATGTGAAAAAACAAATTGTACGGACTAATGTCCAAAATGTTTAATAGACAATAAGATTGTTTTTTTTAGACTTACAAAAAAAAAAAAAAAAAAAATATATATATATATGTATATATATATATATATATATATATATATATATATATATATATATATATATATATATATATATATATATATATATATATATATATATATATATATATATATATATATATATATATATATATATATATATATATATATATATATATATATATATATATATATATATATATATATATATATATATATATATATATATATATATATATATATATATATATATATATATATATATATATATATATATTGTATAAATAAGTAAATCATATGGAACAAATTTTTCAAGAATTTCAACAATTGATAACAAATGCTAAGAAATCAAGAAACAGAAAATACACAGAAGATACTATAAAAGAAAAATACAATTTGATTAACAAACTATGTAAGAAATTTGGAAAATTAGCAGGATATCTACCTAAAACTTTAAGAGAAAAGAAAATTGAGGAATTTAAAAAATTAAAATTAACAGCAATTGAACTGTTAACGGTACATAAAGGAGAAAAGTTGAAACTTTCATCAGAAATTGAAAATTCTATAATCATGTCGAATTTCGATAGCAAAAAAAGCTTCTGATACAATTCCAGTCTTTGACGGAAAAGCAAAACACCTTAATATATTTTTTTCAATGATTGAAATTGTCTACTCTGAACTTAATGATCAAGGGAAGAAAAATCTAATTAAATATATTATAGCAATAAAATTAACAGATAAAGTCAGAGACATTCTGATGATAGAAAATATACCCGAAACTTTCCATAACTAAAAACATGCCTTACCAAAAATTTTAGAACAACCACAACAGCTAGTAGCATACATTTCGCATTAAAAAATACCAGACAAAAAGGCAATGTACTAAATTACAAAGAAAAAATTAGTACACTAATTGCAGAATTAACATTAATACAAATATCCGAATTAGGAGAAAGTCCAAACGAGGTAGCTCGCTCTACGATTAGAGCTTTGAATGAAAAATTAGCATTAGAAACTTTTCAGGAAGGTTTATACAGTGACATAAGAACCGCTGTGATAGCAGCTCAGCCCAAAACAATATCGCAAGCTTATGACATTGCAAGTGCACAAGAAAGGTCATTAGAACTATCCGATACATTTAAAACTTTGCGAATAAATAACAATACAAGAGGTAGTTATAATGGTACAAGCGCAAATAATTCAGGATTTAGGAACACTAAAAGAAATAATCCAAACTTTAGATATATACCAAACAGAAACAGAATAAATTATAATACCGCGCAACAACATAGCAATTTTAATAAAAACCAAAGAAGCACTTATAACAATGTGAACTTTAAACGAAATAACAATAGGAGAAACTATAAAAACGACTACAACAATTCCAGATATAGAGATCAAAATCTCCACAACAATCCTAGATATAATCAAAGCTACAGACAAACTAATATCAACACTATACAACAGGGAAACGACCATACCCTGGGGTTTCGGAACGATACTCCAATAAGGGAAAACTAAGAATATTTACCATAAAAACAGACACATCAAATTTTATCTACTTATCAGTTAAAAACATAAACTACAATTTAACTTTCTTAATAGACACTGGTTCAGACATATCTCTATGTAAAGAAAATGTTCTGCATGGCTATAACATATTTAAAGAAGACATTTGTAAACTTAATGGTATAACACAAGATTCGATATATACTCTCGGATCAACAAACCTAGATTTCAAATTAAATGAACAGGAAATAACACATAAATTTTATATAGTTAATAGTGACTTTCCAATTAGAACCGATGGAATTTTAGGAATAGATTTCTTCTACAAATACAGTTGCAAAATAGATTATGATACATACAAAATAAATGCGTTTATTAATGGAGAAAAAATAACGATTCCAATCGAAATTAATACCGAACATTTAAAAACTATCATTATACCGCCAAGATCGGAAAAAAATTGTAAGAATAAATATTAACATTAATGAGGATAGCATAGTATGTAATAAAGAAATACAAAAGGGCATTTTCGTAGCAAATACAATTGTACCAAAAGAAGGCTACAGGCACATCAAAATCTTAAACACTACAGAATTACCGACAAAAATTTCAAGCATAAATATATCTACAATACCACTTAGACATTTTCATATTTTTAAAGCCACAGATCAGAACTTTTCGGAAGAAAGATTCCAAAAGCTCCTTAAAGCAGTAAACTTTCAAGATTTTAATCAAGAAAATAAACACATACTATACAAAATTTTGCGACAATACCAAGAAATATTTCACCTTGAAGATGAAAAATTAACAACCAATAATTTCTACAAACAGAACATTGAACTTACAGATAATACACCAATATATACAAAAAATTACCGTCTACCACAAACACAACTAAGTGAAATAGACAAACAAGTACAAGGACTACTGAAAGAAGACATTATTGAACCATCAACTAGCCCATATAACTCACCATTACTTCTAGTGCCCAAAAAAGGACAAGACAATGTAAAGAAATGGCGTTTGGTCGTAGACTACAGACGTTTAAATAATAAAATAGTAAATGACAAATTTCCTTTAACAAGACTAGATGATATATTGGACAAATTGGGAAGAGCTAAATATTTTTCTACCCTAGACATGACAAGTTCTTTCCATCAAATCGAACTAGACCATGAGTCACGACCTCTAACAGCATTTTCCACCAATAGTGGTCATTATCAATTTAATAGGTTACCCTTCGGATTAAAAATATCATCAAACAGCTTCCAGAGAATGTTAACTATAGCATTATCAGGGTTAGAAACAGAAGCATTTTTATATGTTGACGACATAATTGTTTTCGGTTGCAGTCTAAAACACCACAATAAGAATCTCATTAAAGTATTCGAAAGACTTAAACATTATAATTTGAAACTTAATGCTGAAAAATGTTGTTTCCTAAAACCAGAAGTTTTATACCTAGGACATTTATTCACAAAGGACGGTATCAAAACCGACCCGACAAAATATGAAGTAATCGAAAAATATCCTGTACCTAAAAACGCCTATGACGTTAGAAGATTTATTGCTTTTTGCAATTACTATAGACGGTTTATACCAGACTTTGCCAAAACGGCCAACAGTTTGAATAATTAACTAAAAAAAAAGATAACTTTCAAGTGGACAGAAGATTGCCAACAATCATTTGATACTTTAAGAGACAGCCTAAAAAACCCACCTATACTACAATATCCAGATTTCAATAAACCGTTCATACTAACTACAGACGCATCAAATGTTGCGTTAGGTGCAATACTTTCACAAGGCAATATTGGAAGTGACTTACCCATTTCTTACGCTAGTAAATCCCTTAACAAACATGAAAGAAATAAATCTGTAATCGAAAAAGAATTGCTAGGAATACACTGGGGCATACAATTTTTCCGACCTTACCTATACGGCAGAAAATTTACGGCTGTTACAGATCACAGACCACTCATTGCTCTATTTTCACATAAAAATCCATCCTCCAAATTAACCAGAATTAGACTAGAACTATCAGACTATGACTTTGATATTGTATACAAAAAAGGTTCAAATAATACAAACGCAGATGCATTATCAAGAATTGAAATAAATTCGCAAATATTAAAAGACATGATTCCAATCTATATTGATGAAAAAGAAAAGAAAACATTGGCAATAACGCGCGGAATGGTTAACCAAAATAAGAACAAAATATTAGAGAAAAATAAAGAAAAGAACGGCATATCTCCAAAAGAGACTGATCACCTCCGCATGTGGGAATGCACGTCAATTAATGATATTAAGAAGCTTCAAAGAATAAAATTTATATATGACAAAAAGCTGCAGCACGAATTAAAAGATATGAAAAATAAAGAAATCAATGCATTGAATAAAAATATTACAAGTATAATATGTAATAAAAGCGAAAATCCTATGTTTTCCGAAACATTTATGGAGAAACTTTTATTAAAATTAAAGAATTTAAAAATTAAAAAGTACGTACTATATAATAATGATGAAATATTTAAATATATAACGGCCGAGAAATTGAAAAAAGAATATAATAATTTGCAGAATAACGAAATTGAAATAATAATTTATAAAATGCCAAAGAAAATAGATGAGAATATAAAACAGTATAGATTGATTGAAGAATTCCACAATAAACCATATAGTGGACATTTCGGAATTAGAAAAACTATTTCCAAATTAAAACAAAGATACATATGGAAAAATATGAACAGAATGGTAAAGAATTACATAAAAACTTGCGATTCATGTCAGAAAAATAAACAATATAAACATACAAAAGAACCTTTTACTATTACAGACACACCTACACAGAGTTTCGACACAGTAGTAGTAGACACAGTAGGTCCTCTGCGACCATCGGACAATTACAGATATATACTTACAATGCAATGCGAATTAACAAAATATGTAATAGCGTACCCTATAGTAAAAAAAGATGCAAAGTCAGTAGCTAAAACTTTAGTAGAACAAGTAGTTCTAAAGTATGGACTATTTAACATTTTAAAAACTGATAAAGGTACAGAATTTACAAATGAATTAATGAAAGAGATTTGTGATTTATTAAAAATAAACCAACATTTCTCAACCCCATACCACCATGAGACTCTAGGTACCGTAGAACGAAACCATAAAGTTCTAAACGAGTACTTTATAAATTTTGTGGAAGATACAAATTGGCACGAATGGATACCATACTTTACGTTTGCCTTTAACACAACACCCAATAGTGACACAGACTATTCACCATTTGAGTTGGTATTTGGAAAAATACCTCGACTACCAAATGATGAATTTAGAAAGCATGAAAAACTTTACAATCTTGATAATTATGCAAATGAATTGAAAGCTAGACTTAATTACTCACTAAAAAGAGCAAGAGATATAATTTTAGAAGTTAAAACAAAAAGAAAATTAAAGTCAGTTAATAAGCAGAATAGCATAGACATTAAAATAGGAGATTTAGTATTAGTTAAAGTAGTAAATAGAAAAAAAATGAACCACCTTATAAGGGTCCATACAAGATATTAGATATAAAAGAGGTAAATGTACTAATAGAAATTGAAAATAATAAAGAAAAATTAATACATAAAAATTTATTAAAAAAATATATCCACTAACCACATAAGAACAAAAGAAAATTAATATTTAGACCTTAATCTCTTACTTTATACTTACATTTAAGCCAACACAAAATTTATTAAAATATAATGTAAAAAATACTAAACAAGTTTTATCTAAAAATTTAAATTTAACAAAAAAAAAGTCTATTTTTAATAAAACCCAAATCTGAAAGGGTAAGGGTGTAGTGTACACATACTTATGCACCACCCTTTTAACACAATACAAAAACACAATTCATAATAATATTGTTCATATTAAATTACAATATAACTACGTCAATGAACTTGGCACATTTTAAATACAACTTGACCATGAACACAAAAATGCTTAGTTGCAATTTGGTTTCAAAAAGTTCTTCCAACACCATGAAGTTCATTGACGTACACAAAGTCGTAAAAATACTTAGTTGCCACATTTAGATATTTTTTTGGCAAATTTCAATACAAGAATTGATTTTGATTCAATTATGCTGAATAGACATAAGTTTAGTATATAAGCGCAGAAATAAGTTTAATAAAATCAGAATTAGTCTTAACACTAAGAATAAACAAGTGTTTTGTCAATTCTCAAATTAAAACGGCGTGCGAACGCTGGACTAAAACGGCAGAAGTGCTCAGAAATACTTACCCTTTTTTTTTACACTAGACCATAAAAAATTAGTACACTACAATATTTAAGAAACATATTAAGAAACATATTTAGAAAACGAAAACATATTTAAAAAGCGAAAACATATTTGGAAAGCCAAAACATATTTAGAACAAAAACGTATTTGAAAAGCGAAAACATATTTAGTAGAAAAACGTATTTGAGAAGCGAAAACGTATTTGAGAAGCGAAAACATATTTGAAAAGCGAAAACATATTTGGGAAGCGAAAACATATTTGGTAAATATGCCCAAATATGTAATGACGTAAGCGTTTACGTTAATACATATTTAACTCGGCATATTTATCTTCTCTCACTTATAAAATCTGAAAATAGTGCAATATTTTTACTTCCAAATTCTAAAAATTTGTATAACCACTTTAAATAAATTTTATATAACAATTTTTTAACATAATTCGGGTACGGCCTCAAAAAACTGGTTTCGGTCGGGCTCTAATTATTTGTTTTTTGAAATGGATTTTTTTTAATAATTTCAAATTATGAAGAAAGCTCATTTTCAATCTTTACGATAAATTCAATACCGTCGAGAAAAATTCTTTATTGTGTGTATATCATCGATGGATCGCAGGCGTAAACAAAAACACTTCACGTTAGTAAAAATGAATGAAATCGTATAAATTTAGTGTCCAAAAGAAGTAAATATTCCACCTTACATCTTTTTAGTTATTCTGACTCAACTTTTTGATTGTTGCTCATGTACCGTCATCAATAAGTAGTAAATAATAAAAAAAGACAAAGAAGTCCCAGATCGAAAAACCTCGCTCCATTGGCGAAAATGGCCAAAGATGGTAAATCTGATGCGGCGCTCTCTGAAAACCTCTTTTTACTTCTACAAAACCACGAAGACGAAATCACCGTTGTCAGGTCAAGCAAGCCGCCCCCAATATACTTAAGAGAGAAAAACTCAAATGAGCTAATTAAAAGGCTCGTACAATTAATCGGTGAAGAGGCGTTTTACGTGATCCCGATAAAACGCGGTGCGATTAATGAAACAAAAATTCAAGTAAATGAAGAAAATCATTACCGCTCAGTAGTTTCGGAGTTTGAAACACAAAATAAAAATTTTTACACCTACCAATTGCAAAGTGCAAAAGGCCTCCAGGTAGTGATAAAAGGCATCGATTCATACGTGGATCCAGAAGAGGTAAAAGCGGGTCTACTAAATAATAATTTTAAAGTAAAAAATGTTACTAACATTAAAAATAGAGAGCGAGTTCCTTAACCTCTATTTCGTGTGGAAATGGAACCAGGTGATATGAAATTAAAAAAGAATGAAGTACACCCCATTTACAGCTTAAGATATTGGCTGCACCGACGAGTTACCGTAGAGGAACCACACAAGCGAGCAGGGCCCATTCAATGTCTAAATTGCCAAGAATATGGCCACACCAAAACATATTGCAAGTTGCGCACGGTTTGTGTCGTTTGTGGTGAACTACACCGCACTGCCAATTGTGATAAGCAAAAAGATGATTCCAAAAGTAAAAAGTGTCGCAATTGCCATCAAAATCACACTGCAAACTACAGGGGCTGCCCTGTCTATGTACATGTTAAGCAGTCTTTGTCTAACAGACGTAATCACACCTATGCTCAACCTAATACTTTCGACAATACAAATTATCCCCAGTTGCGCCAACCAGCCGGCCCTCATACGCCAACATTTTTAAGGCTAACCAGCCCATAGCGCAAAACATACCATACAGCCAGTTCTCGTACGCTAATGCTTCGAAGTCTAACCAGCCTACAGCTCAAAAACGGCCTCTTGCCAACGAAAACAGTGGTTTCAATTTTGATCGACTTGAGGCTTCAATAGAAAATTTAATAAAAACCGTAAATTTTTTTACAACCAACATGACCTGCATGATGCAGGAAGTGTTGAAAATGCAGTCTACATTATTGCAGGCTGCATTAAACAAACCATGAACTTAAAAATCTGTTTGTGGAACGCAAACGGCATCCGCCAACATAAAAACGAACTAGAATACTTCATGATGGATAAACAAATTGATGTTATGCTTATCTCTGAGACGCACTTGACTGCTGGAAGTTTTTTTAAAATCAACGGATATACTCTCTACGACACAAAGGACCACCAAAGTAGAGCTTGTGGTGGCTCGGGTATACTAATAAAATCGCGATTAAAACACTACTTAATGAGTGATCATTGTGAAGACTATCTTCAAGCAACTAACATCTGCATTTAAGCTTTTCATCAAAATCTAGTGATTTCATCAATTTACTCTCCTCCCAGGTACTCTATTACAGAAAATCAACATAGTAGATTTTATAATTCACTATGACCACGCTTTTTGGCCGCCGGTGATTACAACGCTAAGCACACGTTCTGGGGATCACGCCAAAGGGTCGCGTTTTGTTTGACACAATTTCAAAAATGCGTTTAAATGTTATATCAAGTGGGCAGACAACTTACTGGCCAACAGATCACCGAGAAATACCTGATGTTATTGATTTTGGAGTGGTAAAGGGTGTGCCCAGCGAAATGATCCAAGTTGAAGCATCTTTAGATTTGTCTTCAGATCGCTCACCAACTATTGTCACTATATATTCACATACAACATATTCACCCACTTGTGATTTAACGATGACAACCACACGTATAAATTGGTTGAAATACAAAAAATATCTGAGTGCTCATTGCCCAGAAAATATTCCATTAAAAACGCCTGCTGACATAGATGACTCTATTAGAATGTTTGAGGCAAACCTTAAGCAAGCTGCTCTAAATGCTACTACTACAAATCTTCAGGTGAGATATAATAAAATTTTTTCAGCAGATGTAGAACGACTTTTATCCGAAAAAAGAAGAGCTCGTAGAGAATGCCAACGCTACAGATCCCCTCAGTTAATATCTAGGCTGAAGGAATGTACTAAACAGCTGAAAACTCTACTAGAATATCAAAAAACCGCTTCTCTTCAAAACTTTCTGAATGGGCTCGACGCAACACCTCAAACAGGCTATTCGCTATGGAGAGCAGCCCGAGGCCTCAAAAGACCAGTGATATATAAGCCTCCATTGCGAGCTTCGAATGGAGGCTGGGCAAGAACTGACGCTGAAAAAGGTACTCTTTTTGTAAACCACTTGCAGAAAGTATTTACTCCAAATACGTCTGATACTATAGTTGAGCTGCCACCAGTCCTCGCTATACCAGATGTTACTTTGAGGTTCAATATTCGTGAGATTGAACACTATATTTCGGGCTTAAACTCGAAAAAAGCTACAGGTGCTGATAAATAAGCAATAAAATGCTCTTAGAGCTACCCTATATTGCAAAACGGATAATTCTATTAATCTTTAACAGTATTTTGCTCAAATGCCATCCCGCAGAATGGAAGGTTTCGCTGATTACCATCATACGAAGATGGAGTCCTATAGGCCTATAAGCCTGTTGTCTAACATGTAAAAACTATTTGAAAAGCTACTTATGAGTAAGCTAACACCCATACTGAATCGTACTGGATGCATTCCAGACCACCAATTCGGTTTTAGGAGACAACATAGTACGATTGAACAAACACATAGATTCGTGAACGTGGTTAGAAAAACCTTCGAAGAAAAGAAATATTGTTCTGCGATCTTCATCGATGTTTCTCAGGCATTTGATAAAGTATGGCACGAAGGTTTAATACATAAACTAAAGCAAATCCTACCCGAAAACATACTTAAACTTTTAGAAAGCTACTTAACTGAGCGAATATTTGTTGTTAAAGAAGGTAATTTTCAAACCCCTCCGCAACCCATTGAAGCTGGAGTTCCTCAAGACAGCATCATCGGTCATGTATTATACCTGATATATGCCTCTGATTTGCCGGTAAGCAGGAACATACACATATCAACATTCGCTGATGATACAGCTTTTCTAAGTGTTCACAAAAGCCATCAAGAAGCCACCCGCAATGTTCTAGATTATATACCCCAGTTGGAACAATGGCTAAAACAATGGCGGATAAAAATTAACGAACAAAAATGTCTACAAATTACTTCTACATTGTACATAGAAACCTCTCCACCTATACAAATAAATAACCAAACTATACCTCAACACACTGAAGTAAAATATCTCGGTGCTCATCTTGATCGTCGTCTAACATGGAAGTCCCACATAAATGCAAAGGTAACCCAAATGAAATTAAAAGCAGCTCAAATGAATTGGCTCATTGGAAGGAACTCTACTCTAAGCCTAGATTGTAAACTTCTTCTATACAACTCCATTCTATGGGGCACTGCCTCGGCATCAAATGTAGAAAAAATTCAAAGGCAACAAAATCAAATACTCCGTACGATTACAGCAGCCCCTGGTATGTCAGAAACAAGCGAATTCATAAAGACCTAGATGTGCCGCCGGTTAAGACAGTGTTTTCTAAGCACGTGACAAGCTACATAAAAAGACTTGAGTTGCACCCAAATCCCCTACCCCGAAACATCATTGACTTTAGAGACCACACTCGGCTGAGAAGGAGGGACACTCTTGCTCTCAGCCGAACACGAGAGACGTAAACAATCAAACAACCAACCGCTGAAACAAATATTTTTGTCTGGCACTGGCTGGACTTAAAAATTAAAATTTTAGAGTTAAGATTTGATTACTTATTGTTAGTTCAATTTTATTGAAGATACAATAAATAAATACATATAACCGAAAAAAAAATCAACAGAGTGAAAAACACTTCTCAATGTATGTGTACCGAATCCAATATTCCAGTTCTATTTATCATTTAAGCTAATTTATTTTATTTATTTATTTACTAATGTTACAAATACAATTACAAATTATATCATAACTTAATTTAAACGAGAATAGTAACAAAGACCTTCACTCGTGTAGTGAAACAGACCAGAGTCTATAGTGGGAATCGAACTTACAACCTCCACACTAATAGGCTAGCACACTACCCACTACCGAGGCACCCTAAGCTTATTTCATACCAAGTTTTTATTGGTTATATGCCCGTAAATGTTTAAGTTCTATATTTGCTCGATGGAATGAAATATATTCAATTTCTACTATTATTTTGATTGGCACTGTATGTATGTAGAACAGGAACCTGCATATACAATACGTTTGTGTACTCCAGATAACAAACACACATAAAAATCTCATTTAGTAACAACAACAATGAACGTTTGTTGCTTTGTTTTATGAAACTTGCAAAAACAGCAATACATTCTTATTTTAGTGTCTCTCTTTGTGGTGGTCACTGATGCAGAAATACTCTTACGCCCCTTTTCATTGTACAGCTAAACGTTAGTGAATACTTTAACGGAGAGTTTTGCGTGCCGAATTTGCCGTTAAAGACCATGTTAACTTTTAATCACATTTTCGAAAAGGCCGTTAATAAAATAAATAACTTTTCAGTTCTGTTAAGTTTTTAAAATGTCAATATCAGTTAATGCTATGAAAGTTTCGGATTCGGCCGAATATTCGGCCTCTTTTCTGAATATTAGGTTTGGTTCGGGCTCGGCTTCAAAAAACTGGTTTCGGTCGGACTCTAATAATTATCCTATGTCTGGAGATATAAGTTTGAAACTATCCGACCATACTTTGTTTATTAATATGATTATTTCGAAAGTATTTTGAAATAATCATATTAATAAACAATTAGCTACTGGCTTGCGCTTTTCACATGTTTACTTGTTCATATATACTTAAGTATAAAATCAAACCAAAAAAGTTTGTCTTGAGTAGAACAAAAATCAGAAAAATGGGAATGAAGGAAAATAAGCCGATGGCAACGCTGGGAAAGCGCACTTTAATAACAGCTTGAGAGTGATTTAATTCTCGTATTCAATTTTCACGAAAAAGTTGTATATATAAGAATTAAAATCTCATTCAACAGAGCCACCTGACAAGTGGTGATAGCAAATACACGTGAGCACTGACGATGGAATTGTAGCGGCTTCCAAAAGTGGCGCTACTCTGTTCTGCTGTGTACGTTGAAAAATTAAGTTGATGTTAATTTTTCCCTTGTTCCTTGGAATGTTAATCATGCCCAATTCTTTCTGAATATAACGTTACGAACCTTAGCCTAATAATCAATTTGTCTAATATTGTTTAAAAACGGCAAAACTGTTGGGAAGCTGAAAACATGCAAAAAGTCGCTTTTATCGCAAACTTTGCTAAAATTCGCGTGAAGTTGCAAAAGCGGAAACTACCCCTAAAATTTTTTAGAAATCGCCAAAGCCGATAAAAATAAAAAAGTTAAAAAAAAAACTTAAACAAATTGCAAGTTAGCGAAAAATTGCTATGTGTAATAAAGAAATTACCTGTAAATAATAAAATTCGCAATTGTAGCTGCAAAAAATAATCATGATATAATATATAATATTGATATTTAATGAAAAATTATGATATTATTATTATTATTGGGAATTCAAGTGATAAATGTAGCAATCCAACGCAATGTCGTACTGTTTTACAAAATTTACTTATTTTTATTCTGCGCTAGTATGTGACGTGCAAGTGAGGTGTTTATCACTGGGGATATAGAAAATTAGGCCCTAAATGTATTGCCAGAATAAGCAATTTAGAAGCTGTAGAAAAAATGTTTTTTTAACTAACAATTGAAAAAATATGTATCTGGTAATTTTTATTTGATTTTCTGATTCACAACCAATCTCTTGCTGTACATAAAATGTTATTTGTCACAAACGCTGTAGAATAACAAAATTTTATGTTAACGTTTTCGTTGTGTGAAATAACATAACGAACGAAAAAATTACAGAATTAGGCTATTAGTAAAAGTTTAGGAAAAATTTAACCACTTGGATCTGAAAAACTTGCTTACTTTCTTGGTGTCGAACGTGACAGAAAGTGAACTTTCCTGAGTTTGTTTATTATATAATATATATTAAGAAAAACTACATAAAACAAATTTTGGCGACTTTTGCCGAATTTTAAAATCAATGTGGCGAAATACATCAGAAAAGATCTGATAACCCTGACTAGAAGTAGTTGAGTTTTAATTTTATTGCATTTAACACTTCCAAGCTAAATACATAAGTTATCTGTGAAGGTTTATTTTAATTAACTTTACTTACATACATGGAATTAAAATGTTGACACTTAAGAAACAACAACCACAAAACAAACAAAAAACTGACAGCTTTTAAAAGTGTGAAAATTAAAAAAGGAAACTTTTACTGTTCAGTACCTATAGTGCTGCAAAATTCATTTTATCATAGCCGCGTCGAAGAAAGAGATGCAAAAAAATTTTAGGAATGTCTAAGATGATCGACTATTCGACAAACCCGGGTTTCGAATAGCTTGGTTATGGTTTTAAAAATTCTAATAAAATAATTCTTAGGTTCGATGATTTTTTTTCAATTCGATTCTCGTTTTGTGATAATGTGTAATGAAATATAAAATTAGTTTTTAATCTAAAGTGATTATATGTATATGCCAGAGAATTCACAAGTCAGATGTTTTTGTTTGGAGTTTTCAAAACGCTCCAAATAAATGAATTTTTTTACATAAAAAAATTTCAAAAACTGCTTAACAAACAAAAAAAGATTTAGTCAAGCGGTCAGCAACAGGCCCATGTCCGGACCGCAGTAAGACGATACTTGGAACGACAAACATTGTTGAAATTTACATACAGATTCAATTTAAATAAAATTTGAAATATATTTTATATAGCCATGATTACCACTAGAGATGGGCAAGTGAAAAAAAATTTTCGATATCGATATATATTGATATTTTTCAAAGCATAAGTATTCCAAAATCCCAAAATTTTTAAAAATAGAACACGAAAAGTACTCTTCTTATAAAAAGGGAGTCCGGAAATATTCCCTGAAAAATGTGTTATATACGCATTAACTACGTACTAAAAACTTAAAAATATGCTCCCAAAATGTAAAATAATATGCTATTGAAACTTTCTCATTTCGTTTATAATTTATATAATATTCATTTCTTTTACCACGAATTATGTACACTTATTGGTGGAAAGCATAACAATAATACAAATAATAATGATAATAATAATAATAATAATAATAATAATAATAATAATAATAATAATAATAATAATAATAATAATAATAATAATAATAATAATAATAATAATAATAATAATAATAATAATAGTTGAGTGTTGTGTTTTTCTTCCGAAGGGTTTTTTTTTGAATTTGGAACGATTTTCCGTAATCCCACGTCAAATTTGGTTTGTAAACAGACCGGTTTCGGCTATGTGCCATCTTCAGTGTTCTATTGAATACTAAGTATTCAATAGAACACTGAAGATGGCACATAGCCGAAACCGGTCTGTTTACAAACCAAATTTGACGTGGGATGACGGAAAATCGTTCCAAATTCAAAAAATAATAGTAATAATAATAATAATAATAATAATAATAATAATAATAATAATAATAATAATAATAATAATAATAACTATTTATTATTAAGGTCGAAAAAGTTAATTAACAAATAATAATAATAAAAATAATAATAATAATAATAATAATGATTATGATAATAATGTTAATAATAATAATAATAATAATAATAATAATAATAATAATAATAATAACAATAATAATAATATTTATGAAATTTATTTGACATATTTTAAATGAAATTTATTTGTTGGAGTCTACGCAATTGTCTATATGCAGCATTTCTTTGCTGCTTTACCAACTCATTAGTAGACTTCAAACACAATTTTAAACAGTTACAAACCCTTTATACTATGTACAAACTTTTAAAAACCATTTGAGAACTTACATAATAACTATATAAATCATTTTCAAAAAATAAGCATATGAATCTATATCGATATGAATCTATTTTATTTTTCTACACCTTCATACAATTAGAAATCCATCGGATAACAATAAAAGTACCTATAAGGCAAAATGAAAAATAAAATCTAAGTTAAACCTTTATGAAATTTATTTGACATATTGTCATAAGTTTCAAGGCCTACCATGCTTAGTTTTTGAAAATTATTTGTGTAGTTATTTGTAAATTCTCAAATGGTTTTTAAAAGTTTGTACATAAGATAAAGGGTTTGTAACTGTTTAAATTTGTGTTTGAAGTCTACTGATGAGTTGGTAAAGCACTAACGAAATGCTGCATATAGACAATTGCTGGACCCAATTTAGAACCTTGTGGCACGCCATAGCTAATTGTGGTTTCTTGGCTAACACCGCCGGACACTTTAACAATATATTTTCTAAATTTGAGATAGCTTCCAAATAGCTTTAGGCTACTACCACGTATTCCTATTTTTTCCAGTGTGGATAATAGTTTAGTATATGACAGTGTGTCAAAAGCTTTGCTGAAATCAATAAACAAGGTTAAGCAGTGGTTGTTTTTACTTAACTGTTCATTAATATACTTCGCAAAGTTTCCGAGGGGCTTATTAATGTTTTTACCTCTTTGGTATCCAAATTGATTTTGGCTGATAACTTGATATAAATTTATTTAGCCGTTTTGCTATTATTTCTTCCATAATTTTTTCAAGGACTGGTAAGATTGATATGGGACGATAGTTATTAAAATCTGTTTAACATCTGTTATACATCGAATATACGATAATTTAAAGATATATGGAACTTTTGCTGTATTTATAATCAGATTGGTCAATTTGGTTATAATTGGAGTCATAACATCAGCATTATTTTTTAGATCAAGCGGCCTAATACCATCAGAACCAGCACTTTTGTTCGCATTCAGTGTTTTGATTATTGCATAAATCTCCTCTTCGCATGTTTCTGCTAGATAAAATGAATTTGTCAGTACCCGAGGAGAGTGACTTATAACGCTCAATTCGCACTTATGTATTATTTTGTCCACGTTGTGTTTAAAATTTATCGCAAAAGAGTCACATATGTCTGTTTTACTTATTGTTTTAAAATTTTTTGCTATTGTTTCATCAATATTATCACATTTTTTACCTAGTATTTCATTTATTAATTGCCATGTTACCCGTATATTGGTTCTGTTTTTCGAAAAACTTGTTTTTGTAATAATTATTCTGGCATAATTTAATTTTTTATTTAGAATATTCCTGTATTTTTTATATTGGGTTTCAAAAGATTTATTGTTTTTATTTAATAATTATTTCTTATAAAGTTTATCCCTATTTTTCACAACACTTTATTAAATTGTCGTTTATCCTGGGGTTGGGTATTCCATTTCTGCATTTTATCGTGTCTATCTTAGAGTTTTGGTATATATGCTTAAACTTTTTCATTTATCAAATTTAACATTGTATTTGGGTTTGCTTGATTTTAATAATAATAATAATAATAATAATAATAATAATAATAATAATAATAATAATAATTATAATAATAATTATAATAATAATGATAATAATAATAATAATAATAATAATAATAATGATAATAATAATAAAAATAATAATAATAATAATAACCCCCGGGGGGAGTTGTATCCCAAGAGGGCTCGTCCCCAGGTGGCGGATAGGGGAATGCTCGACATATATATTTCGGGTAGGTGGGAAATAAAACACAACCCGCGGACCAAACAACAACGCAGGCCGGCATAACGAGATAATGCTAAGGTATAAATCCAGGCACAACGGTCTCAAAGTGACCGGTACCCTGGTCGGCTGCATCTTTAACGGATGGCTGAGAAAAAGTCTCTGGCAGGTAGACTAAAATAAATGCTTTTAATGGAGTTTTCGGTCTCCAAAGATGCAAAAGCCCTTATGGGAATGCCTGTGATAGCACAGGCGAGTGGGAAATAAACACCGCCACGCACTAAAACTGGAACCAGCGCTAGCTGTGAAATAATTAATAAGAATTCTTACAATGAAGCCTCTAACGAGCGTCGTAACGGCCAGGGACGACGCGGGACACGGCAGCCTGGCGAACCCGTTGACAACCTCCGACTAACATTTAGTGAAATGTCAGCAACAGCTTCAAGTGTTTCGACGATGCAATCGGCGACCACTTCAGCTGAAGGCAGTAGAAGGCGCATGAAATGGACGGTAGAAATGAATGAGTGTATCATGCGGAACTACTATAAAATTACACATAATGAACAGCAAATAATATCTTACGGAACGCAGCTACATCAGGCCTTTATTAGAGAATATCCAGATATTACAGTAACAGTGCAAAGAGTGGCAGATCAAAGATCAGCTATAGTAGGAAAGAATTACATCCCACTTCCTAGGCTTCAACAGATTAAAGAACTTAATAGACAAGTAGCCAGCGAAGCCGAAGATCTTGAAATGAGTATGGTGCGAAACAATAACTTCCAAAGTACACATCAAGTAATTGAACAACAACATAGTGATACCCAAGGCGCACTTATTACATATAATAGCATCCCTAGCGAAATAGACATGGACCCTGTTGAAACCGAGTTGTGCGAAAACATAATGGCAGAGTTCCGGAGAGCCCTAGCGGACTTTTCTAACACTAACGCAGCACACAGGGCACCAATACCAAGACAGAAGCCAACACCTTTGTTAACCAAAGTGGTCAATATAATGAATAATTACATTCTGCCAAGGCATCTAGTTGAGCATATAAATAACTTCCAAGACTTTCATTATTCCATATATGCAGCTGCAGTGGCATATATACAACAACTCAAACAGCTCCAAGAGCCTCAAACCGAAATGGAGAACCACCGTGTAAACAACGGCTCACGAGACAAATCTCTCAATTAAGAGCTGAACTAGGTCGCCTCACCCAGTATATTAATGGAAATAGGAGCAGGAAGATAGTAAAATTTAACGAAAAGTTGCAAATAAAATACAGAATCCATTCCACAAATGACCCGCAGAATAGAGAACCACAGCACTATATAGACACCTTAAAACAGAAACTGGCAATAAAAGCTAACAAGCTTAGGAGGTACTTAGTATCAGATAAAAGGAGGAGCTCCAACAAGCTATTTCAAAGCAATGAAAAGCAATTTTATAGAAGGTTAAGAGAGGGTTCATTAGCAACACCAGTGGAGACGCCTAACATCGACAAAGTTGAGCAATTTTGGAAATCGATATGGTGCGAACCGAAGCAACATAATTAGGATGCAGTATGGATAACTAGAGAAATAAATAGATTGAGTGGCTCAACCACAATGGAGGACCCAATAGTTTCAACCGATGATATTAGGGCAATTACGAACAAGCTTCATAACTGGAAGGCTACTGGTCCAGACAATATTCATAATTATTGGTTAAAGAAACTTACCAGCACACACAGCTATCTAGCGAAATTCTTCACGGATATGCTGAACAATGTAGCCCCAATTCCAGAATTTATGACATTCTTATCCCCATTCCTTATCCCCAAAGACCCTGGAAACACAAACGACCCATCAAAATATCGCCCGATTACCTGCCTATGTACGGTATACAAACTTTTTACCGCTTGTATCTATCAGAAGATATATAGACACCTTGAAGGTCACAAGATATTAGCGATTGAGCAAAAAGGATGCATTAAGAACTCTCAGGGATGTAAAGAACAGCTGATCGTAGATTCAGTAGTATTGGAACAGGCTTACCAGAAGAAAATAAATATTTTTACGGCGTACATTGACTATAAAAAAGCCTTTGATAGTGTGCCACATACATGGTTAACTGAGATTCTACGTATCTACAAAGTGTCTAATAAAATCGTTAATATACTTAGCTCTCTAATGAAATCTTTGCGGGTCACTACACATGAATCAAGGATATGATATGGTAACATCCAACCAGATAACGATTCGAAGCGGAAGTTTACAGGGTGACAGCTTAAGTCCGTTATGCTTTTGCATGGCAATTAACCCATTATCATCGATATTGAATGATACGAAATACGGATTCTTAATAAAGGGCGAAGCCACTCAATACAAACTCACTCATCTCCTATATATGGATGATATTAAGTTGTATAGATCTAGCGAAAACCATATGAATTACCTCCTGAGTTTAACGGAAAAATTTTCAACAGATATTAAGATGTCATTTGGTCGGGATAAATGCAGAAGGTTAAGTGTTGTGGCCGGGAAGGTATGCAACCAAGAGTTCGAATCGCATGAGCGTACAATAGGTAGCATGACTGAGTGTGATAGCTACAAATATCTAGGCCTATTACAATCACGAAGATTGCACCATAAGGATGCAATAAAGAAAGTCTCAGAGACATATAAACGAAGAGTTAGGGATGTTCTCAAATCGTGCCTTAATGACAGAAACATGGCAAAGGCCATAAATGCATTTGCAACGCCCGTGCTAACGTTTACGTTTGGCATTATTAAATGGTGGAACACAGAGCTTGAAAGCATAGACCGCGAAACCCGCAAACTATTCACCAAATACCGAATTCATCACCCAGGCTCTGCAACTGAACGAGTGTACCTTCCGCGGACTATGGGTGGACGTGGTGTCTTGAATATATCGCAGCTATGCCAGAGGCAAGTGGGAAATCTAAAACAATATTTTAGAGA
>OY101447.1:84218287-84409623 GCA_956483635.1 Panzeria rudis
ATCCATATTGACTATTGCTAATTATTTTATATTTTTCGGTGTAATCTGTTAGTCTTCTACTTATTATTTCGTCTATTATCTTTTCGACTACCGGTAAAATCGATATTGGTCTATAATTGTTAAGGTCAGATTTTGTACTATTGGACGAACAAAGTATATTTTAATTTGATCTGATACTATTTTAGTATGTAAGATAAGGTTTATTAAATGCGTTATAACAGGAGTCATAACTTCGGAGTTATGTTTTAGATCAACTGGCCTAATTCCATCATACCCAGGACTTTTTTGATGTTCAGTGCATTGATAATGTTGAAGATTTCTTCATTAAAACTATTCCTCATATGAAAAGAGTTTTGAAGTCTAACCGGAGATTCGTTTATAGTTTTTATTTGGCATTTGTGTAAAATTTTATTCACATTTTGTTTGAAATTTATAGCAAAGTTATTACAAATTTCATTTATGCTCATATTTTTAAAGTTTTTTTGTATAATATCATCTATATTAAGCGTTTTTTTACCCAATATTTCATTTATGATTCGCCATGTAGCCCTAATATTATTTCGATTTATAAAAAATTTATTTTTATAATATTGGTTTTTAGCTAAGTTCAATTTTTTTGTTTAAATCGTTTCGATATCTTTTATATTCGTATTCAAGCTTTTTATTATATTGATTGTTGCGCAATTTTTTATAAAGTTTATCCCTAGTCTCACAATTTTTTATTAATGTATCACTTATCCATATATTTGGTATTCTGCATGATTTTCTTTTTAGTTTTATCACCGAATTGTCGTAAATTTTATTTGTATTTTATTTGGATTTGTATAATTTAACATTTCTTGCCAATTGGTTGATCGTATCAGTTGATTTACTTTTTTGTCACATATTTTTGTTTGTTGGGTTTCCTTATTGTTTACATTTATAACAGGTTCATTTTCAGAGAAACAACAAAGAATAATAAAATAATGTGATATTTTTGTTTTTATTATTGATGAATGTGCACGTGCATTTATTTGCTTGGTTCTCAAGCACATATGGTCAATACATGTTTGTGTGTTGGTATTTAAATCTTCTCTTGTACAATTATTGATCAACCATTGTAAGCCATTCGATGATAGCATATCAAGATAAACTGTTCTTTGGAAATTCTCCTTAAGCAGATCAATATTAATGTCACCAACGACTAATGCATTTTGTTTTTTCTTGGTTGATTTAAGAACTACGTCTAGCTCTGGTATAAAGCTGTTGATATTAGTAGAAGGTGGTCTGTAAATAGCGTATAGCGGGATATTTTCATTCGACTCTATGTTTATATGCATTGCCTCAAAAGAATGTGAATTTATTTCCAAATTAATGTAATTAATGATATATTTAACGTAAACCGCTAGCCTTCCTCCGCTTCTATCTATTCTGTTTTTGAAAGTGGCATTGAAACCTTTAAGGCCATGTCAGATAATACTTTTGCTTCGCGTTGCGTTACAGATTCGCTTTGACATCTAAGATGAAATGTACATACTTATACGAAACATGCTACATAAAGCACTTTTAACGCAGCGTGGAGCGAAAAGCTCTGCAACTCTCATCATTTTGCTTGCTTTGACAATCAGCTAGAATAATTTTCTTTTATTATATTGCCAAACGAAACATATTGTGCGTTTGCATCTGTTTTGTAAATTATGAAACGGAAAGAAAACACATTAGCGGAAATCACTCTTGGTGGCATATTTCCACCTCCAGTATATAAACTATCTTCTTCAAACATGTAGGAAATACATACATACATACATATATGTATGTATTATGTATAACTATGTAATTTTTCAAATGTACCATAAAAAACTACTTTTAATTTTTTCTTAATTTATTATTTGTAGATTAATTCTGAACTAATATTTATTTATTAAAGATGCATACATTTGATATTTAAATACATAAAATAAATGAACAAATAATATAAACGTACACACTAACGTTGTTTACTTTTCTTGTTGAATCCTACTATTAGTTTGTATTTTTTTCATGTTTATGTTTTATACACTCTCAGGAGTCTCTTTGAGTAATTTTGCTAATTGCATATATGCTAGACAAGTTTCCTACAGTTTTTAGTATTGCATATCTGCTACTGTGTAGGAAATGTTATTTTCTTATATTTTGTTCTTGTTGTGTTGCATGTTGTAGCATATATCCTAGACTTGCATGACCTGCAAGGTCTGCAATAGCAGTTTCCTACGAAGGGTGATTTCCCCTATTTATTTTTTTTTCATTTATGCAATCATATCAACTTCACAAGCATTTAATATTAAAATCGATGTAGAATTTTCACTTTTTTTGCTAGGAGATGTCCATTGGCAAACCATAAAAATTTCCACCCAGTCTCTTTAGCTTTGGTTTTTTGCATGCCACAGTAGCCAGCGATTGGAAGCAGTCAATTGGTCATTTATATAAATTGTATTGCTATGATCATTAATGCTACTGGAACTATCACTGCTAGTACTTGCTGTAGGGCAATTCGAGTTATTTGGAAATATATCTCCTCTTACTCTATGTCGACGTATTTTGGACATTATATCTTTCTTTTTATTAAGCGAACAGAATTCAACCATAATCTTGTTATGCTTTTTTATTTTATAAGCATTGCTTATATCGGATTCTTGAATATCAACATTCACAGAGGCTGCTATTTTTTTACCGCATCTATTGCATTTATGTTTTTATCTTGTATGTTTTTTATTTCAATGTTTTTATTTAACATTTGCTGCTCAAGAGTGTTAATTTTTGTTTCCATTTTTTGTGTACGTTTGTCTTTCTCTTTGTTTTCGTCCTTAAGTTCACTTACCTGTGTAGCCAAGCTGGACATAGACTCAGTCAGTTTTAAAAATGCACTAGCCATCTCCTCTCTTAATGCATTTTGATTAGCGGTCATAGTGTTAGTAAGTTGCGCTATACTATGTTTTATGTCACTTAAATCATTCGTTACGGCGGTTTTAAACGACAACACGTCTGCCTTCAGAGCGTTAACATTAGAGTTGACTGTATTAAAGTAAGTGGTATCTTTAGAGCATGTATTAATATTTTCATCTTTTTGATTTTCACACTTCTTATGCTGCATGTTTTCTTGTTGTTCAGGTTGATACTTCACTTGGTTCTGTTGATAAACGACTTCTCGGTATAGGTTGTTTGGCGATTTGCTCCTGCTTCTCTTACCTCTACAATTGGTGCATTTCCAAGCAGCTTTTCTTTCGGCATTCATACCTTGATATGTTGCTTCCGATACTGTAGCGCACGGTGAGTAGTGGTACTTACCGCCGCAGTAATTGCATTTCACATAATCTCCTGTTATAGGCAGAGATTTACTGCATACATTGCAGAGAGTATTTTTAAAAGACAAATAATATTGTTGTGTACTCATTTTAAGAGCATTAGTTGTTGTTTTTCGTATTTTGTTTTTATTTGTTAGTTTTATGTATATTTTTTTATTCGTTTAGAGAAAAGAAATCTACTAAGTTCTTAATGTTATTTTAATAATATTGGATTTATTAAATTATTGTAATTTAATATAAAATTTTCAGTTTTTTTTATTTATAAATTTTTAGTAGGCCCGTATCACTGCCTTTATAATGCAATTACAGAGTTTAGTGCGTTTTCCCTTTTTAGTCGCAGTACTAGTAAACACGTCCGAACACCACGAATGAAAACTTATAATAATATTAATAATGATGATAATAATAATAATAATAATAATAATAATAATAATAATAATAATAATAATAATAATAATCATAATAATAATAATGATGATGATGATGATGACGATTATAATTATAATAACAATAATAATAATAATAATAATAATAATAATAATAATAATAATAATAATAATAATAATAATAATAATAATAATAATAATAATAATACAGCAATTCCATGAAAAATCAATCACTTTTTAATGATAGGTCTCCGATTTTGATGAAACTTGCTACGATTGTTCAGTTTGGTGTTATCATACAATTTTGATTAAAAATTTTTTTTAATCGAAAATTTTGAGGATTATTCGACATTAAAAATTTTCAATACTTTTTTTTTGTAATTGTCATAACTTTGGTTCTACTGGTGATAATTAAAAAATTATTTTGTTATAATATTAAGGACTAGAAAGTAATTTATAACTCAAAAATGTTTCTTTAAAAAAATGGTGCTTCTTAAAAAAATTAAAAATACTTCTCAAAAAAATTCTACTTCAAAACCTATTTATTTTGGGTAAAAAAAAACTTCTTTTTAAAGAAACATTTTTGAGTTATAAATTACTTTCTAGTCCTTGCTTAGTCCTTAATATTATAACAAAATAATTTTTTAATTATCACCAATAGAACCAAAGTTATGAAAAATTTTTCGTAAAATGATTTTAGGAAATAGTTCTGCATAGTCGGCCTTTGGCTGGGCTTAAGGGTTTTTTGTTCTAGGTATATCGAGAAGCGGCTTCGCTGAGTAAAGATTTCTGCATAGACGGCTTTCGGCCGGGCTTAAGGGTTTTTTCTCTAGGTATATCGAAAAGCGGCTTCGCTGAGTAAAGATTTCTGCATAGCCAGCCTTCGGCCGGACTTAAGGGTTTGTTCCTGTAAGTATATCGAAAAGCGGCTTCGCTGAGTAAACATTTCTGCATAGCCGCCGTTCGTCCGGGCTTAAGGGTTTTTTCCTCTAGGTATATCGAAAAGTGGCCTCGTTGAGTAAAGATTTCTGCATAGCCAGGCTTAGGCCGGGCTTAAGGATTTTTTTCATCTGGGTATATTGAAAAGCGGCTTCGCTGAATAAAGGCTCTTTTTCGCAAATCGGATGGGGAAAATTTCCCCCCCCCCCCATGCATAACTCTGTCATTTGTAAACCGATTTTCAAAATTTTTGTTTTTTTTGAAAGGGAGTTGACAAAAATTGGTCCCAAAATTTTTTGTCGCAAATCGGAGGGGGAAATTTTCTCCCCGTCATGAATGACTCTAATAATAACAACAATAATAATAATAATAATCATAATAATAATAATGATAATAATAATAATAATAATAATAATAATAATAATAATAATAGTAATAATAGTAATAATAATAATAATAATAATATTAATAATAATAATAATAATAATAATGATAATAATAATAATAATAATAATAATGATAATGAGGATGAAACAGGTACGGCAGCACTGTGGGTAACTATCGGCAGCAAGGTTGCGCTCACGCAGCACGGAACCAGCTGCTGCTACACGTACGTTCGAACCGAGGAACTCACAATGATGAGCTGTTATCTCACCCCTAGCCAGGGCATAGAGCAGTTTAAGAGCAAGCTGGACCTGATCAAAGATAAGGTTCGTGAAATAGGTGGAGCCTTTATAGTCGCTGGGGACTTCAACGCCAAGGCTGTCGAATGGGGTGCTACAATAACGAACACACGAGGAAGGTGCATTCTAGACATGGCCGCCAGGCTAGGTCTGGTAGTGGCAAACACTGGTAACGTAAGAACTTTCAGAAGACCGGGATGTGAATACACTATACCGGACATCACGCTGGTGTCCGAGAGTCTGGTTGCAAGAGTTGAAGGATGAAAAGTAATGGAAGAATACACTAGAAGCGATCACCAATATATTACCTTCCGGATCACAGTGCGAACGAACCCAGCTTCGACGTCAAGAGGGAGAGGCACACGGAGGTGGAACGTAACGAAACTGGACCCTGCAGTATTTCTGGCTAGTTTCGATAGGGACTCAGTTGCTCACACCATGAGTGATGCTGACTCATTGACAAATGCGGTGATGCAGCGTATTGTTCAAAGCTGGAGTGCATCGATGCCCCGTATCACGCAGCACACGAGAAGAAAGCCTGTGTACTGGTGGACACCGGAAATCGCTGAACTCAGACGATCCTGCCTCCTTGACAAGAAGAAGGTATACCAGAGCTAGGCAAAGGGATGAGGCGTTGATGGAGGCCGAAGAGTTCAGGCGATCTCGAAAAGCGTTGAAACAGGCGATTATAAGGAGCAAGAGGGCGAAATGGGAAGAACTCCGGAACGATTTGAACAACAACCCTTGGGGACTCGGATACAAGAAACGCGAACTCCGCTGTCCCACACCTCGAGAATGAAGATATAAACAACATCGTGGGAAACCTGTTCCCGACACACCCTCCGCTGCAAGAAGATCGCGAACTCCATGTCGAGGAGATGCCAACACCTTTTACTGAGGAAGAATTAAAAATTGCGGCTAGAAGCCTTAAAAAGGGCAAAGCACCCGGCCCAGATGGAGTACCAGCTGAAACACTCACATTGCTTGCCGAAAACCGGCCAGATACGCTGCTCGAAGTGTACAATTCCTGCATAGCCCAGGGTACCTTTCCCCAGCAGTGGAAGATACAAAAGCTCATGCTGATTAGCAAAGGCAGAGGTGACCCAACGCAAGCAGCAACATATCGCCCTATTTGCATGTTGGATAATGCGGGCAAGCTATTAGAGAAATTACTGCAAAGCAGATTAGTAGAGTCAGTCGAGAGGGCTGGTGGACTATCGCAGAGGCAGCATGGCTTTCGACCCGGCAAATCGACTTTTGGCGCCATCGAAGATGTGGTGAGAAGCTTTGAATGTGCCCAGTGCAGACGCTACTACCCGAAACGAACTATCGTCTTGGTTACACTTGATGTACGGAATGCTTTCAACAGCTTGCGATGGGCGGATATTATGAAGACGCTGCGGGAGAGATTCTGCATCCCGGAATACCTATGAGATAAATGTGTTTAAACGTATTGTAAGCAAGGTGTATCTAACAGGTGGGATTACTAGGTCTATAATTATAATTATAATTATAATTATAATTATAATTATAATTATAATTATAATTATAATTATAATTATAATTATAATTATAATTATAATTATAATTATAATTATAATTATAATTATAATTATAATTATAATTATAATTATAATTATAATTATAATTATAATTATAATTATAATTATAATTATAATTATAATTATAATTATAATTATAATTATAATTATAATTATAATTATAATTATAATTATAATTATAATTATAATTATAATTATAATTATAATTATAATTATAATTATAATTATAATTATAATTATAATTATAATTATAATTATAATTATAATTATAATTATAATTATAATTATAATTATAATTATAATTATAATTATAATTATAATTATAATTATAATTATAATTATAATTATAATTATAATTATAATTATAATTATAATTATAATTATAATTATAATTATAATTATAATTATAATTATAATTATAATTATAATTATAATTATAATTATAATTATAATTATAATTATAATTATAATTATAATTATAATTATAATTATAATTATAATTATAATTATAATTATATGCAAAATACACTAATGCAAACACAAGCTGTGTGTACGTATACATTTTACGCCAAATGAATTAGTCTCGTGTTTAAACACATTTATCTCATAGGCTATAAACACACGAGCACAATTTTTAAGCCGCGTAGCTTTTGTTCTTTCCAAAACACACGAGACTAATTCATCTGGCGTAAAATATATACGTACACACAGCTTGTGTTTGCATTAGTGTATTTTGCATTCATTTGTTTTTGCAAAGTGTGCATTTATTAGTTTTGTGCTGCTAATGCGGGGTTGTAGCTGGTTGAAAAATTATGCCAACCAAAAACCATTCTCTTCCGCTCTCTTTCCCAGAAGCTAGCATTTTATGCCAGCACAATTGTTCTCGTGTGATCATAACCATACGGTAGCACTTAAATTATTGCAAAAATTGTATGAGAATGATGAGCAGTGATGCCATGTTAGAGAATTTTCGCCTTATGTAGCGATTTTTTTTTCAGGCGTAGGGGTAAAAGGATAGATATTTCATTTTCATTAACACCCCGTCTAGACTAGCAATAATAATTTTTAACCATTTTTCATTAACCCAACGTGATACCTCGTATATTTTTATCGTAACAAATGTCAAACTTTATCGGGTATGTTCTGTATTTCATGTGGAATTAAAATGTGTGGAATTAACAAAGCATTGTTTTTATAAATAATAATTTACAACAACAATGCTTTGATAATTCCGAACATTTCAATTCCACATGAAATACTGAACACACCCGTATATTACAAAATAGTTGATTTATGTTAGTCGTTTGGAATTGACATTTATCATGATAAAAATATATCAGGTATAGACGTACGGTAAGAGCTATTGCTAACATAAAATGTCGAAATAAATTATTTATTTATTTAAAAATATATTAATCTTAAAATATGAAATAAAATGCTAAATAATATTGTATCAAAATTGTCTGTTTGGTTCTACGTCAAGTATTGTTGTAACCAAACAACAGCAACAGACAAAATTTATAAATGTAATAACCGGTGCCAAAGGAGGCTACAGCAGACATAATAGACGTAGTAGTACGGTGTATCATGAAGGAAATTTCAATTATACCAAATATTGTTTAGAATTTCGCATATTAAATAATTCAAAAAGAAAGTTTGCCCACTTGATATGGTTAATTAGTATTCGGTTGTCCAAATGCGTAATAAACATGAAAGAACTTCAGAATTTAAGCTAACGCATTCAAAATATCCACTCTTGTGACTTTCACCAGTAAGCAGCTATCATTTGCTTGCAGAAGCGCCTCTAGCTTAGAAGATGTGATTGAACAACCATTGAAAAGATGGGTACGTTCGTAAATTCAGTAATTGTGCAGTAATCAAAGTTATACGCTCGAAAATAAACACTTCTTAATACTTTTTTCGTCAAAACTCTCTTTATACAAACATTTTACCGTGCTGCCGCAGATGGCTGCTACAACGGCAGCATTTTTATTACTGTTGCAATAGTTTGCAGACCGCTTGCACAAATTTACTGCATATACGAATTCACCCTATGTTATTAAGTTCACCCTATGTTGTTGACATTAGCCGACTTTAGCTAGCCGCCGACAATTTAATTGTTAGCCGCGGCTGCCAATATATCTTCGGCTCAAGTTGATTTTAGCCGCCGCCGTACATATATTTGGTCAGCCGCCGCCGCCGATAAATCAGCATCGGCTTCGTTCTCTGCATTCATCTGCTCCAAAACAAAAAAGCATTCACCTGCTTTCACTTGGCATTCTTTCTGCCATAAAAAACAATTAGAGCCAGTGGCGTTTATTATCGCCGACAACAAACGGGCAGGCTATAAAAACTATATTTCCCCTAATATTGCATAGCGATCCTGCCAATAATGGGCATTCGGAAATCCCTGTAGAGGAATATAGGCCTGCAGGTACAGCAGAAGAAGCACCCGCATACACTGCAACTACTATAACGGCAGGTCCTAGGCCTTTGACCATAGAAGAATACCGCAGAAGACAGGCCAGACGACAAGATGAGGTACTTACCGCAAACCCGTGAGTAGAAAGACCAAGGCACAAAAGGGGAGGTAAACTAGTGCGGATAAGGAAAAAGCTGGCTGCACTAAGGCGAATTATCAACGCAGATCCTCCACCATCTCGGCAGCGGATCAACGGGAACAAGTTTACTTTACCGACATTCCTCCGATTTTAATAAAAATTCCCTATCTGATATTGTTACGCTGTACCAAAAATGTATCTAGAAAATGCATATGATTTGTAAAACTTTGGGGCCCGTAACTCCGAATATATGCGTTTCCGGGGATTTTCGTACCTAACATTTTTTTCTTAGAACTAAATTTTCTATCAGATAGCGAGTTTTTGTTAAAATCGGAGGAATGTCGGTAAAGTGAACTTAAGCCGGCCAACGAATTATGGCTACAAATTGATGCCTTAGAAGAAGAAATGTCCAAACATCGTAAGGCATTAACTTGAGAAAATTGCACAACATTTTGAATATACACTATTTTTTCAATATTATATATGTATATATTTTTTTAATAAAACCATGGTAGAATAATATAACAGGTAGCCGCATAACTAATACAAATGTACATTTTTGGATAGAAAATGTCAAACATTGAGAGAGAGGGTATGTGTGTGTTTGTATACCAGAAGCAGCAATCATACGTGTGGTATTGTGTGTGCAATGTAGTTATTTCACATATGCACAACATTTGCCAGTTCGTACCATGAAAAAAGCAAATAAAAAAAATAATCAGCTGGCGTTCCAGGCCTTGTATATTATTCTACCATGAATAAAACACAATTTTTTTAAAGTAGAAAAGAAACGCGAAGAAGCATAATTGAAACCATGGTAGAATAATATAACAGGTAGCCGCATAACTAATACAAATGTATATTTGGGGTACGAAATGTCAAACATTAATAGAGAGGATATGTGTGTGTTTGTGGAACATAAGCAGCAAACATACGTGTGGTATTGTGTGTGCAACGTAGTTATTTCACATATATACAAGATTTGACAGTTCATACCATGAAAAAACTAATCAGCTGTCGTTCCAGGGCTACCTTGTATATTATTCTACCATCATTGAAACTAATGTCAGTTCAAGCTGCTACAGCGTTGAGCAATTTTGAGATAAGGGCCTTAGAAAATCCTACACAAGAGCCGAAGGATGCAGTTTTTGAAATGAGTGAGAGCATGGCTCTTAAAGTCTTAATGAAAGGAGTGAATGTAGAATACCAAAACACGTTAGTGGCATGTAGCCCAAAAAAACTGAATGAAGCGGTAGAAAAATGTCTAACGATAGAGAGATATGCAAACTAGTAATAGTAGTATTTTCAGAATTTGGAGACAGCAAAACGGAAATAAATATGCTTCACAAAGAGGTAATAGAAATTTTTCCGGACACAGAAACGATAGAAATTTTACGAATCAACGGAATTATCAAAACCCCAACAACCACAACTCCTATGCTAACAATACGTGTACGAATAACTATGATCACAATAGAGTCAACAACAATAACAACGCTAACAACTACAATCACAATGGAGGCAATAATAGGTATAGAAATAATAATAATAATAGAAATAATAGTAATAATAATAATGTAGACAGCGCATCAAGTAATCAGAATAGAAACAATTCATACAGGGAAATAATCACGGTCGCAACCAGGGAAACTAAAAGCGGCGGATAACAAAGATTGTTATCCAGAAAGACAAAAATTATTCAAACTTTCAACTAACACTGACAATAACGTGTAAGACCATAAAAGGAGACCTTAAGTTTTTAACAGATACGGGAGCGGATATCTCCGACTGCAAGTTAGGAGATATAGAAAATGTAAATAAGAATTGTATATCTTTGCTAAGTGGTATCACATTAGATACAATAGAAAGTATTGGTACAGCATGTTTAAGCCTATAATTTGAGGATAAGTTTATTAATCATCAGTTCCATATACATAGATGAAAATGATTTCCCAATCACTACAATCATTGGAAGAGATATTTTAGAAAAATATAGATGTAAAATTGATTTCGAGATGTACACAACAACTTTCTGAATAGCCAATGAAGAGTTCACTTTACTAATACAGTAAAATTCGCTTATAGTCCACTGCCTCATTTGCACGCTATTTGTGGACTATAACGCGAATTGGACTATATCTTGAATTTTATATAAGCCAATTTTCGGCTTATGTGCGAATCTCTATATAATTATTTCTTTTAACAGTAGAAAAATAAAACTAACGCTTAGAAATTACTTCCTTATCTACTCAATTCATAAATATTGCAATTAAGATTGCTAAAATAAAAATAATTTCTACTTCAAAGTAAGTAAAATTTTTATAAAATTATCATTAAAAAATCTATTATGTTTGACTTTTGCATTTTGGACTATATCTGCCATAACTTGCATATATTTATGATATTTCAAACAACATCTTGGTGGCGTATAAGGGAAAATGGACTATAGAGCTAATGGACTATATAAAAAATATTGTGCAGGTATTTTACTTACAGATGACAGAAAAATTAACATTTTGGAATATATCGGTGTGGCTTATAAACGAATTATACTATAACACCAAAAGGTATTTACAAGACTAAAATTTTTATACCAGCACGATCTGAAGCGATTGTACCGGTTAATATAGATACGAGTGAAGAAAGCATAATTTTAAACAAAGAGATATGTTCAGGAGTCTTCGTAGGAAACAGTATAATACCAGCTATAGGTATAAAACACGTAAAGTCATTAAACACAACCGATAAATACGTAACATTGGATGAATTGAAGTTAGAAACAAAACATTTGTCAAATTATTACATATATAATTGCCATAGCAATGTTCAAGTGGACAACAAAAAGCAAGTACAGAGAATTTTAAAAGATTTGAATATTGAATCTATGGACCCAACAGCCATGCAGTCCTTGATTAATATAATCACGGAGTACAATGATATTTTTCATCTTGATACCGAGGACAAATTGTCAGTAAATAGTTTTTATACACAACAAAATCCAAACAACAGACTCAACTCCAGTGTACATAAAACCATGTAGGCTATCTGAATCACAGACGAGTGAAATAAACGAACAAGTGGATAAGCTTCTAAGAGGCAATATTACCGAACCATCAGTGAGTCCCTATAATTCACCAATATTGGTAATACCAAAGAAATCAGTAGATGATACAAAGAAATGGCGATTAGTGGTCGACTTTCGAAAACTAAACGAGAAGATCGCGAACGACAAGTTTCCACTAACAAAAATTGATGATGTTCTTGATAAGCTAGGAAGAGCTAAATATTTTTCCACATTAGATATGACCAGTTCGTTCCACCAAATCAATTTAGATAGAGATTCGAGACCGTTGACTGCATTTTCAACCAGGAATGGTAATTTTCAATTTACACGTCTGCCATTTGGATTAAAAATATCCTCTAATAGCTTCCGAAGGATGCTAACAATAGCGCTGCGTAGTTTAAGTGCCGAAGCATTTTTATATGTAGACGATATTATCGTATTTGGTTGCAGTGTACAACACCATCACGATAACTTAGTGAAAGTTTTTCAAAGATTGAGAGAGTAATTTAAAATTAAATACCGGCAAATGTTGTTTTCTCAAATCTGAGATAGTTTACTTAGCCCATCTAATCACTGATAAAAGGATACGCACCGTCCCTACCAAGCATAGTGTGATAGAAAACTATCCCGTTCCTAAGAATGCTGATGAAGTTAGGCGTTTTATAGCATTCTGTAATTATTACAGGCGACTCGTTCCAAACATTGCACGAATAGCGAGGAATTTAAATTTACTTCTGAAGAAAAATAAAACTTTTGAGTGGGACGCAAATTGTCAAGAATCGTTTGAAACATTGAAACTAAAATTGATAAGACCACCTACAATACACTGATTTTGAAAAACCCTTCATATTAACGACAGATGCCTCTAATTTTGCGCTTGGAGCAGTACTATCGCAAGGTGTCGTTGGAACAGATTTAGCGATATCGTATGCTAGCAATACACTATCTAAATACGAACTGAATAAGCCCGTGATAGAGAAAGAGCTGTTAACAATTCATTGGGGCATATATTTTTTTAGACCATATCTTTATGGTAGGAAATTCTATGTAATAACCGACCATAGACCATTAGTGTCACTGTTCTCATATAGGAATCCATAATCCAAGATGACTCGGATTAGATTAGATCTATGCGACTATGACTTCGAGATATCATATCAAAAAGGTAAGATAAACACAAACGCAGACGCATTGTCTAGAATAGCCATAAATACTGATACACTAAAAGCATTAATTCCCACAGAAAATGAGCAAAAGCCAAAAGAGATACTGGCAATAGCACGAAATATGAGAAAAAACTTAAATATACATGATGATGACATACACGAGGGCGACATTTCTACTAAAAAGCCTGGTCAACTTTTTATATGGGAGTGCACGGCAATTTCGGATATAAAACATATAAAGAAACTCAGATTTGAAATAGAGAGTAATCTAAAGATACCTCAAATTATAGTGAATGATGTAGAGATAGTAATAAGAAGTGGTGATAATCCATTGAGCACACAGATGTCATTGGAGAAACTATTGTCGAAAACACTATCCTTAGGAATAAAAGAACTCGCGTTAAAAAATAACGATAATATATATAATATATAATATATATTTGAAATAATTCCAAATAAAGAATTTAAAGATATGTTCAATGCATTGAAAAGAAATAACGAAGAAAATTTAGAAATTTAAATTTACAGAGAACCAGAGAGAATAATTGACAAACATTTACAGAACAATATTCTTGCTGAGTACCACAACTAAGTTTTAGGAGGACATTTAGGTGTCAGGAAGACAATTCTAAAACTCAAGCAAAGATATATATGGAAAAACATGGGGAAAATGATAAAAAAATACATACTGAACTGCAAAGAATGCAAGATTAACAAGCAAACTAGACATACGAAAGACAAACTAACAATAACAGATACACCAGTGACTAGTTTTGAAGTCGTGTCAATAGACACAATAGGACCACTTCGATATTCAAATCAATATAGGTATATATTAACTATGCAGTGTGACTTAACAAAATACGTCATAGCATGCCCTATTGAGACAAAAGAAGCTAAAACAGTTGCAAAAGCTCTAGTGGAAAATTTAATTTTAATATACGGTCATTTCAAAATCCTCAAATCAGACAAGGGTACCGAATTTGTGAACCAGTTGATGTCCGAGGTATGTGAGCTGTTGGAAATAAAACAAGTTTTCAGCACACCATACCACCACGAAACTCTGGGTTCCATAGAGAAGAATTATAGAATACTTAATGAATTTCTCTTGAACTTCTGCAAACAAAATGAATGGGATTATTGGATCCCTTATTTCTGTTTCGCGATAGCACAACGCCACATATGGATACGAGTTGATATTTGGAAAATTACCAAACTTACCAAACGATAAATTGTTAGATCATAAACCCATTTACAATATAGATAACTATTCCAATGAATTAAAAGCAAGAATACAGTTTTCTATAAAGAAAGCAAAATAACTAATAAAATTAGCAAAAACAAAACGAGTAGAGCAATGCAAAAAGATAAATCCATTAAATTTGAATGTAAGCGACATTGTTTTAGTTAGAAATTTCGATAGAAGAAAAAATCAACCACCATACTATGGTCGATATAAAATAGTGGCAAACTAAAGGAGTAAATTCTGTTCTAGATTTAGGGAGTAAGTAAAAGAACTCCGTAATAATAATTTAAAAAGATATTAATTAGCAAATATGTTACCATTTGAGTCAAATGAAGATTATTGTAAAAAGAATTGCTAATTAAAAAAAAATAATAATAATAATAAAAATAAAGTATATATATACATAATATATATGAAAAATTTATTATAAATTTTTCTTTAGGGTTAGGGTGCAGTGTATCAACATAGTCGATAAGTATCATTTATTATTATCACTCAAATAAAAAGTAGTATTGCTAATTGTTGTAATTATTGATAATCTTTCTTTCTACTTTCCCATAGGAATGTGACTCAAATGGAAAGTAGAAAGTAAACAAAAATAATGTAAAAACAAAAACATAAGTTTAAGATACCGTTAAGTTAGTTTATAAGGACTTCAATTTTTGCAAATGAAATTAATTAAAGTGTAGCCTTTAAATCGGCATTTTAACATTTTAATTCTCTTGACCATTCATCTGCTCCAAAACTAAAAAAGCATTCACCTGCTTTCACTTGGTATTCTATCTGCCATAAAAAACAATTAGAGCCAGTGGCGTTTATTATCGCCGGCAACAAACGGGCAGGCTATCAAAACCTATATTTCCCCTAACATTACAATATGCTTCAACCCAGACTGAATTGAACCGCCCCTTAACATTACCTCAGAAATTACCGGTGACTTTAGAATGGAATTTGGCCTCATAAATGTAAAATCCAACATATTGAACGCGGACAATGGACAGCATCCGAAAGATTAATAACACTTAATAATGAGATCCTCGACAGCATGGAAAAAGGTGAGACATACAAATATTTGGGTTTCCAACAACATATAAAAATGGATAATGGTAAAATAAAAGAGAACCTTAAAGCTAAATATAGAACACGCCTAAAATTAATAGCGAAAACGCAACTCAATTCGCGGAATATGTTCAAGGCAATTAACACATATGCGGTATCAATACTCACGTACTCATTCGGAATAATCAAGTGGACAACATCCGACCTTAACAACATAGATATTGATACAAGAAAAATATTTATATAATAGACATACACAACCTGCAGGCAAAACAACTAATAAACATTAGAAAATATTTCTACAACAAGACCAATAACCTACACAAAGCTATTGTCTATACAACCATACACCACTTAATCTCCATAATACTGCTCAGATAATAACGGTCACCCCAACAGAAGAAGTAAGAACAACTTGGCGTAACAAGGACCTACATGGAAGACACTCAATATCATACAAGAGCAGGAGATAGACAGGGAAAATACCTATTTGGGGCTAACGCGAGGGGAGTTGCAACCAGAGACTGAAGGATTTGCAATTGCAATTCAAGATAGCGTTATTGCAACCCGAAACCATTTGAAATACCCCTCTGTGCAACGTTTTCTGTGTTATTGCTAAGATTTTTATTGGTAGTGTAGACGGGGTGTAAAATCATACAAATATGTATCTTGTATACTAAATTCTTGAGGAGAAAATACATTTATGTTTTCCATGAAAGTGTAAGTAAATTAAAAACTAAAACTCGTTTTCTAGACAATCAGTAGTGTTGAGTTGTGTCACTTTTCAAGTGCATGTGCATGTTCTTTAATACGTCAAAAATTGTGTATCTTACTTTATGAAATTATCAAAAAAATATAATTTTTATATCAAACGAAAAATTTTAGATTTAGTGCGTTTTTTCAAGAATTACGCGTTTTATATTGGTTTCAGTGCTTTTTGAAATTTAAAAGCTGACAACGCTGCATACTACCAAAGTTTTCACAGGTACATATGGAATGAAACATTTTTTCATAATTGAAACGAAACTCAGAAAATGTGTAATTGTGAAAAGATAGAGTGAAAAGTAATGATGAAAACTAATATGAAAAGTTTTTTTTCATTTCACATTATCACAGAAGCAGAATTGAGGCCCTGGTACGGATAATATGTCAAGGTTGCTAATAGTACGTTTCCATTATGAGCAAAACAGGTCGATTTGAGCCAAATATGTCGAAACGTTTTCATTGTGTTGTAAATGTTTTTAAGCTAGAATTTTCGTAATAAATTTGACACTTTTATTGTTTTGCTTACATTCTTCTTCGAAAATAAAATGCGTGCATTATTTCTTTCCCTACATAGCGTCTTGACGAGCAAATTGTTTTCAATACGAAAAAAGAGACAGCAAACAAAAGAAATTTGCTATCTCTGCCGCACCACCTTGAAATAATATGACTAGGCATAACAAAAACATTGTACGTACTCTCCAGAACAAAGACCTTAACAAATTTTTGTTAACAGTTCTGCCAACATTTTGTTCATTGTTATAACGAAAAATTTGCTCGTCAAGACGTAGTGTTATGTGGCCGCAGAACACTGCCACTTTTTCGCATTTGTCAATCACAGGAAATGGATGACCCAAAGTTGCATTTGTAATCATAGAGTCAACGCAGTGTCGCACAGACAAATTTCGACATAATTTGGAGGAAAAAGGGCTGTTGGAAGGGTTTTGCTTACATGATAATTGTATGGGAAAACATGTAGGAAAACACGTATTTTGCGCAAAACACATATTTTCGCCCAAAACACGTATATGGAAACGTAATATAAAACTGTCATTTGACGTAAATTATTAAAGGTAAATTCACATCAAACTACTAACAACACACTTAATAAAAAACGCATTGAAATTGCCATAAAACATATTACAAACATTAATATGGGAAATGGCTAGGAAGAAAAAAATGGTTAAATCTTCCGGCTAGATAAAATCTAGCCATTTTTGTATGGCTAGGTGAAATAAAAACAACTAGATCTAGCCGCAAAATGGCTAAATTTGCAACCTTGCTTTCATGTTAACATTTGGGATAAAAATTTATTTTTTGCTATTTCCGTACTTTTGTCTTTAGTGAGAGTAATGCTTGCTTACTCTCATTTTACCGAAGTTTACCAAGAAAGTACGGGATAGGAGCTAATGTGCTTGGGAAAGGGATAGTGTAGAGAGAACAGGTGGTGAAGTGGAAGAGCGGTGGAAAGCTCAATTCATTTACAACTCTGCTATTGCGTGATTTTTTAATTTTGTAGAGCAGTGTTGCAGCCCATATGGTGTCAAGTAGAGTTATTAATTTGTTTGAGCTGTGCAGCCATTTTATAATTTTTTTTACTTCGCCGACGATTCTGCTGCCATACCGACGAAAAAGTGTGTTGTGATGTACATTAGGATATGTTAGTATTAATCGGTGCCGGTACTGCTAAAGTAATCAGTGTCTTCATCACCTTAGCAGTCCAACAACAATCAATACAATGACACACCAATGCACATCAGAAAAATTCGTGATGTTGTTGGCTTTCCTGAAACTACACCATTTTTCATTCAAATTGACAAAATTCTGACTGAAATTGAGAATTTTAATTTTAAATTGAGAAAATTGCAAATGGAATTGAGATTTTCAATTTGAAATTGAGAAAATTCCAAATGAAATTGAGAATTTCAATTTGAAATTGAGAAAATTCCAAATGAAATTGGAATTTTCAAGCTTAAATTGAGAAAATTCCAACTGAAATTGAGATTTTCAATATAAAATTGAGAAAATTCCAAATGAAATTGAAAACTTCAATTTGAAATTGAGAAAATTCCAAATGAAATTCAGAAAATTGAGAAGTTATATTTAATTAATATTTATTATACTAAAGAAAAGAATTAACTATGTACTAGGCTATTCATTCGGTTAACCGTTAATCGGTTAACCGGTTAATTACTACCCGATTAACTAACCGATTAATTTAAAATTGGATATTTTCGATTAACGGTGAAACCGGTTAATTTCTGTCGATTAAACGATTAAGCGACGTAATAAATATTTTCGTATTATAAAGTATTTTTTGTGTGTTTAATTATTTGTTTCGTCTCATATACAAAATGTATATGTTTAGAAATTATTTTTCATACAAACAAATAAGTGCGTTTAGTGATTTTAACTTAAGTAAAACATTAAAATCTTTGGACATCGCTATAAAAGAGTTTAGTAAAGACTCTGTTACTCTAATTGAACTTGAAGGAATTATGTATTAAGCTTTTGTTTAATAATTTTATAAAGTCCAATAATACTATTGCCAACGATTTAATTATAAAATCTAAGGATTAGATTTAATGAGAGACGAATTCAGTTATTTTATACCTCTACTCAGGAATACTTCCTTCTAGCAACAGTGTTTTAAAATACAGTACAAAATCGGAAACTAAGGAATTCGGATATAAACTTTTTTCGCTGAGCTCTGCCAGCATGAATTATATGATGACCTTACAACAGAAGAAACTATCGATAGTATTAAAAGAAATGTTTTAATAGAATTAACCGAAACAATAGAAGATTAAGAATTTGAAAAAAATTAAAACAGGACTCTAATGGCATAATGGACAATGTAATAAGTTTAGAGAAATCCAGGAAAAGGACTGAGAAACTAGATATTCTGTATTATGGTTTCAATTTTTTTCGATTACTTTCGATTTCTGCAACATCTGCGATAAATGAAATGATTTTTTCAATCCAAATTTTATCAAAACTAAAGAAACAATTTGTATGAAAGACTGTTTTAGAAGATCTCCTTAGACAAAACTGTTTTTTTTACTAATACGACAACAGTTCATTAGTTCTTATGAGACAACACACACCCAATTTTTTTTGGTGTGCGTTATAATCATACGAGTAATTTTGACTTAAAAGACAAAATTGTTTTGTCTTCTGCGGTGTGTGTACAGGCTTAAACTATTGAAATAACTGATATAATGATCTCACAAACTTGTTAATTTTTTAATGAATACATATTTATGATTTCTTTTTTTTTGCTTGATTAAGTTTAAGAATTGTTATGTTTGTTATGTTATTGTTTTTTTTACTAATAAATTCAAAATAATAGACAATTTATGAAATTTTATTTGTTGAAATTACTTGATTTATGAAAAAACTTCATTAACCGGTTAGCCGGTTAATACCGCAATTAACCGATTAAGCCAAAACCTCGATTAATTAATCGAGCGATTAACCGGTTAAGACGGAAACCCGATTAAATGAATACCCTACTATGTACATAACATAATAATACATAAGTAATAAAGCACATAAAAGAAATGGAAATAATAAATTAAATGCATATTATCATATGCACCCTGTAACATTGTAATGCGGTTATTTTTCAAATCAAGCACTGAAATAGATGCATTGGCATAGCCATTGTCAGATGCAAAAACTTCGCACATCTGACAATTGAAATATGTCTGACAATAATCTGATAATGGCAACGCGATATGTTCACACGATTGTGAGATGTCTGACAATTTTTTGTCAGCAGGTGGTTTTAAAATCGACTGACAATGGTTTTTCTGCCAACTTTGTCGGACAAAAATTTTCAGTTCACACGATTGTAAGAACTTTTTAGCTTTAGTTGTTTTGTTATCAATAGCGAGGTTGACAAAAAAAAAAGGAAGAAGGAAATCTGGGAATAGTTAGGAAAAAAAAAAAACAGGATCAAATGGCTGAAAAAGAAAGGTAAGGCACGAATTAGGGGGTAACGAGGATGCTGTTGGCTGAATAGTTAGTGCGTTTGACCACAAACCCTGAGCTCTTGAGTTAAAGACCACATAGTTTCAGGCAAGCCAACAACATCATGCATTTTTCTGATGTGCAGTGATGTGTTAATGTGTTGGTTGTTGTTAGACTGTTAAAGTGATGAAGGCATAGCACTAATCACTTTGGCAGAACCGGCTGCGATTAATACTACCATATCCTAATGCACTTCACAGCACCCTTCTTCGTCGGTATTGTAGCAGAAGTAAAAGAACTAATAAAATGCCTACAAAATTTAAAAATAAATTAATGCCCCTACTTGACGCCACAGGGACTGCAACACCGCTCTAAAACAAATGCGCGATAGCAGAGCTGTAAATGAATAAAGCTTTCTATCTCTCTCTTTTATTTCACCACCTGTTCTCTCTACAATATCCCTTTCCCGAAGAAGGAACACATTAATTAATTAACTGGTAGGCATTAATTGCCTGATTGTGCTACTTTTCTTACGTTACGAAAAGGTTTAGTCCCGAAGGGATTTAATAGGGTGGGCTAATGCCAAAGGGTTAGCAAGACGTCAGCTAGCTGAAGTTAAAACTTGGGTAAGAAAAACTGAGGGCAGAAAGTACCGGAGTATTGGTTTCTTTTTTTCAAGAAAAGCAATTCACTTTCGGCCTTCTTTCAATTAATGATATTTTTGTTAGCGTTGCATCTGCGAATAAGCTGACTTAATTTTTTCTAGGTGAGTAGGTTCCCAGAAAGGTTGGCAAAGATCTCCCTAAGACGCCGAACTTCAGCCGGGGCATACGCTAGCATGCTAGCGCAGCCATTGTTTTGGCCACATTAATGCACTTGTGTTTTGTTCTTTCGTCTTACAACAACCAGCGATTATAATACATACATATATATGTAGATAAAGCATTTCTTTATTAGTTTGAGCAATCATTGATATTGGCTGTATACGAACTGATTTTATAGAATACATCTTAACGTGAAGCCCATTTCACCTATAGTTGTGGTGGAAACTTGTTTGTTAAAGTGCGTATTAATTTTCTCAGAGATTTCGTGGAGTGTTAACTCTGGCATTCCTGCTACTCAAGCTAAAACAATATAAAGCTCCTCATCATTTAGGGACTGGGGCTTTTTCCACCTCTTTTCATTGGCATTAAATTTGTTTGCATCACGTTTTGTAGCAATTATTTAGGAATCCCGCTAATTCTATCCATTAAATTCATAATACAACGCCGATCTGTATTGGAGTATCTTTCATGATTGACTAAAACTATTCGTTTATTTTTAAAATTTTAATGTCTCAATATTATTTAGAATTTTCTCAATTTCATTTGAAATTATCTCAATTTCATTGGAAATTTTCTCAATTTAAACTTGAAATACCCAATTTCATATGGAATTTTCTCAATTTAAACTGGAAATTCTCAATTCAATTTGGAATTTTCACAATTTGAACTTGAAATTTTAAATTTCATTTAGAATTTTCTCAATTTCAAATTGGAAATATCAATTTCATTTGGAATTTTTCCAATTTTACATTGAATATCTCAATTTCATTTGGGTTTTCTCAATTTAAACTTGAAATTCCGAATTTCATTTGGATTATTCGCAATATTATCGGTAATGTTCTCCATTTCAATGAAGAATGGTGTCGTTCAGGGTTGTCAGATTTATTTTTACCTTTTTCGCCAAATTCAATGTCAAAAATCGCCAAAATCGCCACTTTGGGTTTTCTTTAGTTTTTACTATTAATTTTGACATTTTTTTGTCAATTAAAAAATTTTTTTTATAAATAATAAAAATAAATTTAGTCGGAATCGCTAAAATTCGCCAAAAATAGAATAAAAGCTGACAAAATCTATATCGTGTTTAGTTTTTAATTAAAAAATGATTAGAATAACAAAAAAAATGGACAATGTTTACTATAAGCTACCCTGCAAAAAATGCAATTCCTAACTTATATATCATATTTGAGTTTTTTCTATAATTACAGTTTTACTACGTATCAAGTCCAATATTCACTTCATCCTCAAGAGTAGGGTAGTTAAATTGGCTCAGCATTTCTTCAGAAGGTACAGAAGAAGTGTAACAAAGTGTTATTTGCATTCATATATTTTACAACTCGTAATAACGCTTCCAGAAGCTCATATTGCATTCTATTTCGCAGATGAGTTTTGATGTGTTGAAAATATTATTTAAATGTATTATCTTCGCATACTGTATGTATGTATGCGAGTGCATAAAAATTCATACATAAAACTACCAGAATAAAAATAATTTTATTTTTCATACTGACTTTAGGTTTCTAAAAAAATTCATGGATTATCAAAAATAACTAACAAAATCGCCAACTACTTTATAAATCCCCACATACAGAAAAATTTCCACGTAAAATCGTCGAAAACCAGGTTAACTTAACATTTTTCGGTAGTTATTTTGCTTCATAGGTGTTTCATGTTAAATCAACATGATTTACAATAATCTTGAAAGAAAATTTTTCCTTTTGAATTAACTATATTTCATGTTGATTTAATATTCCAGTACAGTTAAATCAAAATGAAGTTAAATCAAAGTAATTTCGATCTTAAACAACGTGAATTTGATATTGGAACAACACGAAGAATCATGTTGAATCAAAGTTATTTCAAGTTGAAACAACGTGAATTTGATATTAGAGCAACACGAAGAATCATGTTGGATCAAAGTTATGTCAAGTTTAAACAACGTGAATTTGATATTGGAACAACACGAAGAATCATGTTGAATTAAAGTTATATCAAGCTGAAACAACATGACTTAAATGTAGCTATTTTATTAATTATTTTACTTATGCTGACTTTAGACGACATGTATTTTACATCTGACTTGTCAAATTTCCCACTGCAAAAGTGATACATGCCGTGTGAAACATATGAAACATTGTCAGATGACATTTACAGAAGCAAAGTCAGATGAAAAATTTTCAATTAGAGCGTGTTCTATTTTCATCTGACAAGGCATCTGACATTAGCTGTATTAAATTATCAAAAGTGTGGTTTGGCTGAAAAAACATTAAAAAGCAAAGAGCGCTTTATATATTTACGAAAATTGTGCAAAAACTCAGCTGTTGTGAACACTCAGAGGTTATGTCAGATGTAATTGTACATGTACGTGTGAAAGCAAATATTATAAACCGTCTGTAAATTGACAATTTTGACAAACATGCGAAGTGACATATGTCTCAGACACCTAACAAGACATATGTAAAAAACATGTCGTCTAAAGTCAGCATTACGTGATAGTCATCAGAAAACTTTTCGTTGTAGTTGCACTGCTCCAGCCAAGATTTGAACTCGTGCCACCTGCATGATAGTCCACGCGCTAACCACTGCAGCCACAACAGCTTCAAACTTTTCTTTACTTATACACTAAATAAATACCATCGTATGTAAAATGCATTTCATTTTAATTCAACATGATTTAAATGATTATTTAACATAAAATTTATTTGAAATTAAAGTTATAGTCATGTCATTGAAAATGAAACTTAACGTTTATAACAAAATTGTTTTAACGGTGATTTAAGGTTAGATTAATTATTTTCCGTTTAAAATTAATATGAAACAATGGTAATTTTAAACCAACAGCAGTAAATATTCGCTGGTAATTCGTTTTTTGTCGTATACATAGACGACACATGTAAGAATAAACAACAACAAGTCACACAACTAAGCAGAACAGTGAATTGTAGCAATGAACAAAGCAAGTAAACACTAACACGCTCAAACGACAAATTATTTCTTGTAAATTTAATATGATTTGCAATCAAAATTGCGGCATGTGGATTTTACATTCCTTTCTTTCTGTGTGCAAAATGGCGATATAGAAAATTGAAAATTAAGACGCCAAACAAGTTTTAAAACCGTCATGTTTGGCGAGAAATCGCCACATCTGACAACCCGGGTGTAGTCTTGAACTATGGAGCGCAGGGTCAGCACCGTCAAATTAAATTTTAAAAAACAGGACGAAAGGAAACCCTAAAGTATTCATAAATTGATTTCGTTGGTATTGTCGATAGCTAGTTTCGATGAAAATTGTAAATAATCAACATTTTTTATACAAAATAATGTGCAGCATAATCAGCTAAAATCGTTACCAGATATACCATATACAAATATATGAGGATTTTGTCGGACGGATAAGCAGGTATAACATTATTACAAATTTACTTTAGCCTAACAAGTAGGATGAGCTTGGGTTTAACTTATCGCTCCCTTTTAGTTAAAGTAAAGTTGTAATTAAAATAAACTATATATCCATACGACAAAATCCTGCCTTCAACTATTGCCGAGTTGTAATAATGGCCCTTAAGTGTACAATATCTTTATTTGTCTTGTAGTGCTTTGCTTTACATTAATACAAGCTAAATAAATTAAAGGCGGAATTGTAAGTTTAAAATAATTCTTGTAAAAAACATCCGACTTCAAAACAGAGGACGGACACACGCTAGACGGACCGGACCAATCCGGAAGCAATTCAAATAAATAAAAACATTTTCCAACTCGGATCATAAATGGCGGAGCTCTGACGGAACACATATAAAAAATATAAACGAATTGATAGCGTTCTCCTTTTTTTGAAGTCGTTTAAAGATTGAGTTTTTATTGTTTTGAATATGTTTAAGTTAATGTCAAGATTTTCTTCGTAAATCAACTTTTTTTCTCTAAATGTCAAGCTTTTTCACAATTTGGATCTTGCAAGCCTAGTGCCAGACTAGTTTTATAATATGTATTTATTTGTTATCATATTGGGTGAGTTCCAAAACTTCATTTGCAATGCAACTGAACAAAGGCATGCATTTCTAAACTAAATCATAAAAACATTGACAATGTCACACGTCCCTAAATGTATAATAAAAGTTTTCGATACGCAAACAAAAGCAAATTATGTATCACAAATTTTGTTTCTGCTTTTTTTTTACAAAGTAAACAACACAGTTGGCTACTTTGTGTCGAAACAGTATAAAAACCGTATCACTCCATTGTGTTTTGACGTTTTGGAACTCACCCAGTCTTTAAGGATTTTTTGTTCATAGACCGAAACAATTAAATAAGTAAACGTTTATATTAATATTTCCTGGACGACCTGGATCGATTTGTCTTGACAAAAGTCGATGTAACAAAATAGCAATAACATTTTTCTGATATTTTTATATTCATATGAAGTTTGACAAATGTTAGAACAAAATTATGGCTCGTCAAGGGTCACTCACTGTAAGTAGCTAGTTTTAACCAATAACTTCAGAAATCGATTTTTTTATAATTACATTTATAAAATTACATTATCAGCTTCAAATTATCAACGGTAACTTTTATTTTCCGATTAATTTCATTTGATTAAAACTTTTTTTTTCGTGAGATATGCATTACATAATTGCTTATTTATATATTTTTCCAGGAAATTCTCGGCATGCCAATATATACTAATTTACAGGTGAACTATGTTATTATTTTTTATAATTGTAATGAAATCAATTAAATCTTCCTAAGATAGGAAGTAAGTCCGGAATTTAAGGTAACTTTCGGTTTATTTTATTTAGATAATCAGGCATGTGATGGAAATCGATTTTAAAAACGAAGCACTTCTAAGGCAATTTTTAATACACTTTCCAGCCGAATTTTATAATTTTTGTGATAAAATTATATATGTATAACAAAGAAATGTTTTTATAATATTTGTGGTAAAGTTCTTTTCAATAAAGAAATATTGTTAAAAAACAACTTTTAAAACGGGCTCGTTTTCGAAATCGATTTCCATCACATACCTGAATATTCCGAATAAAAATATTTTTAATCAAGTAGAATTATATAACATGGAGTCTGTATTATAAAACGCAATCAATTTACTTACAAACATCTGGATATGATTGTTCACTAGACGGCGATTTTGTTATCAATGTAGTATTGTTATGGTTAACCGATGATTTCTCTGAATTATATTTATAGAACTTACTCGATTGTCCCAATATACTATCTATACTAAAGGAACAATTTCCTGCAGACTTTAATGATGCTTTTGAACAGGAAATATTCTCACTTAAGTGCAGAATTTCATCTGCATCATTACGTGGAACTGCACCTATATCACTACAATTCAAATCGGAAACACAAAAACTTCCAATCTCATTTTCAGATGTCAGAATTTCCGTTTCCTTATCACCTAAATGATTGCGGCTCATTTTTTTCTTGTAATATAATAATTCAACTTGAAAACTAAATTAACTAATCGGTTCTTAATCACTTGTTAAGTACTACTGAAGCAGTTAAGATTTAGTTGTTACATTTAACCACTTAATCCCCTTTTCAACCATAATAATTATTATTTGTTCTGAATTTGCATGAGTTAATTTATTTGTGTGTATACTACACACATCCATATACTACTATTATCCCAGGAAACATTTTTTGCATACCATTAGAAAATTCTGACACTTTACAAGACATTCAACCGACATGTCTAAAATTTCCTCCGATATTTGGCAGAGTAGACGACAGTTTTCTGGTACGACGTTTCTGCACAATTATTTAAATATTATGCGGATGTCATCAGACTAGTCTGTACATTATCGGAAGGCAATTTTATTTCCTTTAAGACATATAGCAGAATATTCTGCACATTTTCTGATCTACGTATTACGACTTTTAGCAGTCACTTCTGCAGATTGTCAGATTTTAGTGCTCGTAATAATTCCCATTTATTTCTTGAGAGTCTGTCGGCTGCATGATTTCAAAACACAGTAAAACAGCAACAACAAAATATTTAATTATTCAGGAAAATAATAAAACAAGTTTTATATAGAACTATTATATGAAAATTTCAATATGGAAATTTGTAGGCTCATTACAGTCTACACGATTTTTAAACCATATTAAACTTTCATATCATGCCGCTGTTAGCAAGTTTTAACGAGTTTTCGCGATTTTTCTGCATTTTTGCATTCCCTACAGTCTTAGCGATTTCTAATCAAATTAATGCCTTGTTTAAAGTTTTGAAATATTTGGCAAATTTTTATTATTTACGCGATAGGCGAAATTTTTTCAAAGTTCTTACGTTTAATGCTTCTAAAGCAATATATAAACTACTTCAGATTTGCAAGTTTTCCTCATTTTCGCAATACACGGACATTTGGCAGTTTTAACTCCATTTTATGTATTTTTTATGATTCTGAAAAAATTTCTAAGCTGTTTCCGCTTTTTGCAATTTGTCCAGAATTTTCGCAATACACGCAATTTTCCTCCACTCTAAGTTTTTTTTTATAATTTTAGCGATTGCAAACTACCTCTGACGCTTTTTGAGATGTATGATTTTTTTTTGTTGCAAATTTTCATCATTTTTGCGATACATATGATAATTTGTTAACCAATAGTGAGATACCGTAAGTTGCAACAATAATAACAGTTGTTATATTGTCAACTTATTAAGTTGTTGCACTAACGATTCTACGAATATGTGACTTCTCGGTAACAATATTAATAAAAAGTGTAAATATTTTTTATTGAAAACTCAATGTTTTTTTTGTTTAATAAGTAAAAATACATAAATATGGTCATTGTTACACTATGCAACAAGAAAAATTACAAGGAGAACCACTATATTCTTTTGATGTGTTATGGTCCCTAATCTATAAAAACAGTCCGGACTTTAAATCCTAGGACAAATTTTTTTCTAAAATTTTTCATTTTTGAAGATGTTAATGTACCGATTTTATCATAACTTGGAAAGGGACTGTCCAATATTATTACAAAGGCACTAAAAAACTTGAAAGAAAATAAAATTTTTCTTATACACTACACGTCTTCGGAATTATTCAGACAACAAAAACATTGCGTCTTCACGAGTCATTGATTTGTCTTGACAAAAGTCAAAGTCGATATGAAAAAATAGCATTAACATTTTTCTGATGTTTTTATGTATGAAGTTTGACAAATGTTAGAACAAAATTATGTCTCGAAAATTCCTCTAGAATATTCGACAAAATGTGTCAGAATTCTCTTAGAGATTTCAGCATAGCTTTTAGAATTTCCTCAGACAAAGAGGTCCGCTTTCTTGTCAACCACTCATATGATTTTCGATACGTTTTCTGACCGACTTCGGATGCAATTTCGGACCGAAATCTGCAAAATATGTTTGCTGGGATCTTACTTAACCAGACTCCGCCCTAAATAATGACGGAATTAAGACACTTTACCGTTGAAACCAATTATGCATTTCTCACCAACAGCACCACCACCCATGCGAACGACTTGAGAGTAGAAAAGATAGCAATAGTCTACCAGGGATGCTGATAATAAACCAATAGGATATATTTTGTATTTTCGCATTGAACATCTCTAAAGCGATTGCCAGACAGGTCAATATTCAACTTGTTTGCGTTTGTTTACAAAAAATAGTCACACATATAGGGAGGGGAAATATTGAAGAATATTAAAATGCTTTTGATTTTCAAACGCACACAAACACATATATTGAAGGCTAAATATTGATTTGTCTATCACCCGCTTTATACCAGAAAACGTAACACGCGTACATACGTGCATTCATACATACATAAATAAATGTGTATTTTCATATATTCAATAAATTAAAATACCAGGTGACCACCAGTATTGTTTGTTAAGAAAAATATATTTATACATAAACATACAAGTTTGTACATAAACGTTAAAATTAAGTTGTTATAGATGTTTTCAAATTCAATTAGAACCGGCAAAAGGTGTTAATACACAATTTTGTTAATGATTTACTCCAATAAGAGTTTACTTTTTGAAATAATTTTAACAGACGCAAATTAAATGCATTTGAGTTTCATTGGGAAATGGCTCCCAAACTTTTTTCTCGTTGTCCACTTTGGATGTTTTACAATTTTTTCATTTCGTTACATATTCTCTGTTACCTAGTTTATACGCAGATCTTATTTGCAAATAAAAACGTAAAATGCTGCCAAAACCTTTTTAATTGTAACTTATTAAATAACTGAATATATTTATCTATTTATTATTTTTTATTAACAAACATATGTAAAAGTGGCAACCCAAACTTCTAATTTGCAAATAGCGCGTTAATCAGTAATTGTTTTCGTGAGTTAGTAATTTACAATAAATATACATACTTGGTAGCACTACGTTTTTATTTGCAAATAACTCCTGCGTATAAACGTACTATGTAAGATGAACAAATTTGAAAGTAAAAAATTTTTAAACTAATATTTTTTTCTAATGCATTTACTTTTCATAATTTACCTATAAAGTTTCCTTGCAAAACTTGAAATAACTTTGATTCAATATGATTTTTCGTATTATTTCAGTATCAACTTCATTTTGATTTAACTGCACTGGAATATTAAATCAACATGAAATATAGTTAATTCAAAAGGAAAAATTTTCTATCAAGATTATTGTAAATCATGGTGATTTAACATGAAACGCCTATGAAGCCAAATCACTACCGAAAAAAGTTAAATTAACCTGGTTTTCGACGATTTTACGTGGAAATTTTTCTGTGTGTATACACTGAAAAAAGTTCACTTCAGCCATTGTTCATATAACGGAACATTTGTGTTTTTCGATGTATGTGCATATATTTGCTTCTCTTTAAAGCACCATCCAAGGTCGATTACAAGATTCTTCTAAGAGATATTGAAAAAAAGCCGATGAAACAAATGGAACAAAAATGCAATAAATTGTTTTATTTGCATCTAAAGTAAAGAAAAAATCTGATTATAAATAGCTTAAATAATAAAACACAGTATACAAGTTTTTTTGTTTTCACCAGATTTAGGTCCATTATAGCTTAAACTTTTTTTTATTATCGAATGGACTATTCAATGAAATTATAAAACTATGGATTTCTTTATTATTTGTTGTACAAATAAGCTTCCGAAAAGGCAACAATTGGTGATGAACTTTAAAAATTTCATAGAATTTAAACTTTTATCCACTCTAACTTGGTCGCCTTTTATTCGAACAGAGCCACTATCCGACGCGTAATTTAGTAGCCTTTCAAATAATATATATAATTCATTTTAAACGAACTAGCCTTTGATTCTGAATGACGCTTTAACAAGAAGTATACACCGAAAAACGAAAATGAACCGCTAAGTTATGCACAATGTCCGAAATGAAATTTGTATTCCTTTTTTGTGCTTAGCACATCATAATTATTCTAAAAAATGCGTTAGAAAATTAAAAACTTTAAAAAACAAAAGTTTGTAAAGCAGTGTTATTCAAAGCAATCGATTTTTTAGTGGGATTGCTAGCTAGGAAAATCCATAACCGGAATAAAAATTTCAACAAAAATAAATTGTTGGCCCCCCCATAAAAATGGTTAGCTACCGCAATGGGTTCTTGCGATGGTCGTTCGTGAGCTGGACAATGTCTGAAAATTTTCTGTTTTTGTAGTCCCATTCAATTAGGGTTGCCATTTCGATTTTGAGAAAAAGAGTGCCACTACCAAAAAAACGAGAACATTTCTCCCAAAAATAAATGAAATTTGTAAATAAATGAAATTTATTTGCTGGTGTTTAAGCATTGTCTATATGCATTTCATTGGTGCTTTACCAAATCGTCAGTAGACTTCAAAATTGTGAACAGTTGCAAGAAGTCTACCGACGATTTGGTAAAGCACCAATGAAATGCATATAGACAATGCTTAAACACCAGCAACTAAATTTAATTTAAAATAAAATTATGACAATATGTCAAATAATAAATTTCTTTCTTTTCATAAATAAATAATTTTAAAAAACACACATTTGGCAACAGAAATAAGTGATGTCGTGTCATTTGAAATAAATACTGTGCTTCCAACAATGCAAATGTTTCCATATAAGATTGCATTTACACGATGAAATATTTTATGCAATTAGTTGCATTAAATTTTTTGCTGGCAAAAGGTGTAGATGTCATGACTTCCATATATTGAAATTTTTTATGAAATCTTTGTATTGCATAATTGTCAAAAAAAATTTAAATTTCAGCGTATAAGCAGATGATGAAATTCGTAGGAAGTTTAACAGGCAATTAAAAAACATTGATGAACAAATTTAGGATAGTATGGATACGCTTTTTGGCCGATACGATACCGGTGTTCAGAAAAAGTATCGACAACACCGATACGCTTAGTGAATTTCAATTAAAGATAAAAGAAATAATAAAGTTAAGTTATTTTTTGTTATTATACAGCATTATAGGAATAGAAGTTATCAGTATTTCAAATCAATGGCGCATACTCGTAGTCATAAACAAAGTTCACTTTAAAGATTTAAAGCCAGTATTGCCATACAAAATATTGGTTGTAAACTCTTAAAGTATACTTTATTTTTACTATGATTATGCGCCAATATGAATACAATTTTTGTTTAAACAACAAACCATTCTAAAAATTTTCGGTGGAAGACGATCTCATAATTCTGTTTGAACAAGTCCTGCAGGAGAAAACGATCTCTCAGATGCGACAGAACTCACTTGAAAACTAAAGCGCGGCTGACAATTGTTTTCTAGTTTATCTATAAAAAATAATCAGATGTGTATCTTTAGATGTACTAAAACTTAGTAGAACTTGTACGAGGTGTAAGAAGGACCGCGTTAGCAATACATAGTTGCAGAATATAAAGCTAGATTAAGGCGAATTATCTCAATAAAATTAGTTTTTAATATAGAAGTAGTAGACTGCAATTGAAATATTCGTCAATTTTTATCGAGGATCAGGCATTGCGGATAAACATAGTATAATGTTTCAGTACCAAACCATCAAATCTTCCATTAAGAACCAATACAAAGTAAATCACCTATTTTTGCGATTTCGATCGATGCTCCCTTTCGGGTACTTTTGTTATTTGGCTTTGTAGTCTTCAGTTTTAAGTTCTACTTTGCATGTTATAAGAGGTAGTTACCCTTGTGCTGTAACTCGTTGTTGTATAAAACTCCTCTCAGTTGTTTTAAGCAGAAATATAAGCATTGAAAATAATTAAGCAGCTGCAAAAACTTAAGCGTAAAAAGTAGGACAATTCCGGACAATTGCAAAAAAAAGAAGTAGAACCACCCGGGACGCCCTAAAAAAGAGGACGGTGTCCGGGGAAAAGAGGAAGGATGGCAATTCTACATTCAATGGATTATAAAACTTGCCCAACTGAGCCATCAGTATTGTAATGCTTATCAAAAAGACTTATTTGCTTAAATTTGTACGAAATATATAGCTGATGGCATTATTATACACCACTAAAAGCTACTTCAAAAGACATTTCAAATGATATCCTAAAGTACATAAGTTGTCTTATGAGCAATCGACAAATGTAAAAAAAATTGAGATACGAACCGGCTCCCGAACCTGATATATTTTAGAAATAAAAAAACTAACAGAAATGCGCTTTTTAATACATATAAAATTCGTTGTAACAATTTTAGTTTTTATGGAATATCTATCTCATTGTTGGTGTTACGAATGAAAAAGTTTAATTGTACGTTAGACACGTCTTGAAACAAACTTTCGAATGATGTATTCCATGAACAGTCATCGCTAGAACCCCAATATGTTTTTGGATTTCTCATAAAATATGCAATTTTCAATTTTAGGTGGTGTAATAAAACACGTTTTTCAGTTTTCATATGAGGTGTCGCTACAATATATGTACATATTATGTTTGTATATAAGATCAGATTTCCAGTAGTTTTACTTGTTAAAATGACATTGTATAAAATCTGCAATTTAAGGACAAAAATTTGCAAATCTCACTATGTCAATTTTTCAGTAAAAAATCAGCAAAATGCAGGGAAATCTGCAAATCTGGCAACAGTGATATGTACACAGAAAGAAAAACGCCGTACTAAATTCAAGTATTTTCTACTTACTTTGAGTATTCCTAAATTGTGGACAAACATACTTATTTCATGTATTCCCAGCAGCATTAGCATATCATATTACTAGTTGTAATGGTAGTAGTCAAAAAACGACAGTCATATTACTAGTTGTAACAAGAGTAGTAACGTTACTGGTCAAAAAAGAACAATCACATTACTAGTTGTATCGAGACTAGTAACGATACTACTCAAAAAAGCACAATCATATTACGAGTTGTATCGAGACTAGTAACGATACTAGTCAAAAAATTACCAATTTTTCAGGTATACGATTTTATATAAAACCAATTGTTAACTATTAACAAAATAAGTAGAATGTGGCTCAGTGGGTAGAGTACTTGCCTTAAAGTATGAAGAATGCGTGTTCGTACCCCGGTTGAGCCAAAGTTTTTTTAAGAGTTACAAAACTCTTAATAAAAAAACTAGTAAGCGCACTACTTTAATTTAACTAGGATTCCAACTGGGATATAACTGTATACAAATGAACTAGTTGGTCCCCTATGACAACCCAATGTTAAAATCGATAGTTCGATACATGAAAAAAGGATAGATAGGCAACTAGTCTGAAGCAAAATGCAACTAGTATAGTTCCAACTACATACCAGTTACTTTGTCTGCAGGGTTACTATTAGTATAAACTTTTTACACGGTCGTAGTGTGTTGGTATTTGTTTGCTTGTTGATACCCACTAAACCTGAGAATCGAAATAAAAGAAGGTTCGCTAAAACGAAGAATTTTCGAAACAAATTTGTTCGATAAATGCTCGTGAATCTAAAAAAAATCGAATGTTCGCAAATGCGAGCTTTTGTCGATAATGTTGCGACAATAAGCTCAATTGCCGAATTTTATAAAATATGAATGTTCGCAGCATCGAAAAATGTCTCGATAAGAAGCGCAATTGCCAGATTTCATAACATGTGAATGTTCGCAGCATTGAACTATTTTCGATAATATATCGAATGTGTAATTTACATTCATGTGTGCAATAATTGAGTAGAAAAAATTTGCCACGATAGCCTAGTGGATGTGTGCTAATTTGTTAGCCTGGAGGTACCGTGTTCGAATCTGATTGAATGCAGCGTAAGTTAAAATTTAAAATAAATAATTATTACATTTACAATAAAATAGATAAATTAAAAAATAAAGATAACAATTACCATATTTACACTATGCAACTTTGTTGCATGCAATTTTCATTTTAGGTGAGAGTGTTGAAATAGAAATGTACACATTTTGTATTTCTTCTCTGTCTTTCTCACTGAAAAAAGAGAATTGCATGCAACAAAGTTGCATAGTGTAAATATGGTAAATCTTGAAAAATAATTTTTTCCTGCATTTTTGTGGTATCGATATTTCTTCGATATTGGTTCGCTATAGATTTGTCAGCGAAACATCGAAATCGAAAGATTTGCTGCCACAAACTGAGCGATGAGTGAGCTCTAGCAGCTCTTTCCGACTTCGATAGCTGTTCGCAAGTGTTTTGTCCGAGAAAAGTGTGCGCAACATTCGAATGCGATATTATTTTCGAATGTTTTGGTTTGCTGGGTAGCTTCAGTCGTATGTTGTGCTTATATCGTTTTCTTGTTGTTGGTTATTCTGTTTGTTCGTTCAGTGCTGACTAATAGCCTACAAACGTCGTATTACATGCTGCTGGCTTATGCTGGATTTTAGTTGCCCTTTTTTCTACACTGAGTTAGCTGAGTGGTCTAAGGCGTTGGTTTACAACATGGTATCTAAGTTTAATACTAGGAACTACCAAAAATAAACTTTAAATTAAAACAAGTAAAAATATCAAAATTATATAAGTAGTAAAATATATAAATTCTCAACTTTGTTCTGTTCTAGAATTAGATAAGTAAAAGTTAGCGGCGGGATTGATTAAAGTACGCAGCTAGAATTGATACAAGTACGCGGCGGGGTTGATTCAACTATACAGCGGCCTTGAATCGACATGTAATACGACGTTTGTCAGCTATTTGTCGGCTATGCCCGAGCAAGGAAAATAAACAACAACAAGAGCACAACAGTGACTTATGGCTATCATCAAGCAAACAAACACAAATATAGTACGACTACGACTGTATATAAAGTTTATAAACATATTCGTAATTAAAATAAGAGTTTTTACATGAATAATGGCTAATCAGGCTAAAATTAAGTATTTTGCACTTTAATCAATCAAATTTAATCAATCTTTCTGTACTTGATTTCAGAAAAACCGGGATTACCGTATTTTTGACACCGCTTGGGATTAATTTAAGTACGGATGGATTAATTTTTCTTTTTAGTGTACATATATTTTAAAATCACTTTTTGTTCTAATAGTTTTTTTAGAAATCTACTTTTCAACCGACTATGTCCCGCTTTTTGAAAAAACTTTCCGGTCTCGTTAATGTATACTAATGATTTACAGAAAGCATTTTTGAATAAGGTTTTGATAAATTATGCTTTTTAGAACACGGCGGTTAGAACTTTGACAGATTTTGCGCTCATGTATCTTACTGAGCACTACTGAGCGTACTGAGCACTTTTAATTGGAGAATTTTGTAAATATCAAACTGTTTATGAATGTTGTATATATTTAGGATTTCGTAAGCATTTTCGACAGTTGTGATGTAAATTTCTTTATTTTTTAACTTTTAAATTTATTTATTGAATCTTCAATTGAAAATTGAACTAACAATAAGTACTCAAATCTTAAAATTAAATGGTTGATAATTAGTACAGCCAGTACAGTACAGGTATATAGAGTACAGTACATGTATATATAGGCCAAACCATAACTTCAAAAACCTAAGTCTGCTGTCAAAAACCTAACTGTCATACCTAAATAAGAGCGCCAAGCGTCGCGTTAGCAGCAGGGTACGTATTTACAAAATATTCACAGTAAATTTATTTGTAGAATAATGTAAATACGTGCCCTGTATGGCAGTAATTCTAAGAATGTATTAGTAGAACATGTTGTATCAGTATTGGTTTAAAATAAAAAATTCCACACAGCACTAAAAACGCACTTGGTTGTAATAAAGAGTATTCTAAAGCTTTTATATTTTTTAATACACGAATTTTTAAAAGTTTATTCAACTATTGTTGTAATAACACAGTGTAAAAACCACACGGACTTGGCAAAACCCTGTACTCATTTTGGCGAACCAATTTTTTTATTTCAAACTTGGTGATACCGCTTAACTATATATGGCAATAATGTAGTTCAGAGTCCGCTTAACAAATTTTCTTAACATTTTATGCGAAAGAAAAAAAATTTATTCGTGCAATTTTTTTTTAAATATAGGAAGAAAAAAATTTTTTTAAGTGTTTTCAGAATGACTTACAGGGCTTCCTAATTTTTTGCTAACAATATTTGCAAAGTAGTAGCTACGGTAAAGTTGAACATCTTTCGTGAACATATCTGAGTACCCCAAGTAGCCCATAAAAACTACTTTGTAGCTTAAAAATGGTCGTTTTCACCACTTAGGCTATATTTTTATTGCATTTTTTACTTCCTTTTTTAGTTCTTCCTTTTTTATGTTGCTAATTTTACTACCCAGCTAAAAAAGTTATATTTGATTATACATGAGCAATGTATGTAAATATATGTATATATGCATATCAATCCATATATATTGATAAATTTCATCATACATTGATTAGCTTTGGATATATGGATTCATATATCAGACCACATATCGAGCCTTTGCTGCAATAGAGTCATAACTTAAAAAACTTGTTTTGCACAAAACGAGTTTCAAGTTTTGAATTTACTAACAACGTAATGGTAAAAGAAAATTGTGTTATTGTCTGAAGAGTTGAGTACACAATATATTTGTATGAAATTTTTACACAATATGAAGATGGATATGACCATTAATTCTACATTATTAACACCAAAAGTCACGTTTTTTTGAGTTTTGACTCTATTGCAGCAAATGCTCGATATGGAAAGATAACTATATATCAACACATATCCCGATTTAAAATGATCATATACATATGTCTATATACGGTCCATGTCTTATATATTGCTTCGCATAGAGTACGAGTATGGATATACGTATAAAAGTTTTACTTATGTATGGACTTGAGTATTTCGTATATGAACATATTTCTTACATATATATAACAACATATATGAATCCATATATGAATATGTCAGAAGCTAAACGGTCTAACTCCACAAAATAAAAAGTAGAGTAAATCAGTGATGTTTGACAAATTTATTTCAATTATTTTTGTTAATTTTTATTGTTACCACATATTTTTATGATATTTAACAAACAAAATGAGTGGGTAGAGGATTTTTGCGAAAGAGGTGGGTTGGCTAATTTTAAGAAATTACAAAAAACATGTGAAAAAAATTCAAATAAGAATCGAAACCTATACCTATTTTTTAATAGAAAATTTTTAAATAACACTAGTACACAAAAAAAATGCACCTCAAAAATGAGATGTTTTTTAAGCTAAATTGGGGCTGCTGAACACGCATTGGCATTAATATATTTTTCTTAAGAACCGTTTTCGAGATATTCGCGAAAAACTAGTTTTTTGCAGTTTGTAAAAATATTTCCAAAAATCTTGAGTACTGTTTACTTGAATTGAGCAAATTTTGCATTATTGCATAGTTATGTTTTTCCTCTTTCAGTTCATATTTATACTGTGTTGATCAGATAAAACTTCACTGAATTACAAGTAGGGTATTCATTTTATTCGACTTTTCAATTGTTCGATTAATCAATTAATCGAAATTGAGGTTTTTAAATTACTCGAGCGATCGAGTAAAACATTTATTTCGTTCGAGTTATTTGAGTAAGCTTTACTGATAAAAATTATTCGAGTTAATCGGAAAATGTTTGAATTTAATCGATGTTTTGTACATTTTTGTAGACAAAAATAAAACAAAACAAGTTTTTTTAGTGTTTTTATATAATTTAATAATAAAAAATAAAAAGAACACATTTCTACATAAACTAAATCATAAACTGATCATTTCAAATTGTTTTTTTTTCTATTCAAATGTTGCGATTTGAGAAAATTTCCGACCTGTTCTGTATTCAATGCAGAATAAAAATAATCGGAATTGGCATAGCGTTATTGTTGTTATAAATATTAACTTGTACCAACAAGGCTTTTATAATTCCGAACATTTTCCGCATGGAGAATAGAATAGGATAATTCATGAAATAACCGAACAAAATCCATACATATAGTCCTAAAAATATAATGGTTTTTATTAATTTTATAAAAATTAAGAAAAGTGAATTAAAAAGCATTTCCAATTTATTAGATCAATTCTTTGGTTTTTTTAGATCCATAAAGTAATATTTTTTATGACAAAAGTAATTTTTTTGCTCTTTGATTGTGTGAAAGCTTTTAATTTTTCATTGAATTTCGCCGTTAGATTACATTCGATATTTTAATACGAAACATCTGGCTAACTAGTTTATCTCGAAATATCTTCTTTATTTCAAATAATTTTTGCTTGATGGTTAAATTCTTTATAAGATATTTGAAATTGGTTTTTTTCTACCTATTGTTGTTACCTTATTATTAACTTAATTTTTTTATCATGCGGACTATTAGTATGAAATAACGTTCGAATTTGATGCCAAAATTTCATATAAATTAAAATTGTGTTTCTGTTTTTTTAAGAAGTCTATAAAAACTCATTAAAAAAAATAAAATTTACATATCATATTTTAGTCGAGTTATTCGATTAATCGAACTATATTACTCGAACAAATTTTTACTCGAAATTGAAATTTTTTGTTTGATCGAACATTATTTGACTTTAATTATTTGATTAATCGAGCAAACATTATTCGAGTGAATACCTTAATTACAAGCCTTTATATTTGAAAAAAAAAAATTTTTTTAGTTTTTTCAAAATTCACCATTTTGAAATACTTCCTTAAAGCAAACAAAAAATTTTAAATTTTTGTTTTAAATAAAATTTTGCTCCCAACGTACAAAAAGTAAAATTGTTAGCATCGGGCAAAAATTGAGAAAGTTACAATAGACTTAGTGAAAACATCCGATTTTGAATTTTAATAAAAAATATAAATAAAAATGTGTATGAGAAGAAAAATGCCGGTGCATGATGGAAGTATTCTTTCAGAGTTAACAAATTTATATATATATATATATATATATATATATATATATATATATATATATATATATATATATATATATATATATATATATATATATATATATATATATATATATATATATATATATATATATATATATATATATATATATATATATATATATATATATATATATATATATATATATATATATATATATATATATATATATATATATGTTTTTTTATGTTTGTACACGCATAACTCTGTCATTTGTGAACCGATTTTTAAAATTCTTTTTTTGTTGGAAAGGGTTTGCCTGCAGCTTGGGCCCATAATTTTTTTTTCCAAAATCGGAGGGGGGAAATTTGCTCACCCCATGCATAATTCTGTCATTTATGAACCGATTTTCAAAATTCTTATTATAAAAAAAATATGCTAGATAGTTTCCCGTGTAATATGGATAAAACAAAAACATATATAAGCCCTAAGAACTAGAGAGAGGAGCTTTCTCAATCTTGGGTGAGAAATATAAACAAAAAGCACAGGTGTGGTTGTTGATTAGGATAAGTGTTAAGTATGGTAAATTTCTAAGCCACCATAAAATAAGCTTAAAGCCAGGAAACATAAAGTTTTAATGCAATTTGGTTTAATGCCAGATATTTACTGCTTGACTTTGGAGGCTGAGTAGCCTAGAGTATAGAGAGCTCTGACGATGGGATTGTGGTTAAACCCGAAAACGTCGATGTTCAGTTCGACACTTACAAAAGTCAAGAAATTGGTCTTTGTATTCTCAATTGCCACATGCTTTGAAAAATTATTTTTCAATAAAAAATTTTTTAATTGTAAAAAATTTAATTGAACGAACTAAAGCCTGTATAATAATATTCCTTGGATAAAACCCATATAGTTCGACTAAATACACACACTTTCAATTATTAACACTAGAGGCACATAGTAAAAAAAATATGTTAGATAGTTTCCCGTGTAATATGGATAACACAAAAACATATGTAAACCCTAAGTTTAGTGACACAGCTCCAAATAAAAAAAAATAGTAGAAAATGCAAAAATAAGAAGAAAATGCAAATTAAAACATTAGGGGACACAGTTTTCGAGTTATGGGCCTCTGAAGTTTTCATATATACATATGTATAGTATATGTAATTTTCTACTTTATTTCTGAACGTATATGGCCAATATTGGTATCATTTAAAAGCTTTGGAATATATCTTTCTGAATATTCAAACATTTTTAAAACTTCTTAACCCATTACGAAGCGGGGATGAGTCTACGAAAATCAAAAGTTTTTAGAAAGCAAATTAATTAATAGGCGAACTAATTTATTTTTTCATTATTTGTGTACATTTATTAATATTTATGAAATTATTAATATATATGAAATTATTTCTGTACAAAAGACTTTAGTTAGCGTAGTCGGAGTTTGTTATACCGCAGAGAAGAAAACTTTTGTGCCCGGCCGAAGGCCGGCTATGCAAAAAGGCTTTAGTTAGCGTAGCCGGTGTTTGTTATACCATAGAGGAGAAAATCCTTGCATCCGGCTGAAGACCGGATATGCCAAAAGGCTTTAGTTAGCGTAGCCGGTGTTATCATACCGTAGAGGAGAAAAACTTTTCGTCCGGCCGAAGGCCGGCTATGCAAAAAGGCTTTAGTTAGCGTAGCCGCTGTTTGTTATACTATAGAGGAGAAAATCCTTGCGTCCGACCGAAGGCCGGCTATGCAAATTGGCATTAGTTAGCGCAGCCGGTGTTTGTTATACCATAAAGTAGAAAACCTTGCGTCCGGCAGAAGGCCGGCTATACAAAAAGGCTTTAGTTAGCGTAGCCGGTGTTTGTTATACCATAGAGGAGAAAATGTTTGTGTCTGGCCGAAGGCCGGCTATGCAAAATGGACCTAGTTAGCGTAGCCGGTGTTTGTTATATCATAGAGGAGAAAATTCTTGCGTCCGGCCGAAGGCCTGCTATGCAAAAAGACTTTAGTTAGCGTAGACGGTGTTTGTTATTTCATAGAGGAGAAAATCTTTGTGTCTGGCCGAAGGCCGGCTATGCAAAATATCTAGTTAGCGTACCCGGTGTTTGTTATATCATAGAGGAGAAAATCCTTTCATTTGAATAAATGGCATACTTACCTAATGCACTTTCTTAACATTTTCGTGTAAAATTTTGTATAAACTTTATTAAGAGCTAAAGATTTATTCAAAAGCTTTAAAATGATACCAAGAGTAGAAAATTACATATACTATATATATATATATATATATATATATATATATATATATATATATATATATATATATATATATATATATATATATATATATATATATATATATATATATATATATATATATATATATATATATATATATATATATATATATATATATATATATATATATATATATATATATATATATATATATATATATATATATATATATATATATATATATATATATATATATATATATATATATATATATATATATATATATATATATATATATATATATATATATATATATATATATATATATATATATATATATATACATATATATATATATATATATATATATATATATATATATATATATATATATATATATATATATATATAAATATATATAACGAGTGATTTTTTTGCTATTATCTTTTTGGCAACACTAGTTTTGACAGCTCACGCACGTTTTGTATCTTGTGTCACTGTCAAACATCTTCAGTTTGGTCTATAATTTAATCATGAATCGTCTTACAAACGAACAACGCTTGCAAATTATTGAATTTTATTACCAAAATGCGTGCTCTGTTAAGAAAGTTCATCGCGCGCTTCTTCCATTTTATGGTCAGTTTAATCGACCTACTGAGGCTTCTATTCGGGCTATTGTAAAAAAATTTCGCACCAAATTTACATTTACATTTACAAACGACCTACCACAACGCCAAATTTGTGGTGAATGGGCTCTTGAAAAGTTAGATGAAGATCCACTTTTTTATCGAAGAATTGTGTTCAGCGACGAGGCTCATTTCTGGTTGAATGGATACGTGAACAAGCAAAACTGCCGTATTTGGAGTGAAGAGCAGCCAGAAGCATTGCAAGAGCTACCAATGCATCCACAAAAAACAACCGTTTGGTGCGGATTATGGGCTGGCGGCATCATTGGGCCGTATTTCTTCAAAGATGATGCGAATCACAACGTTACTGTGAATGGTGAGCGCTACCGTGCGATGATAACAAACTTTTTTCTGCCCAAAATGGAAGAGCTTGACTTGCATGACATGTGGTTTCAACAAGACGGTGCCACATGCCACACAGCACGCAAAAAATGGAAAAATTGAGAGGCGAGTTCGGTGAACAGTTTATTTCACGCTTGGGACTAGTCAATTGGCCGCCCAGATCGTGCGATTTAACGCCTCTAGACAATTTTTTGTGGGGCTATGTTAAGGCTAATGTCTATAGCGACAAGCCCGCTTCGATTGACGCACTGAAAGCCAACATTGCCAACATTATTCGTGAGATACCGGCCGAAATGTTGGAAAGAGTATGCCAAAATTGGACTAAGCGGATGGACCATTTGATGCGCAGCCGCGGCCAACATTTGCATGAAATAATCTTCAAACATTAAATTATATCGACCCAACTATCGATCCAAATAAATATTTCATGCATTTTTCTGAATTTTATGTGTTTTTTTTTTACTTTCCGATAGTTCTTATAAAATCACCCATTATATATATATATATATATATATATATATATATATATATATATATATATATATATATATATATATATATATATATATATATATATATATATATATATATATATATATATATATATATATATATATATATATATATATATATATGAAAACTTCAGAGGCCCATAACTCGAAAACTATGCGTTTGCCCTAATATTTTATTTAACATTTTCTTCTTATTTTTGCATTTTTTATCCTCCTATGTAATTTTTTTTATTTGATTTGCTGTGTCACTAAACTGGATTTATTCCACTTTTATTTCTAAGGAACGACAAAATTGACCGAAAGTTGAAAATTGGTGTAAGCATTTTGAAATTTTAATTGTTATGTACTTTTTTCGATATTGCTGTTTATTTTGTTATATATGCGATTTGAAAAAAGTGGGTGAGGTAAAAGCTGTTGGAAACTTCACAGACAACAACCTCTTAGAAGAATAGGGGAAATCACCCTTCGTAGCAAACTGCTATTGTAGGCCATGCAAGTCTAGGATATATGCTACAATATGCAACACAACAAGAACAAATTATTGCGGAAATCACTCTTGGTAGCATATTTGCACCTCTAGGATATAAACTATCATTTTCTGCTACAAAGAATGAGAGTCTTCTTCAAAAATGTAGGAAATACATATATTATGTATAACTATGTATTTTTCAAATCTACCATAAAGAAACAAATACTCTTACTTATTTCTTAATTTATTATTTGTAGTATTGAAAAAGTAAGCAAACAGGCCTACTATTAGTTTGTATTTTCTTTTGTATTTTTCTATTAGTCTTTCTGAGTAATTTTGTTAATTGCATATATGCTAGACAAGTTTCCTACAGTAATGTAAATTTCTTATATTTTGTTCCTGAAATTGCTTCTTTATGTTTAATACAAATTAATATTTTTACTTTTTAGATTTAACACAAGCACAGATGATAAATAATTGATAATTTCTGTTAAATGTTCTGAGTCTGGCAGCGCCAAACAACAGATCTGACAATTTTTGCATCTGACAATCATGTGAGCTGCTAATTTTATTTACTGACAATATTGTCAGATAGATTTATTGTCAGACAATTGTCTACCAATAAATTGTAAGCTCTTCTAACAACTTTGATACAACCGTGTGAACTAACAATATACCTTGTACTGAACATTTTTTATTGTCAGTACATCGTCAGCACATTGGCAGATCTGACAATATTGTAAGATCTAACAACCGTCTGTACAGGGCTTAATAGTAGGCTTCAACAAGAAAAGTAAACAAAGTTGGTTTGTGTGTGTACGTTTATTTTATTTGTTCATTTATTTTGTGTATTTAAATATCATATGTATGCATCATTAATAACTGTTAGTTCAGAATTAATCTACAAATAGTAAATTAAGAAAAAATTAAAAGTAGTTTTTTTATGGTACATTTGAAAAATTACCTAGTTATACATAATATATGTATGTATGTATTTCCTACATGTTCGAAGACGACACTCATTCTTTGTACCAGAAAATGATACTTATATCCTAGACGTGCAAATATGCCACCAAGGGTGATTTCCGCTAATATTTTTTGCAAATCCTGTTTATTGAAGTACAATATATTAAGGCGAAAATTTTCCGGAAATTCCCGCACTAATTTCGCGGGAAATTGGGATTGAAAATTTAGCGGAATTACCGGGAATTCGCGTGAAACTCTAGTACCATGTCCAACATTTTTTTCCGCTCCCCGTTCATTTTTAGTTGATTGGGCGGTAAAAAATACGAAGTGTACAAAAATCAAGCTACTGAAGTTTAAAACCAGTTCTTTTTCTTTAGGCAAATTGTGGTCTTAAGACTATTAAAAACTATCGATAATTATCGATGGTTTTTCAAAAACTGTCGCATGCTATCGATAGTGTAGACTATCGATAGCTTCAGACCACTACTTTAAAGAGCTAATAAGGAAAAAAGTTAAGGATATCGAAAACAAAAAGACTGATTCTAACACTAACAAACGTATAACTCTGGCAAAAAACCGACTTCAGTACAAAGATCAATACACTTGATGTCCTTTCATATAAACAATTTTGAAAATCGGTATGCAAATGGAGGAATTGTGCTCTAAAAAATATTTTGGGTGGAGGCGTGCAAGACGCCCCACCGATTTTCGTAGAAAAATTATACGACCAACCTCTAAGCAAACCATTCCAAACAAAAAAAGAATTTTGGAAGTCAGCCCATATATGGCGGAGATATGCTATAACCAATATTTCGGCGGAAGGGGGAAAATGACAGAGTTGTGGATTGTGGGGGGAGGCGGGTTGGCAAATTTTCCACTCCGGTTTTCGACAAACAAATTTTGGGACCAATTTTTGTCGAACCCTTTCAAACAAAACAAGAGTTATGCATGGGGGGGAGCAAATTTCCCCCTCCGATTTTCGACAAAAAATTGGGACCAAATTTTGTCAAACCCTTTTAAATAAAACAAGAATTTTGAAAATCGGCTTACAAGTTACAGAGTTATGCATGGGGGGAGCAAATTTCCCCCTCCGATTTTCGAAAAGGCAAACCCTTTCCAACAAAAAAAATTTTACAAATCGGTTCACAAATGACAGAGTTATGCGTGTACAAACATAAAAAAGTAAAAAAGAACATACACACGAATTGATAACCTCCTTCCTTTTTGAAGTCGGTTAAAAAAGAAGGCTTGGCTGGAAGTAGTAGAGAGGTACATATAGTCGCGTTTGTTCTTAAGCCACGTAAGCGCCATTTTTTCGAAATTGACTTTTTTGGTTTTTATGGTAGAAAATAACATTTGCCACCCGATTCCATTCTTATCTTGACAACTTTGTGTGAAAAACAAAGAAATTAAAGCCATTTCGAAAACCTCGTAAGCGCCATACAAAATGACATTTGCATGCAAAATAGAATTCTTTTTATATTTAAAGCTGGAAATGTTTAAGTCTCAACCACCAAGTTCTTTGTTTTTGAGATAAAAAAAAAAATCCGGAAAGTTTCAGGCCAATCGGAGCATTTTTGCTGCGGCGCCAGGCTCTCAAAGTCAGTAACTATGGTAAAAACGATACTTCTTGTCGAGTAACTCAAAAACTATATATCCTACACAGCACAAATGTTCCTCGAACCCCCATTATTTTAATAAAATGCAGCTTTTTTCTGTATGCGAAAGCTTAATCTCGATATGTAAATATGGCTGCCGTACAAAAAGTCGTTTTGAGCTGAAGTTCGTTTTCAGACCCTAAGGGGGTATCGCGTGCCCATAGAGGGTTGATTTCTAAGACCGACCCCAATTATTTTGATATAACCAACATTTATTTCAAAGGATTCAAAGCGTTATCTGTACTCCTTAGAGTATCTCCCATACAAACCGTAAAATGTACGGAAAAACATGAAATTGATCGAATTTGAGCTATTATTTTTTTAAGCAATATAATGAACGTGGCATGTTCTACAAATTGAATTTTTAAAATAAATTTCTTTTGTCTCCCTATAACAAAAATTATGTTGGTCTCAATTTACTTCACTTTACAAAAGCTCCATTGGCATTAAAAAGGAAAATATGAAGATTTGATAAGTTTGAAAAAAGTGATGCCGGCAAATAGTTGTCCATTTTTTTGAACAACTCGTTAGTAATAATAAATAGTAAGATTTTTTAAGTGTTTTGTTAAGTTTAGTTAGTTATCGGCCCTTTTCATAATGTACGATTAAAAGTTAACGTAGACTTGAACGCCAAGTTCGAAATACAAAACTTCTCGTTAAAGTCCACGCTAAGCCCATTGTATAAAGAGCCGTAAGAAAACTTTTTTTTACCAATGGAATGTTTTTTTTTGATATTTTATCTTCGGTTTATTTGTTACATTTTTTCAGCGTCACAAAATTTTGAATATACAGTGGACGTCCAATAGTACGAATTATATAATGTCAGGCCTTTTCGTAATGTTGGAAAATTCGTATTATTGGACTACAGATTTTCCTCCTTTTATATAAAAAATTAGCTTCTTTTTGAATTTTTTACTTTAACGCAGAAAAAAAACAAGTAAAGAACTTCAAAGCAAAACTAAAATTTCATTTATATATATAAAAACGTACATGTTCTTTCAAAAAATACATTTATTCGTATTATCGAATAGCAAAAAACGCTTTTTATTCGTACTATAGAACAGCCAATGCAAAAAATTTGCCTTTTGTACCTTTCGTACTATTGGAAATTCGTAAAAACGGAAGTACGTACTATTGGACGTCCACTGTATAAATATATATATATATATATATATATATATATATATATATATATATATATATATATATATATATATATATATATATATATATATATATATATATATATATATATATATATATATATATATATATATATATATATATATATATATATATATATATATATATATATATATATATATATATATATATATATATATATATATATATATATATATATATATATATATATATATATAGTATATGTAATTTTCTACTATTGGTATCATTTTAAAGCTTTTGAACAAATCTTTAGCTCTTAATACAGTTTATACAAAATTTTACACGAAAATGTTAAGAAAGTGCATTAGGTAAGTATGCCATTTATTCAAATGAAAGGATTTTCTCCTCTATGATATAACAAACACCGGGTACGCTAACTAGATCCATTTTGCATAGCCGGCCTTCGGCCAGACACAAAGATTTTCTCCTCTATGAAATAACAAACACCGTCTACGCTAACTAAAGTCTTTTTGCATAGCAGGCCTTCGGCCGGACGCAAGAATTTTCTCCTCTATGATATAACAAACACCGGCTACGCTAACTAGGTCCATTTTGCATAGCCGGCCTTCGGCCAGACACAAACATTTTCTCCTCTATGGTATAACAAACACCAGCTACGCTAACTAAAGCCTTTTTGTATAGCCGGCCTTCTGCCGGACGCAAGGTTTTCTACTTTATGGTATAACAAACACCGGCTGCGCTAACTAATGCCAATTTGCATAGCCGGCCTTCGGTCGGACGCAAGGATTTTCTCCTCTATAGTATAACAAACAGCGGCTACGCTAACTAAAGCCTTTTTGCATAGCCGGCCTTCGGCCGGACGAAAAGTTTTTCTCCTCTACGGTATGATAACACCGGCTACGCTAACTAAAGCCTTTTGGCATATCCGGTCTTCAGCCGGATGCAAGGATTTTCTCCTCTATGGTATAACAAACACCGGCTACGCTAACTAAAGCCTTTTTGCATAGCCGGCCTTCGGCCGGGCACAAAAGTTTTCTTCTCTGCGGTATAACAAACTCCGACTACGCTAACTAAAGTCTTTTGTACAGAAATAATTTCATATATATTAATAATTTCATAAATATTAATAAATGTACACAAATAATGAAAAAATAAATTAGTTCGCCTATTAATTAATTTGCTTTCTAAAAACTTTTGATTTTCGTAGACTCATCCCCGCTTCGTAATGGGTTAAGAAGTTTTAAAAATGTTTGAATATTCAGAAAGATATATTCAAAAGCTTTTAAATGATACCAATATTGGCCATATACGTTCAGAAATAAAGTAGAAAATTACATATACTATACATATGTATATATGAAAACTTCAGAGGCCCATAACTCGAAAACTGTGTCCCCTAATGTTTTAATTTGCATTTTCTTCTTATTTTTGCATTTTCTACTATTTTTTTTTATTTGGAGCTGTGTCACTAAACTTAGGGTTTACATATGTTTTTGTGTTATCCATATTACACGGGAAACTATCTAACATATTTTTTTTACTATGTGCCTCTAGTGTTAATAATTGAAAGTGTGTGTATTTAGTCGAACTATATGGGTTTTATCCAAGGAATATTATTATACAGGCTTTAGTTCGTTCAATTAAATTTTTTACAATTAAATAATTTTTTATTGAAAAATAATTTTTCAAAGCATGTGGCAATTGAGAATACAAAGACCAATTTCTTGACTTTTGTAAGTGTCGAACTGAACATCGACGTTTTCGGGATTAACCACAATCCCATCGTCAGAGCTCTCTATACTCTAGGCTACTCAGCCTCCAAAGTCAAGCAGTAAATATCTGGCATTAAACCAAATTGCATTAAAACTTTATGTTTCCTGGCTTTAAGCTTATTATATGGTGGCTTAGAAATTTACCATACTTAGCACTTATCCTAATCAACAACCACACCTGTGCTTTTTGTTTATATTTCTCACCCAAGATTGAGAAAGCTCCTCTCTCTAGTTCTTAGGGCTTATATATGTTTTTGTTTTATCCATATTACACGGGAAACTATCTAGCATATTTTTTTTATAATAAGAATTTTGAAAATCGGTTCATAAATGACAGAATTATGCATGGGGTGAGCAAATTTCCCCCCTCCGATTTTGGAAAAAAAATTATGGGCCCAAGCTGCAGGCAAACCCTTTCCAACAAAAAAAGAATTTTAAAAATCGGTTCACAAATGACAGAGTTATGCGTGTACAAACATAAAAAAAGAACATACACACGAATAGATAACCTCCTTCTCTTTTGAAGTCGGTTAAAAAATTCTAAAAACAATGCTATCTTAATATTAATGAATTAATATATGTTAAATTTGCGAGCACTAGTTACCATGGCCATCAGCTCATAGTATACAATTGAGATTTAAATCATTTGAACATTATGTTGGTGTTAAAATAATTGAGATAAAGGTATAAAAAGTTAAATTTTATCGTAGATTTATACAGCCATATTTATAAATATTTAAAACAGGGTAATAATATACTTTTAAACAAAATTTCATAAAATTGCATTCATAAGTGTATATTACATGAAAATTTGAAAATAGGTTTAAGATGGTATGCACCTACTATAAACCTTCAATAAATTCATATCATCGAAATATAAATTTTAACTTCAAATATCTTTGCACTTCATAGAAAACTTGTATTAAATAAGTTGAGAAATATATGTGTCGTGTATTGTAAAAGTGGGGTAACTCCATATATTTAATAAATACATATTTTTGTAGAATTGTTTTGCAGGTTTTCTATTATAAGTGGAAATTTCGATGCTTCTTTTTCTGTTATGTCAGCTTTTTCATTACCTTCGATGTTTGAGTGTCCTGGTACCCACATTAACTTGATTTTGTTTGGAAATAGAATTATATTGGCTCGAATTTCGCATATCGTGTCATCTCGATTTGAGAGATTTTATATCGCCATAATACATGACTTTGAGTCAGAGCAGATAATGGCGCATATTCATTGCTCTAAACAAAGTATACTTTAAGAGTTTAAAACCAGTATTGCCATACAAAATACTGGTTTTTAACTCCTAAAGTATACTTTGTTTTGACTATGATTATGTTATGCGCCAATATGTTCAGTTCGCTGTCCTTTTTCCCATTTAATATTAATCCATAGGTGGATTTGGATCCATCTGTGTAACAAAAAAAAAAACATCCGTTTTCTATGTATTCTTCTCCCTTTTGGAGAAAGAGGGATAAATATGTGTCTCGCGTTGTATTGTTTTGGGAGTATGATACTAACGTGGAATCTATGCTTTTGTTCAAGAGTAGCCAAGGGCGTCGTAAGCAGTTGAATTTTTTCTTTGGTGTTGGACTGAAACCAATTAATTTTATATATTCTGTGTTGCGTTGTACGGCTGATTTGAGTTTGTTTCTGCATTTTGATTTTGGACTAAAATTTGATATTTGAGTTTCAGGTGGTATGAGAAGTTTTGCCGCTAACTTTGCAGTATTTAACGCAATTAGGTTGTCAAGTGTGAGGAGGCCACAATCTGTAAGTATGTTGCGAATGGGTGTAGATTTGAAACCTCCTTTAGCAAATCTTGCAGCCACATACTATGTAGTTTGTATTTTCCTCAATAATGCTTTAGTAGTATACCCGTAGAGTGGAAGTCCGTATTCAATTTTAGATATTATTAATGCTTTTATTATATTTATAATTGTTCTTGGGTGTGAGTTACTATTTATATTGGCAATACACTTTATTAAATTTAAACTTTTCTCTCTTTTAAGGTATATAATTGTTCATTCCAGCGATATTTAGAGTCGAAGATTAAGCCTAATATTATAATTTTTGCTACTAAGTTAATAGTATGTGTTTGTATAGTAGTTGATGTTTATAAAAAACTTTGTTTTCCACAGAAATGTATTGCTTTGGTTTTTTCGAATGAAATCTTTGCTTCAAAACATTGCACCAGCTTTCTCAATCTGTTATGAGATTGATCACTTTAGCTTGATCTAAGATTTGTTGCCTTTCTGATTTATTATTATACATAGATCATCAGCATACATACAGTGGTAAAAAGTTGGGTGTTTAAGATTAATATGGTTAATTTTTTCATATGCAATTAGAAACATAATCACATTATTGATGGGATAAATCGGGGAGAAGCAATTGTTTATATTTACTCTAAACTTTCTTTGGGTTAAAAAGTTGAACACAAATTTTAGCATTTTATGGCCAATGCACCATTCTTACAGCTGTGTTATAATTGGATGAACTCCTATTCTATCAAAGGCTTTTTCAAAGTCCATGGATATAACTGTTATGTGATTGCCGGAAGATAAAGATGTAGTGATTTGTTGATCTAGATATAGCAGAACATCGCTTCTAACTTTACTAGGTTTGAAAGCTACTTGTTTTGGGTGAACTATAGTTTCCTTTTTTGGAGGTACCATGCTAGTCTTTTGGCTATAAATTTTTCCATCAATTTACTTATACATGGGAGCAGAGAAATTGGTATATAACCGCTTATCTTATTACTTCGTTGTCCTGGTTTTGGAAGAGGTGTAATAGTGGCAGTCTTCCAAACTTGTGGAATATTCCCCGAGTCAAATATATTGTTTAGTAATTTTACAAGAGTTTCTTTAAATATAGTTGGTGTTAAAAAATCATGGCTTAGTTAACTTTGCCAAATTCGGGTGATTTCCCTTTTAGAGAAATTAGCGCTGAGCTTAGTTCTATTAGTGTTATTTCTGAATCTAAGAACTTCGAAGAGGAATGCGGTATGAAGTTTTGTTGAATAATAATTTGATTTTTGTTGTTTATCAAATTTTGACTGAAGTTGGAGTCGAGCAATCGAAATATCGACATGTGTAAACGTGGAATGCGTTGAGTAATGGGTAGGGGACCCATTATTTAAAATAATCAGGTTGGAATGTAAATAAAACTGTTCTATTAGTTTGTCACGTCGGTCAGTGTTTTGTGAACCCCAAATTTATTATGTGCATTTAAGTCAGCTAGAATTATAGTAGATGAGTCTACATAATTATTTAGATTATTTAGATCTACTTTTTTTATGGGTTTGGATGGTGGAGCATATAGCCATAATATATTTAAGTTAATTTCCGCTTCAATTTTTACCCCAACGGCGAAAAAACTTAGATTGCGAGTGGAAAATTTATGTTGTATTGAATTTTTTACTAGTAGCGCGGTTCCGCCCTTACCTCGACTTGAATTGCAGTTGCTTAAAACTATGTCATAATTTCTATTTTGTATAGATGTAGATTTGAGGTGGGTTTCTGGTATAGTTATCACATCTGGTGATTTATTGTTAATAAGTAATTGTAGCTCGTGTAAATTGGGTTAGTATCCATTCATATTCCATGGAAGAATATTTAGGACAATGTAAATAATTTGTAATTAAATCTCACCCATGATAAACTGAAGTGTATCACGGTAAGGTATAAAAATGAATTATTAAGTTATCACCAGTGGCTTACTGATGTATGCCAAGGTGATATCTTAGATGGTATCCATATTGTTTGCTGGGTTTATATTTTCATTTGCTTCACTATTGTAAGTTTCCTTGTTTACTTTGATATGTTTGTTTTTAAACTTATTTTATTGTTAAGAGTGTATTTTTCTAAAGTTTCTTTTGCTGCTTGACTAAGAGAGTTATAGCCCATTCAGGCTGCACAAAAATTACTTAATTTCGTGCCGAAATTACTTACCAAATTAAAAGTTTCATACAGCGTTTGACTTGATTTCGGCTGTCATTTGGCAATTGAAGCATCATCAATTTCATAAAGTATATATGAATTTTGCACTTTTATGGCCAAAACACATTCTTTTCCTTCGTTAAAAATATTTTTATACATTTCATTTTTATATTTTAATTAAAACAAATGGCAACTTATTTTGTTGTATATGTTTTTTCAAAAAAGGAACTTTAGAACTAAGACAGATATGTTCATTGTAATTTCAAGTTAATTTTGCTGAAATTAAGGAAAATACCTTAATTTGGGATGTGACAAAATGTATGGGAAATTACTTAATTTCAAGTTGATTTTAGCCGAAATCAAGAAAAATTTAATTTGGCTACAGGCGGAACGGGCTATTTATCATTGTTCTTGTTCTTTGTACTTGTATTTAGAGTTGGGTAGTTCATGAACGAACTACTTCAATTGAACTACTCACACAAGTGAACAAAGTGAGCTGGTCATATCATTGAGCTCTTTTCTGCTCCCTAGTTCATATTTCTTTTACGCTCATATTTCTTTTTCGTTCACGTTTCTTTTTAGTTCATATTTCTTTTTCGCTCACTCTACAACAATAAGATTACATTTTGCAATCAAGACATATGAGTAGCAGATAAACTCGCTAGTACAACAAGTACGAAATTTACAAAAACCTCAAGTACTTTCGTTTTGTAAAATCAGTGCACGATGTGAAAAGCACAAAGCCAATAACGAAATTTTGATATTAATTTATGATAATATGTATTACAAACAAAAAGTTATTAGTTGTGCTGTAAATTTTACCTGTTATGGATGTGATTGCCCAGTGCTCATACTTATACTGATCAACTGAACTAACTGAACTAAAAGAGCGTCCTAATTCAGTAAAGTGAGCCGAGCTGAAAGAGCGCTCACTCAAAAGAGCTGAAATGCACAACTCTACTTGTATTTTGTTTTATTTCTGTAGAGATTGTTTCATTTGATTCCTTTTTTTGATAATTTAATCTTTTATTGCGTTTTTCTATTCCTTCTTGCAGTGATTCTTTTGGTATTTCTGTTGTTATTGTTTCGTTCTATTTATTTGCTTTTTGACTTGCTTCGTTATAAGTGCAGTTGTTCGTTATTTTATTTTAATTATTAATTGTCTTTTTTTAATTGTTGGACAGTTTTTGTTAAGTGCACTATGTTCGTGCTTGCAGTTTGTGCATTCTACCTTTGAGCATGGTGTTGGGTCGTGTATTTTGGAGGAACAGACTTAACATTTAAACTCAGATTTGCAGTGTTTTTTTTTGTGTGACCCAATTGGAAACAATTTTTACATTGCATGGGTTGAGGTATATAGGGGCTTACTTTGACTACTAGGAAACCAATTTTAATTTCTGTTGGGACTGCATAGCGATCGAAGGAGAGAATGTGTAAACAGGTGTTAGTGATTTCGTTGTCTACAAATTTTTTTACACTATGACATTCTACCACTCCTTGGTCTTTTAATCCTTCCGTGATTTCTTCATCTGATAAATTCTTTAGAGAAGGTGCAAGAACCACTCCTTTCGTTGTGTTAAGCGTAGGGTGCATTATAACTATTACTGGACAATTTCCAATAAGGTCATTGGTTTTCAAAAATTTATTTGTTTGTATTGTATTTTTGGTTAGTATAAACAGATCTCCATCATGGGTAAATGAAACTGTTTCTAATTTTTCGGCTGTGACTGCTTCTAAAGCTTTTGATACGTAAGATTTCAAACGGAAAGGAGGTTGGTGCGATTCCCATACAATAACAAACAGTAAGTAAAAATAAAATATCAATTAATAAAATTACAAAATAATTAACACATGAACAAATTTCTCTTTTGCTGTTACTATTGTTTATAACGAGACAATTTTTATACTAAAAAATGTGTCGGAAATGAGTCGTAAATGATAAGAATGAGACTACCTCAGAAGAGTCGCAGCTAGAGTACCATTTTCTCCCGAAAGAACAGTTATATTCGACTCGAAAACGAGAGCATAAATGATAATTTTGATAGCGCAGAGGAGTCGAAAACGACTCGATAGGACCGAAAAGTTAAAAAAATGCTACTGGGGTACAATATTAATAACTAGAACAGATACATATGAGTGCGTGAAACAGTTTATATAGGAGCTTTCTATTTCTATTATTCAAATATGGTGACTTAGTTTAATTAACAGAAAATATTATACGTTTGTTATTATTGATAAAAAGAAGTTGTTGAGTGCCAGTATTATATAACTTCAATCCTGCGTTAAAAGTTTTTTTCTGAATTTATCATTTTCGTAGGCGTGGGTGATAGAATGTCACTCACACAGCCATCCTAATAAGGAATCAAAACATTTCCATGGCAATAGCAACAAGAGAAAACATTATTAATGTGTCGTTTCCACAATACAAACAAGCATTGTTTGTATAAAATTTATATGAAAACCACTCAGTTTTTTTAGCGATTTCCAAAAAAAATTAACTTGTTTGTATTGTGGAAACAGCACAGAAGATAATGACAAAAACTAATACACACATTAGTTTTTTTAAATAATTAAATTTCGATAACAAAGCTTTTTACACAAAATATTTAAAGTAGATACTCCGGCTCCAGAAAATCGTCCAAAACCAAATCACCCAAAAATAAAAATGAAAAATTGCCCAAAATGTTTCCATAAAAATTTTGGGTGATTTTTCATATGAAAAATAGCCCAAAAATTTTGGACGATTTTTCATTTTTTTTTTTTGGATTTTTCATTTTGAATTTTTGGGCGATTTTTCATATTTAAAATGTTTCCATGAAAAATCGCCCAAAAATAAAAATGAAAAATCGCCCAAACATTTTTCTACACAAATTTTAAGTTATTTTTCATATGAAAAATCGCCCAAAATTTTACACCCAAAAATTCTGGTAATCATCAAAATCGAATATAGAGTTTAAAATATTATATTATATTAAATAATTGAAATTTTCTCCAATGTGCTCCATCATTATTTGGCTTCTATAGCAGTAAAAGTTTAAAATCCTTCTACCCGGCCAAAGGCCGGATACACGGAAAGTCGTTGAAAGCACGTACCAAATTAAGCATTCCGAAGGCTGTTAATATTGAAAATTGTCGTAAGCGAAGCCGAGATTTAACATAGCATAGAGTTGAAAATCCTTCCGCCCGGCCGAAGGCCGGCTATACGGAAAATCGCCGAAAGCGTTTCTCAAGTTAAACATTCCAAGGTTCACTAATATAAAAAATTTTCAAAATCGAAGCGGATATTTGACATACCATAGAGTTAAAAAATTTTCGTGCAGGTGGAATCAAGTCTTTGCTTCGCTTACGACAATTTTCAATATAAGTTGCCTTCGGAGTGCTTAATTTGATACCTGCTTTCGACGACTTTTCGTGTAGCCGGCCTTTGGCCGGGCGGAATTACTTTAAACTCTATGGTTTGTCAAATCTCGGCTTCGCTTACGACAATTTTCAATATTAGTAGCCTTCGGAATACTTAATTTGGTACGTGCTTCGACGACTTTTCGTGTAGACGGCCTTCGGCCGGGTGGAAGAATTTTAAACTATGGTTTATCAAGTCTTATTTTTTGCTTACGACAATTACACGGAAAGTCTACTAATATTGAAAATTGTCGTAAGCGAAGCCAATTTTTGATTCCACCTGCACGAAAGATTTTAAGCTCTATGGTATGTCAAACGTTGCCTTCGTTTACGATAATTTTCTATAGTAGTGAATCTTGGAATGTTTAACTTGAGATACGCTTTCGACGACTTTCCGTGTAGACGGCCTTCGGCCGGACGGAAGGATTTTCAACTCTGTGGTATGTCAAATCTTACAACATCGCTTACAACAAATCTCGGCTTCGCTTACGACAATTTTTTAGATTACTTGCCCTTGGAATAGTTAATTTGAAACGCGCTTTTGGCGGACGGAAGGACTTTCGACTCTATGTGATATGCAAAAGTTTGAGCTGCGGTTTCCTTGACGTCTTAAATATCCGGCCTTCGATAAATGATCATTACTGTATTATATGTTTACAAATTTTTGTTGTATCTATGATAATTATCTAAACTACCCTTGGAGAGCCCATACTATAATTTTTGGCCGATGGAAAATATTGCCTTTTATTCATACTTTTATTGCAATTCAGTAAGAAACGAATACTATTTATGCTTTTCTGTAAGTTTTCTTTTTTCAATATTAAATTTAAATTACTATAATTTGAAATTTTTTTTTTGTTTTTTAATTTTGGGCGATATTTCATTTTTTTGGGTGATTTTTCATTTTTAAATTTTGGGCGATTTTTCATTTTTTTTTTTTGGGCGATTTTATTTCGAAATTTTGGGCGATTTTTTATTTCTATTTTTGGGCGATTTCTCATGGACCCAGATACTCTACACCTTATAAAAATCTTTATTTCATAACTAAAGCTCGAGAAATTCAGAACTTCTGGTCCATCACTCACTCCGCAGTGCCTATACAACATAGATAGGTGAAATTTTGAACAGTGATAGAGAATATATATTCTTTTATTAGGTGTAAATGTTTATCACGAAAACTTAATTTAAACATTTCAATTAAGCGCCAGTTTGGTCACAGTTGAACCCAGTATGCGACGCAACGATTGCAGCTAACGCCATTAGTAGTCGTGTAGCCACAGTCCTCAATTTGTTTAAAGCAGTAAAAAACAAACTGAAATTAAGGTTTGAAACATTTTCAGGCAACTACCCGTTTGATAGTACGCAGTTGAAAAAAAATCAACACAATTTTTGTTTATTGCAGTGATGGCATATCAATTACTGGAGACTTTTTCCGTCAACTAAAACAAAAAATTAATGTTCAGACAATGGATTGCTCAAAGAATTTTTGATATTTTGTCGTCTTTCAAATAATTTTGCATATTTTTTACGTTGTAATTTATAAAAATTAGTGAATTCGAGTGAATAAAATGAAATTTTTCTTCACAACTATTATTGCGTATAGTAGAGTTGTCAAAACCGGGCTTCCAATTATTCGAAAAACAGGTTTTTATCAATTTTCAAAAGTGGCAGTTTTCGAGTTATTCGAAAAACCGGGTTTTCAGTTTCGGAGTATTCGACATTTTCGAATATTTTTCATTTTAAAGTATAATATATGTAAACGTTTTTTTACTACAATACTTCAATTGCGTATACAGCACTTTTTTTATACCATCATTTCATTACACCCCGTCTTCACGAGACATAATTTTGTTCTAACATTTGTCAAACTTCATACATAAAAACATCAGAAAAATGTTAGTGCTATTTTTTCATATCGACTTTGACTTTTGTCAAGACAAATCAATGTCTCGTGAAGACGCTATGCTATGTATGACAACATAAAGCAAAATTTGTTAACAGCACAACATTTTTCCAAAAAATATTTAAATAAAATGAGTTCTATTGCTTGGCAATATTTTAAAAAATTTAGTGAGAACGACAAAGCTCAATGCCTAAAGTGTCCCAAAATACTATCGTGCAAAGGATCATCAACTTCCTCAATGTTAAACCATTTAAGAAATGTTCATAAAATATCATTTGAAGCTGAGCATAATCCTTCCACATATCAAACAGAGATCCCAAAAACAGCAATACATAATTCCTCACATTTCACAAAGAATAAAACAATTGCTGGTATATTAGCGAAATGCCTTGCTGAAGATGGATTTTCCGTTAATGCCTTACAAAAGTCAAAAATGGCAAAAGCTTATTTAAAATCTATTCACTTAGAAATTCCTTCAAGCAGTACGACAATAAGGAAACTGATAAATGAATTTTTTGAACATAAACAAGATGAGTATACACAGTTCTTCAAAAAGAAAATACAAAACAATCTTAAGTTTTCTATTGTCGTGGATGAGTGGTCAGATATATCAAACATGAAATATCTTATTGTTAGCGTTAGATGCATGAATGACATTGGTGAAAACCTAGAGGTAAAACTTCTTTGTTTATAACAATTATACATATTGTTTATTCTAATTAAGTTTCAAAAAATACGTTTTTAATTTAGGATTGGAACGAATAATGCTTAGATTTACAGCTGAAAATCTAGAATATTACGTGAAGCGAAAACTAAACGAATTTAATTTGGACTTATGCAAGGATATAGCTTCAATACATGACGGTGCTGCGGTCATGAAGAAATTTGGTGCAAATATTTCAGCCATAAGTCAGTTATGTTACAATCATGCCATTCACTTATGTGTTGTAGACACCTTTTACAAAAAAATTTATTTCGAGAACTATTATTACGAAACTCATGATTCTGATAATTGTTCAGAGTCTAGCACTTTATCCAATGAATTACATTCGCCAACTGAAGTGGAATTTGTAGCTGATATTGAACCGACCGTCACAAAATTAAGAAAATGTATTAAACAATTTAAAATGTCTAAGAAAGACAGGAAATATTGCAAATTTATGTAAAAAGGAAATATGCCATCAATTGCTCCTTCAATTAGATTTTAAGCATCGTTGGAACTCGCTGTCATCTATGATATCAACATTTTTAAAAATAAAATCTTGCGTTAACCATACATTATTAGACCTACATTTAGAAACATTTTCTGAATCGGAATTGTTATTACTAGAAAGTGTATCAAACACATTAAACCGTTGGAAATTGCTGTAAAAAAAGTTGTCCAGTGATAAGGTAACACTTTTGGACGCAGAAGGAATATTGAAATTCTTACTGAAAACCTTAACAAAACAGCGCAATACTATTTCCCAAAATTTGTTATCATCATTGCTACAACGTATATTAGAGAGACGAAATATAGTATTAAATACTCTAATATTATATTTACACTCGGCTAGTCTTCCTATATCCGGGGAACATATAAAATATTCCTTAGATATCAAGCTATTGATATGGCAGAAGAGTTGTATGACAAACTTTTTCCTGACCATCAACAATCGGACTCAAATGATAGTTCGGAAACGGATTTCGAGTCCTTCGAAAGTGATTTTCAAAATTTAGAGGAGGAGCTGAATAGCACTTTAAATGAACTGCAAAATCCGCCAAAAAGAAAAAGATATTAAATAATAGGGATTTAAATGAAGACTTCGATTATTTAGATAAATTTTCAAAAAGATCTAAAAAGCTAAACTTCACTATTAACAATTAACCCTACTTCTACAATAAGTGATCGTGTTTTTTCCGTAAGCTCAACAATAAAAACAAAATTGCGAAACCGTATGTCTTCTAATGCTGACTTTAGACGACATGTTTTTTACATATGGCTTGTTAGGTGTGTGAGACATATGTAACTTCGCATGTTTGTCAAAATTTTCAATTTAAATACGGTTTATAATATTTGCTTTTACACGTACATGTGCTATTACATCTGACATAACCTCTAAGTGTCCACAACAGCTGAGTTTTTGCACAATTTTCGTAAATATATAAATCGCTCTTTGGTTTTTAATGTTTTTTCAGCCAAACCACACTTTTGATAATTTAATACAGCTGATGTCAGATGCCTTGTCAGATGAAAATAGAACACGCTCTAATTGAAAATTTTTCATCTGACTTTGCTTCTGTAAATGTCATCTGACAATGTTTCATATGTTTCACACGGCATGTATCACTTTTGCAGGGGGAAATTTGACAAGTCAGATGTAAAATACATGTCGTCTAAAGTCAGCATAAGCATTTAAATTGTCTTTTCAACAAAATAATTAAAATACTTAATTTTTAATATATATGTAATTACTTCTTAAATGTACATATATCTTCACGTATGTAACCAAGTATGTATTAATACGAATGTACCTTATAATAATCGTTTAAATTTTTAATTTAATCCAGTTTAACGTTGATACTGAACTGAAATGCGCCCAAATATGAATTTGTCTTTTTTGTTAAAATAAAACGGTATAAATTAAATTGTAAAAAGTTGTATATATTTTTATTAATAAGAAAAAAACCGAAAACCGGGTTATTCGAACCGGTTTTTAAATAAAAAACCGAAAACCGGTTTCTGAAAGAGTGCGTTTTTTTGAACTATTCGAAAACCGGTTTTCGGAAAATGTCGAATAGTTGACAACTCTAGCGTATAGATATAAATACAAAGTTTCAAACCTGAAATGCAGGTGCAACTGCGCACTAGGCTTTAAAAGTATTTTTAAAAGGGGTAAATAAATAAATATCAAACGAATGCTTTAAGAGCAATAAGTTGTTCAAAATATTCAAATAAATCGTTTAACGAAATATTTTACATGTTACTTACATACTATGTATGTATGTATGTATGTATGTATGTATGTACATACTTACATAGTTATTTCTGACTGCCCCAGTTGGCTAAACTGCCTTGCACGACATTGTAATCTACGATTCTTGTACGAATTGTCCTCTGTAGATTGGTTTTCTAATCGACAATTTAAAAGGAAATTATTAATGTTATTATTTCAAACGTATTTACTGTGTGAATCCAAATTGATTCTTAGGCTAAGGTTCGTAACGTTGAATTCTGAAAGAATTGGGCGTGTTTAATATTCCAAGGAACAAGGGAAAAATTAACATCAACTTAATTTTTCAACGTACACAGCAGAGCAGAGTAGCGCCACTTTCGGAAGCCGCTACACTTCCATCGTCAGTGCTCACATGTATTTTGCTTATCATCACTTATCACTGTCGAATGTGATTTTAATTCTTATATATACAACTTTTTCGTGAAAATTGAATACGAGAATACAAGCTGATATGAAATGCACTTTCCCAGCGTTGCCATCGGTTTGTTTTCCTTCATTCCCATTTTTCTGATTTTTGTTCTACTGAAGACAAACTGTTTTGGTTTGATTTTATGCTTAAGTATATATGAACATGTGAAAAGCTCAAGGCAGTAGCTAATTGTTTATTAATATGATTATTTCGAACGTATTTGTTTTGTGAATCCAAATTGATTATTAGGCTAAGGTTCGTAACGTTATATTCAGAAAGAATTGGGCATGGTTAATATTCCAATATTCCATGATTAATATTCCAAGGTTAAAAGGAAATTGTCGTTCAAGACAATCTGAGCGACAAATTCCTGCAAGTTGTCCTCTAGTAAACACTTTTGACGACAATATGAGCGGCAATGTCTTTCGTTTTGTCTTCACTGCAACTTTGTTGAGGACAATATGGGCCATTGTGGAGGACAAGATGAGTGACAACGTCTCAAACCAACTTAATTATTGAGGACAATGTCTTACATTTTGTCTTCAATCAAGCAAATGAATATGTTGGACTTTTGTTGTCAATGTTCTAGGGTGGTAAGCGCAAAATTTAATAAACATGCAGCACTAGTTCGAATCTCAGCTAAGTCAGTCAATAATTTAAATGAAACGGAAAAAACAAGTTAGCAAAAATATTAAATAATTACGTAGGTCACATTGACGCAATGTGATCGATGATGACAAGGTAAACGACATTGTAGCCTATGTAATCATTCACAACAAAATAGGCGACACTGTCGCTTATTTAATTATTGACGAGAAGACAGACGACATTGTCACTTATATAGTCACGTGAACGACAATCTGAGCAACATTGTCGCTCATTAAATCGTACACGATTTTCCCGACACTTGTTTGAAAAGTTCATGGTTTATTTGTTCCGGTTGTCCGACATTTCTCGTCGAGGACTTAACATTGTCGTGCACCCGTCATTGACTATGTCTTTCAGACGTTGCCAACTGGGTTACGTCGATTTGTTTGTTTAAGAAATTATCACGATCATCATTATTCAATATTTGAAAACCTAAGTGAGACGTTAAAATAATTTTTACAGCAACTCACACGCTTTTATCTAGTGTTACATTTTCAACAAAACATAAATAGTATATTTTACACATGACTAGTTTACATGCGTGCATACCAAACAGACAAAATATCAACATTTTTAAATATAAAATTTGTACTCAAATCAATATTTATTTATACATACATGTTTGACAAAGTTACTTCAACAATTTTAAAATGACCAAAACTCAGGAAATAATTAATGTTGGAATTAGTGACTTTTTCAATACATTTAACAATTTTTCTTGAAGTTGCGATTTTTCGCGTTCTCTACGAACTGAACAAACAAATATTCACACACTAGTACTTGCAATTATCAATGATAATTCGTACTAGAATAGAGAAATAACAAGAACACAAGGCATAAAGGAAAAAAATTTAATATCAATAACTATAAAATGAAATACAGCTCTATGAGTAACAGTATGAATTGATTAAAGGTAGATGATTTGATATTCAACTCTTGACTGCAAACCACCGACTTTGGTCGAGTGGTCTAAGCAAAAGAGAACTCTGAAGAGATCAGCGGGAGCAATCGCAACATGTTAGTTCAACCCTCCGTGCAGTCAAATTTATCTCTAAGTAAAATATAATTTAATTAACAAATTAAATTAAAACCGAACTCAAGCCAAATAATTAAATTTCTTTGGATATAAACCCATACAGTTCGACTAAAACTCATAACTGAAGTATTTATTTCTTATAATTTTCTTTAATTCTAATAAGGAAAATAAACGATAAAGTAAAAACAACAAATGAAATGATGTTTCATATCATAATATATTCATCTAAGCTGAGCTCTGATGATTATATCACAACTAGGAATGCAAACGATACATCGATGTTTAGAAAGCATCGATGTTTTAGAAAGCATCGATGTATTTATGGACGATACATCGACAATACATTGTTGTCAAAACTAAAAAATATCTTCATCGTTCATTTAATCTGTTCGCGCTTGTTTCGATTATTTAAATATTTTTTACAAAATTTTTTTACCGTTGTTTAAAAAGCCTTTCAACAAAACAGCAATTTATATATTTTTTGTCATGAATTTTACTTAATTAATTGGTTGTTACTATTTTTCTTTATTCAAAACTTTGGAAATAAACGATTATACTTACTACTTCATATGAATTTTTAATGATTACCAAAATTATTTACGCTGCATTTAATTATTGTGAATTAGCATCTTTGAACGAACATTCCCCTCTACATACATAAGTAAGTAACCATTAAAATATATGCACGTACATACCCACAAGATATGTGTGTACATACCTTCGTACATATATATTTACTTTAGTTTTGTAGCGAAAATACTGCAAAATTAAACATGGTCCTTTCTTGAGCCTCAAATTCATGTTACCGCGGTCAACCTGTGAAATTACAGTCCAAAAGCTCACTCACTCTCTCTCTTCTTTAAAGAAAACATAAGATCAAAAAACAAAAAAAAAATATATATAAAAATAAATCTGCAGATGTAAAAAATTCTTCCCTTCATGCATTGACAGTACGTGGTATTAAGCTGAACAAGCCAAAGGTCAAGCAAAGAAATTTTTTTAATGACAAATGATTTAACAAATATAACAATTAAATCGAGGAAAATATTAATAAAAAAATTCAAATTTAAAACAAGGCAAATGAGTAACAAGAAGAATTAAATTCAAACAATCAAATTTTCTAAAAAAAAAAAATAAATAAAAATAAAAATACCTACCGTATTTGTTAAATGATCAAATGTACAACAAAAAGTCAAAGAAATAGCGGAATAAATTGAAAAGCTAGTGTAAAAAATTAATGAACTCCTATCAAACCAGTGAAGTGAAAGTGTTTTAACAGTATATACATACATACATACTCATGTATGTACATGCAAATTTGAAGAAATTAGTTAAAAAAGCATTTAATAAAATTAGAAAGGCTTAGTTAGAAAATTCATAAAAAACGCAACAAATTTACAACAAAACCAAAAATTCTTAAAAAAAAATCATAATTTGTAAAGAAGCAAAGTATAAAGATTTTGTACATAAAAAGTTTAAGAAAGTAGTGAAAAAAAGCAATTCAGAAAATGTGGAAAGGCTAAGTTAAAAAATTCAAGCAACAAATTTCATTTTAATGAAAACGCCGAAAATTTCCACCAAAAAAAAACCAAAAATTAACAAAAAATCTTAAGGTGAAAAGAAACAGTGTCAAAAATTTTTATTATAAAGAACGTATATGAAAAGCAAAAAAGTTAAATTAGTGAAAAAGTTCAGTTAAACAAAGGCAAAACAGCAATAGCAATTCTTTAAAAGTTACAGTTAGGTTAGGTTAGGTTGTGCAGGCTGCCAGTTTTAAAGATTAAAAAAAAAACAGCCGACTTGGGTCCCTATAGGTACCGTTGTGTTACCTGAAGCGGGAACATGAAAAATAAGTAGAAACCCCCTTACTACGTTTCCCTATTCGGATCAGCGTTGAACCAACCCGACGATCGAATGAAAGAGTTTATCCGTCTGATGTCGCAGTTTGATAAGGCTGCTAGATCTTGAAGCAGCGGGCTGCCCAGTGAAACCACCCTTTCATCGGAAAGGGCGGGGCATAAACAGAGGAGGTGCTCTACATTTTCTTCCTCCTCCTTATTACGACAACTTCTACAGAAATCATTATACGGTACATTCAATCTCCTAGCGTGCGCACCAATAAAACAGAGCCCCGTAATTACCGCCACAAGTGTGCGTATTTTCGCCCGAGGGATCCCCTCCAGGATTGCAGATCTACTACAATCATATTGGGGCCATATTAACCTCGAAATCGAGCAGGTGACCTCGTTTGACCATCTGGTCTGCGCGAGTCCAAAAAGTTCCTGCTGAATATGAGATTTGCAGCAGTTTAGCGGTACGCCTACCATTTGGTCCGTGTCTCGAGTGTTCATTCGAGCCCCGGATTTGGCTAAATCGTCCGCAGCAATGTGTCCGGGCACATTGCTATGCCCTGGGACCCAGAGTATCTCTAGGTTTGAATGTCTCGCTATCTCATTCAGAGACATCCGGCATTCATACACCAAAGTGGATGTCGTGTAAACACCCGATAGAGACTTGATCGCAGCTTTGCTGTCCGTACAAATTTGGATATCCTCGTCGTATATCCTATAGTACCTCATCCATTTAGCTGCTCTTTTTATGGCTGATATTTCGGCCTGTAGCACGCTACATTTATCCTGTAGCTTAAACTTAATTCTCTGTTGATAACGGGGAATAAAGACGCCGCCAACCACTCCCACGTCCGATTTAGATCCGTCCGTGTAAATCTCCAGCACGTCCCCCTGACGAGGGGAGGACGTGCCCGAGAGCACCACGGTAAATCTTTTATCAGGCAGAGGAATAGGTGAGCAGTAATCAATGTTTTCCGGCAGACCGTTTAGGAGTTCCAAAATGTTGGCGTGTCCCTTGGGTGCCTTTTTCCATGCACCTGCTGCATCAAGCCTGATCGCAGTATTCATGGCCAGTTGTCTGACCATGAGATCAGCTGGCAGCCAATGCAACATTGTGAAGAGAGCTTTTGATGGGGTGGTGCGTGGAGCGCCTGTAATCATCAAAGCTGATGTACGCAGGATCCTTTCTATGATCCGGCAATAGGTGATCTTGTCTAATGCAGTCCACCATACTAGCGCGCCATATGCGAGTATGGGCTTTATTACCATGCTGAAGATCCATTTTGAGTTCTTTGGATTTATTCCCCAGTTTCTCCCAATGGCTCTTCTACATGTATATATGGCCACCGCAGCCTTATTTGCACTTGACTGGACATTACGGTGCCATGACATTTTCGAGTCCAGATATATTCCCAGGTACTTCGCACTGTCAGACAGCCTGAGTTCAATTCCGTTTAGAATCGGAAGTGGAAAGGATGGTATCTTGTATCTTTTTGTGAAGAGTACGAGATCCGTTTTCTGATGGTTAACACTGAGACCACTTTCGGTAGTCCACCTGCTGATAGTTCTCAGTGAATCCTGCAGTCGCTGTGAGAGGGTATCCGGGTATTTACCAGTAACTGCCACAGCTATATCGTCGGCATACGCCACGGTTTTAAACAGCTTGGAATCAAGTTCCATAAGCAGCGAGTTTAAAGCGAGATTCCACAGAAGAGGGGACAGAACCCCTCCCTGCGGAGTACCTCGGGTTGCTACCTTGCAGATTTTAGCCCGCCCCAGAGTGGATACAATAACCCTATAGGTTAGTAGATTCCAGACTAGGCTTATTATCGACTGATGAATATTCAGTCTGCGTAGAGCCATTGTAATGATCTCTCGTTTCACATTGTTGAAAGCACCTTCAATGTCTAGGAAGGCCACCAAAGCATATTCCTTCTGCTTCATTGATTTCTCGACGAAACCAACGAGCGAGTGGAGCACCGTCTTAACCGATTTGCCTTTGGTGTAGGCGTGCTGAGAGGCTGATAGCAGGTTCGGACTTATCTCCATTCTGAGATGGGGATCGACGATCCGTTCCATGGTTTTAGAAGAAAGGACGACAGACTAATAGGTCTGAAGTCTTTCGGGGAGGTGTGAGAAGTTTTACCCCCTTTGGGGATGAATACTACCGAACACCTAGTCCATGAAGCTGGTATATACGACAGCCGAAAACAGGCTGTGTATATCCTTATTAGAAAGTTACAGTTAAAAACGGGAAAAATATCCACATTTAACATAAAAAGCAACAACATAAAATTGCTTAAAACTGAAATTAGTGTCCAAAATCCAAAAACAAAACACACGTAAATAAAGAACCGCAAGTTTAATGCTTTTTGTTTGTGTACGAAAAAAACCACAACTTTTTGTGAACACGAATAACAAAAGAAACAGTCTCTTTCTTTCGTTCTCTGGAAAAAAATGATCCACATTTCTCTTTAGAAAAAATAAGCTTACAATAATTGCTAGTGTACGGGCTTATATTTCTCTTAAAAAGAAAATATTGCATTCTTAACAGACCACCCTAAATTACGACGCAAAGCGTTTTCTGGCTGTCAAAATTTCTCATGCCCATACAAAATGTATAAAACCAACCGAAATAACGCGGCGTCAACGCTATGCAATTGGAAAATCCAATTTTGACAGCGCGTAAAGAAGTGAAGTTGGCTGCAAAAGTACTGTTGTTTATTTTGTTAATGCCTACATATATACATATTTTGCAAATAAGTAATGTAAATTTAGCTACTTTCAGGTCAATTAAGCGTCTTCATCTCTATTTCTTATTTCTATTTAGAGTTTTTTATTAATCAAAGTGAGTAAACATTACTGTTTCTGGCGCAACGTTAACGCTCTAATTTAGGTTACTCATTTCAGCGTAAAAGTTAAGCGTTAAATTACGTTGCGCTTTGCGTCGTAATTTAGGTTGGTCTGTAAAATACAAAAAATATAATTGCCTGGAAAAAAAGCTTTTAATGAAATATAAATGCTAAACAAACAGTGGAATATTTTCTGAATAAACGTAAATAAAAACGGAAGAAGTACATCCATACAATTCGTTCCTGGAAAACAGCAAAACATTTTTTACAAGGTATGTAAGAGAATATGGAAAATTTATTATTCATTCCCTTTTCCGTACACACTCACGAAGAATAAAGCTTTTAAAAAATATTGAAAAAAAGAGATGCCAGATTGGCAAGTGTGTTCCAGAATTGAAAATAAACTAATCATCTGTTGAATTGAATATTACTATTAATTCCTATTATTCGCAAATTCCCGCGAATATTAAAATATACTAAAGTGTTTAATCTCTAAATTAAACTTCGCAAATCCCAGCGAACGTTTAATATTAAAAGTAAAATCCCTTAAAGAATTCGCAAATCCACGCGAATATTAAAAGTAAAATCTCTTTAAGAATTCGCAAATCCCCGCGAATATTAAAATATACTAGAGTGTTTAATCTCTAAATTAAACTTCGCAGATCCCAGCGAACGTTTAATATTAAAAGTAAGATCCCTTAAAGAATTCGCAAATCCCCGCGAATATTAAAATATACTTAAGTGTTTAATCTCTAAATTAAACTTCGCAAATCCCAGCGAACTTTTAGGATTAAAAATAAAATCTCTAGATAAAGAATGTTTAAGAATAAAACTAATTCCCAAACTTAACACACAAATCCCCACGAATATTTCTAAACATTTAATCTCTTCAGTCCAAATTAAACTTCGCAAATCCCAGCGAACGTTTAATATTATAAATACAATCGTTACATAAAGGCGCAAATCCTCGCGAATATTAAGAAATATTAAAATGTCTAAATTAAACTTCGCAAATCCCCGCTGTTCTTTATTTATATAACGAAACTTTGCATTCTTGAGTTAAAAGATTTTTTTTTGTAAAGCTAAAGGGGTAATTACTATTGAATAATTTATTACAAAGCAGTGATACACAAACACTGCTTGAAAGAAATCGAAGTATTTTTGGTCCGTGAATCTCTCTCACACTAGTACATTCCTCAATAATTGCCATTGTAAAATTCCTGAAATAGAAAGCTTTTCTCGAGTTTCAGTTAAGAAATAGAAAATATTTGAAGAACCCAGTGAATATTTTGGTGAAATAAATCTTATAGTTACCAATCAAAACACTTTACTTGTTCCTTCGCTAATAGTTTCAATTGACCAAAACAAGAAAACAAGATCCCAAACCCTTCCCAAAATGGCAGAGGAATTTTTATTTGATTCAGACGACTTTGTCACCTTCTGCGCTCAGTTTAATGTTATGCCCATTGATGAAATAACAGATCTTAACGATCGTTGGTGGAGTGTACAAAGATCCTACCGATCCCTTCGCATCGATAAGGATGATAAAGTAGAAAAAAGTGTTTTAGACTCAGCCGCAGGAAAATACGCAGCCTGCACACAGAATTATCATCAAGTCAAAGCAAAGATGCTGGACTTACAAAAGTCGTTTATAACGAATACAACCGCTCAATCCCGTGATCCATCTTGGAATGAAACCAGTTTTTCACACTTCAATGTACCTCCATGTTATACATATGTCTTCTACGGTGGCTATGAGGAATGGCCGTCTTTCCGAGACATGTTTACCGCGGTATATATCGACAATCCCCGAATACCACCGGTACAAAAGCTGTATCACTTGCGGTTAAAAGTGCAAAAGGACAAGCAGGAGCGATCATAAGAAAATATAAGTTATGCTCTGATAACTTCACCATTGCCTGGGAAGCGTTGAAAGACCGGTATGAGAACCAAAGAATTTTGGTCGAGAATCAGATCAAGATTCTTTTAAATCTGTCCCCAATTTCGGTCGAAAGTTGCGTAGCTTTGCAAACCCTCCAAAGTACGATTAACGATTGCTTAGCCGCAATAAAGGCTCAAGATGTCCCGATAGGTGAATGGGATCCGTTTATTATTATGCTTTGCGCCAGCAAACTCCCAATGGAAACTCTATCATTATGGGAACAGTCCCTAGCATCCCACAAGGAATTAGAAGTAGTCGAACGCTTGGAATCTCGAAACCAAGAGTCAGATTATAACGGAAAAAAGAAGGAGGTGAATAGCAGAAACAACACGTCAAAAGCAGAAAATTCCCAGCATTTGTGTAAAATGTGTAACGCAAATCACGCTTTAAAAAATTGCTCTCAATTTTTGAATTTAAGTCCCCACGTCAGGAACCAATTCGTTGCCGAAAACAGAATTTGCCTCAACTGCTTATCATATACTCATCTGCGTAGTGATTGCCCTAGTAATTTCTCCTGTTCGCAGTGTAAGAAAAACCACCATTTCTTATTGCATTTTGCAAAACGTGATAGCAATAGTTCCAATTCTCCAAAATTTCGTGACAATCAGAGGCCTGAAACTTCAGCTCAAGGTACAGCAAGAGGAGCACTTCAAAGTTCATTACTTACGAATTTCTAATCCAAAGATGATTAGAACCATATGCATAACGAAAACTTGGCATGAAGTGACGAAATTGAACTGGATTTTACTGAGTTGTTCCATATATTCTGATAATAGAAATCGTCACAGGATATAGCCCTGAGTTTCGGCTATAATCTGCAGTGATTTTTAAACTAAAATTTTATATCAAAAATTGTAAAACTCCAGATCAATTTCGTTATTTATGCTAACTCCACGCCGTTATTTATCTAGGTTAAGTTCATTTAATTCAATTTTTCAATTAAATTATTTTTATTGAGAGAAGAGTTTTCAAAGCATGTAATAACTGAAAAGACCAATTCTTTTCTGTATACATTTAAAGGAAAATCTTCGTGCCAGCTATGAATTTCTTCATTGGACCAATGAATTTTGTCATTAATAACGAGATGACGTAACATTTCACTGTATTAATGAAGAAAGTTTCATTAAAACACTAAAGTTTCATTAAAACGCTATGAATTTCTTCATTGGACCAATGAATTTTGTCATTAATAACGAGATGACGTAACATTTCACTGTATTAATGAAGAAAGTTTCATTAAAACACTCCATTGATTTCGTGAAACTCTTTCATTCAAAAAATTAAATTAATTCATTATACTTATGAAGTTATGTCATTGATTGCATATTTTGTAAATGTTGTTAAGTAAGCATATTAACATGCCTATTCACAGAAGAAGTCTTAATTAAGAAAGTCACAAATTTTTTTATGACTGAGTTCTATATATATTTTTGTGACTGTCTTAATTTTGTATTCTCGTAACATATAGAACGTTTATACGTACGACTTATTTCCAAATAAAAATGTAGTGCTGCTAAGTATGTATTTTTATTGTAAGTTACTAACTCACGAAAACAATTGCTGATTAATGCACTATTTGCAAATAGGAAGTTTGAGATGCCACCTTTACACATGTTTGTTAATTAAAAATAATAAATAGATGAATATATAATAATAAATAGACAAATATTCAGTGATTTAATAAAAGATAATAAAAAAGTATTTGGCAGCATTTTACGTTCTTATTTGCAAATAAGCCCTGTGTATAAACGTAGTAATAGTCATAAAAACCCAAATTTTATAGTTAAGCTAAGTAAAAATTATGACAATTGATTTTTAAAACTAAAAAATATATTGAAAATATTAAAAACAATTTTTTAATGAAAATATCGATTTTGCTGATAATGAAAATGTTTTTATCTTTTCATAATTTGTGCATGTACACATACATAAATACATACATACATCATTTTATCGCGAAAATGTCGAAAATTTGATAAATTTCATAATTGCAAACAACCACTAAAATTGATTAAAAATCGCTAAAACTATAAGGAATGTACAAAATTCGTAAAAATGGCGAATATTCGCAAAAACTTGATAACAGCGGAAAGTTAGCAAGTTCTAGTATTGACTAAATATCGGTTGTATTGTAAAAAGGCAAAAACTTACAAACAATTTAATTATATCGCGTAAATGGCGAAAATTGGCGAAAAATTTCTACATTGTAAAAAATTCTTAAAATTTATGATAAATCACTAAGACTGTAAAGAGTGCATAAAATTAAGACAAAATCGCTAAAATTATGAAAATTCGCAAACATTTACTAACATTGAGAAAGATAGCTATGTCTAAAATGGATTAAAATCGCTAAACCGTCAAAAGACCAAAAAACGTATAAAATCACTTATATCACGAATGTGCAAAAATTGTTCTTTGTGCAAAAATTATCACCTACCATCATTAATAAAAATTATACAATAAAAACTATGTAAACTTGTTGGATATCGGCTTTTAACGCCATTTTTAAAGAGTTTTTATTTTGCCACAGATTCCATAACAACGGTATGAATTCGCAGCAAAGTTAGGAAGCGCCATGCAAAATATTTCCATATATCATAAAAAACGTACAGCTGATAAGCAGTTGAAGCTTTTCTTTGCCAGTCACAACTATTATGATTGTCTGCAGACAAGGTCTTTACTTTTACTATTTAAATTTATACAATTTTATTTTGAGAATCGGAAATTTTAGTCTTTAGTCATAATATTAGGTTATGACTATTTTTCAGTCACAATACTTTCTCTGACTAGGCATGTAACTGAAACTGTATACCAACATTATATTAATTTTTTTACTTTGATTACGAACCAATGCTATCACGTTTTTTATTTATTTATTTTTATAAATGTTTATTTAAATGCGTATACATAGTTACCTCTAAATAAATAGTAACTATAAGTACAATTTAAAATACACAGTCCCTCCTAGCTTTTCTTTGCCAGTCACAACTATTATTATTTATACCAAGATTAAAATTATTGCTTACGTAAATTTTTGACGATCTCTGAGAGATTTTGGCCATGTTTAGGCATATCTTTACTTGTAGCTTATTTGGACCATATGCAAACTGTAGCGAAGAATCCACACTTTTCGAGAATATAAATCGCATTTTTCAATTGTATTTGTGAATTTTTTGCAAAACTTTCAAAATTTTTTACGATCTTAGACGGTTTTTAGATGTTTTTTCAAATATTTATTGAACATAGTATACTTAAATATATAAATAAGTGGCAAAAAACCTTTATCAGAAATCCTTGAAGTTCTTTAAAAGCTTTTCGCATAAGCTGCATTTTGAGTGCGGTGATTTTGTTCTGTGAGTTTTTTTGAATTCTCTTTCGAAGTTGCTACCCCGCTAAACGTCTTTTACATGGCCTTTACACATGCAAGTGCAAGTTCGAAAAACTCAATACACTCAAACTTTTCTACTAATACACTTTTGGCTCAGCTATGAGAAAGACAGAGAAACGAATACAAATTGCTTTTTCGTTGATAATACGTACACAGAACTTGCATGCAAGTACTTACATGTCTAAACGCAGGGTTAAACCCTTTCGTCATTAAACACCAAAAAACCGTGCAACAAAGTCAACGTGCAAATGCCGTTATCATTTAATTTCAAATATTTAAATGGATTTTTAGCAGGGTAACCCATGCTCATATATTAATATAAAAAATAATCACCATATTTTTACTATTGCCAAAATCCCGGGATTATCGCGTAAAAATTCCGGTATTTGGCACTTAATAATCCCGTGTTTTCGGGATTTCGGGACTGGCAACCTTAGTATGTATGTGTGTGAGCTTTTTTTGTAAATATCGCTAATATGCTGCAATGTCGACATAACTCAAAATTTTTTACTTTTGAACTAATAATGCAGAATTATTCGTCATGTCGTTCTTCATATAGCTATATGGCCTTATTTCTCAATCAGTTGAAAAATAACGCCATATGGCGTTATTTCTCAATGCTTCAAATGCTATTGAGCAATAAGGCCATACTCAAAAAATTTACAATTGGGGAGTAAACCCATATATATTTTTTCATAAAATTTGTATTTTTCTTCATTCTTTTTGCTTTTTAACTACCCACCAAAGAAAGGGGTGTTATAAGTTTGTAGTGTGTCTGTGTGTCTGTACGACTCCACGTATAGACCAAATGGCTAGGACGATTTTGACTTAGTTTTTTCTGTTTGAAAGACGAATTGAACGAGAGTGTTCTTAGCTATGTTTGAATAAAATCGGCCCAGCCGTACAGAAAAATGTATCACATCTTTTCTGGATGTATATTGCTGAATCTGTGTCTTTGACGCGGTACCTCCCAAACGGCTACATCGATTTTAATTTAGTAAATTTTGTTGGAAAGGTGATTTGATCAAAAATGTTCTAACCTATGTTTGAAGAAAATTAATCCAGCCGTTTTGAAGTTATCACCTACTCTCTTCAGGAGCTTTTAAAAATTTTTATTTAATGTTATTATAATATACATACACAGATACATCCATAAATACATACATACCCAGGAAATAATTTTGGCCAACATGTCTAACATCTGAAAAAATCCAAAACTTTACCAGACAATCAGCCGAGTTGTATAAAATTCCCTCAGACATTTGACGGAGCAGTAGGCAGTTTTCTGATACGACGTTTCTGCACATTGTCTGAAATATTATCCGATTAATATCAGAATAGTCTGCACATTATCCGAAGGCAATTTAATTTCCTTTAAAGCATTTAACAGAGTAGTCTGCACATTTTCTGATCTACGTCTTACGACTTTTAGCAGTCACTTCTGCACATTGTCTGATTTTAGTTTTCGTTACAATTCTCATTTATCTCTTGAGTTTATACGCACAAATATTTGAGTTCTTAAACTTATAAAACATGCGTAAATGTTTTCTGATGAGCTGCCATAGGCAGCACAACAATGCATGTAGAATTTTAAGCATAATTTCTGATAAATTTCTAATTTTAGCTCCGACTTTTCTCTGATATTAATACGCCAGGACGTAAAACATATCAGATAAATCGGACAATTTTCTTATGTTTTGTAAGAAATTTTTCCGAAATTTATAAGACATGTCGAAAATTCCTTTAGAACTTCCCTAGCAAATTCGTCAGAATTCGTACAGAATTCTGTTAGACCTTTCGGACCGAAATCGGTAAAAATTTTTTGCTAGGTGCATACATAAATACTAGGGATGTAACGAATACCGATACCGATACCGATATATCGGCGATATTTCAGATTTTCCGATACATCGGTATCGGCGATATTTTACTGTCGATACGACGATACTTTTAAACATTTTTTCAGAGTTTTTTTCTGACAAATTATTTATTTTTTGTTAATTTTACCATGAACTAAACTCATTTCCTTATTTTTTAAATCTTATCAATATCAATTTTAAAAATTAATAATATTTTATACTATTATTTTGTAAAAAAAATTATTTATTTTTTGTTCATTTTACCATGAATTCAAATTCAGTTCGTTGTTTTTTAAATCTTATTCCAGCAAAAAAAAGACACTCCAAAGTAGTCATGAAAATGTAGAATTCGCGATCCGGAAGTATTGCAAATTTGGATCATTTTTAATTAGTGTTACATATCCTTGCCATTGCAAGAAGTTCTGTTTTTCGATTACCAATCACCGAATTGGAAGCGATGCTCGGACAAATTTCTTTTTCTGTGTTCTATAATGATTTTTCCTCAAGAAAAAAGGATAAAAAAGTACCCATTTTCACAATTTTTTTAATGCGAGTATGGCGAGAATTTTTTAAAATTATAAAGGAATTTAAATTTTTTTCCTGCTTTTCTACTAATTACACTATGCGATAAATAAAGACTTTTGGAAAAACACAAGAACTGGACAGTACAGGTTCGATTGTCCTACAATGGCGTAGTAAAACCCTTTACTCAGTTTGGCGAATTTGGTGACCAATTTTTTTTTATGGACCTCCAAATTTTCTAAAAATCAGTGGGGCCTCAAAAAACGGTGTCATCAGTATTTGGCCAACAGCTAATTCAAACTTTATAATACCGCTTAACTGTATATGGCAATAATGTAGCTAAGAGTCTGTTTAACAGATTTTTTTAACATTTCATGGCAAAAAAAATTTTTTCGTTAACTTTTTGTTCACAAAATTAAGGAAAAAATGTTTTCTCACTTTTTTCAGAATAATTTACAGGGACTTGTAATTTTTAACTAACAATATACTTATAGTTACGGTAGAGCTGAACAACTTTTGTGAACATATCAATACAATCTGCACGTATCTAGGCACTCTAATAGCTCACACAGACCACTTTTTACCTTAAAAATTTCAGTTTTTCACTATTTTTTTATGCAAAAAAAAATTTTTTTTTTGAAAACAGTTATTCAAGTGCATACTTCTTTGTTGTGTTTCACTAAGAAAAATAATATGTTCCTGTACTTTTTTTGAAAAAAAAAATTATTTTATTCACTTTTTTCAGTATAACTTGTAGGGATTCCAAATTTTTCATTACCATTATTTGGCAAAACAACAACAAACAATAAAAAATAGTAAATACTAAAATCAGCAACATAAGAAGTGGAACAATAACAAGGAAAGCAAAAAAAAAAATGCAATAAAAATATAGCCTAACTCGTAAAAAACGAAAACTTTTAAGGTAGAAATTAGTTTTTCTGGGCTGTTTAGGGTGCCCAGATAAATTCAGATTGTATTGACATGTTTACAAAAGTTGTTCAGCTTTACCGTAGCTATAACTTTGCCAAATATTGTTAATAAAAAATTACGAGTCCCTGTAAGTTATTCTGGAAAAAGTGAAAAAAAAATTTTTTCCCTTAATTTTTCAAAAAAGGTGCACAAAAAAATTTTTTGGCATAAAATGGTAATAAAATCTGTTTAGCGAACTCTTAGCTACATTATTGCCATATATAGTTAAGCCGTATCATCGAGTTTGAATTTTCTGTTGGCCAAAGGTGCATAAAACGAAATTGGTCACCAAATTCGCCAAGCTAAGTATAGGGTTTTACTACCCCGTGGTAGTACAATCGAATCTATACTGTCAAGTCCGTTTGTTTTTTTTGGACTGTTGCACTGTGTTATCTGCATATTTTTAATATAGATTTTTTGGAAGCAAAGAAAATGTAGGTCCTTAAAAAATACTCGCAATTTTTTATACTGGGTTAATATCAATTTTAAATATTAATAATCTCTTACACTGTAATTTTGTATAATAAAAAAATTGCACTTGAGTTTTGTTAATCTAAACTTTAAGTCAATTTCAATATTCGTATCGGTATCGGAATCGGTATCGGCGATATTTATTTTTAAGTATCGGTATCGGTATCGGATCGGCAAAACGGCGTATCGTTACATCCCTAATAAATACATACATACCTAATAAATACATACATACCCTGCAAACGTTTGCTATCGCAACTATCACTTAAGCGTAGTATGCAGCTCTGCCTGAAATTCAGGCTGCCATAAGAAGTATGTGTAAAAAAAAACTAACTGAAATTCAAGTTGGTAACTTTCTTAAAGAAATTTCCGTTTACTCGTTAGGTTAGGTTGAACAGGCTGCCGGTTTCTAACAACCGGCCCACTTGAGTCCTTTGGTCCCTTTGTGATGCCTGGGATGGATAGTAGGAAAATTCAGAGAGGTGTCCCTCCTATCCCAGAGGTTGGGTCGATGTTAAACCAACCCTTAATTCTGCCCTTTCTTATCTAACTGCTAAAGAATGCCTTAAAGAAGGCCTCGGCTCTTCCGTATAAAAGATAAGATACACATTCCACATTCGCTTCTATGAGAAGCGAGAAGAGAAGGAGTAGCATGTTTTTTTTTTTTTTTGCCAAAGTAAAAGAAATTCGTTTTGTTCAGCGTTGTCAACTTTTCAATTTCAAAAAGCACTGAAACAAATAAAATGACGAGTAGTATTTGAAAAAAAGTACTGAAATTTATTTTTCATTTTATTTAAATAAATTCTTATATTGAGTAATTTCAAAAATTTCTGACAAGATCCGGATTTTTACGCTGTCGAATTATAAGAAATTTTACATACATATATGTCTGTTCTACTCTTACATGCGCATCACATGGCGCAAAAATTACTTCTCTTACGACTATCAAGTATTAGCGTGGGCATTAGAGCGGGTCGATTTATTTTGCAAAATATCGTATAGCAGAAGCATCATCTACGGACAATTCTAGGAAATATTCGCGAAGGAACCATAGATCGAAAATGAATTCCTAGCCCGCGCAAGTCGACATAAATGTTTTTTATGGGCTAAAACATATAATACCAACAAAACAGATCTCCTTGGACTTCCGATTTTTATAAAATTTGGTACGAATAATGCCTCTGGCATTACTAGTTTTACTGAAAAATTTTGCACCATCTAATTTCTGGTACGCGAAATATAGCGATTAGAGAATAGAAAATTCAACAAAAATATACTGAACTGATTTTACAAAATTATGTATATATTTAAACCTACTTACCGTAGATGTTCTATTGTTGTGTCATATTAAAGATCACAAAATGCTCTTTAAAATGGCATATGTTATGATTTTATTTCTCAATCTTTAGAGGTCAAATTTTAGTGTGCTTTTTTCTCAAAAATCTAACGTCTTGTCATTTCCGATTTTTATAAAATTCGGTATAAATGATTCCTCTGATATACCTAGTATTAGTACTAATCCAAAATGTACTAATCCAAAATCCTAATGTACTTATCCAAAAACTTACTTACTTACCCTAGATATTCCATTGAGGGTCATATTAAAGGAAACAAAGTGGACTTTTCATATGTTATGCTATTATTTTGCAGTCTTCAGACCTCAAATTATGTAGACAGAAGATCAGTAAAAATTTACCTCTGAAGATTAAAAAATAAAATCGTAACAAGCAAATGTCATTTTAAAGTCCATTTTGTGCTCTTTAATATAAAACCACAGTAGAATATTTAGGGTAAGTAGTAGAAATTATTTTGAAATGTCGGCTTAAAAATTATTGTTGAATTTTTAAATTTTGAAGTCGCTATATATCGCGAACTAGAAAGTATATTGAGCCAAGATTTCGCGCTAATAGTAGTTACACCAGAGGCATCATCCGTACAAAATTTTATAAAACTCGGAAGGGGAAAATAAACCGATTTGTTTGTATTTATTTGTTTTCAACTATGTATATATAAAGCTAAATATTGATTTGCGCGTGCTAGGAACTCATTCCGACCCATGGTTTCTTGGAGAAAAATTTTCAGTATCGTCCGTAGATTGCGTTTTTGCTATACGATTTTTTCGGTTTTTCCCTTCATACAAATTGACCCGCTCTATTGGGCATCTTGGCTATTTTTGAGAAAATTTCGTTATATTTAAAACTAAATACCTTTAGAGCGCGTTATCAGGTAAGATAAAGAGAAAGACTGCAAAAAAATATGTTCAGGAAATATTTACATTAACAAAAAAATTTTTTTGATAAACAAATTTATTTGGGTTTAGTTAGTGCCACCGTCACAAAAAATGCACTAAAAATGGATTCAAAAAGCACCGAGCAGTATCTCTAAATACTTTTGCATTGAAAAGTTGAAAAGGCACTAAAAACAGTGCGAAAAGCATCGAGTTGACAACGCTGGGTTTATTCATTCAAAATGTTTTTTTATAAATAACATTCTCATATTCTTTTTTGCAAATAATTTATACATATATAAAGCTGAAATTTACACTCAAGAGACATCATATATGCTGGTATTATGCCGTTTATAATGGAGTTGATTAACTTATATGTACTTACCCTGGCGAAGCTATTCACATCTAAAACCTTCTTAATAAATACATTCGCATAAAAAATTCGTATAACATTAATTAAAATTAAAGAATCCGCTATAAAAATACAAAAATACCGAGATTAAAAAAATTTGCTTTTTAACAGACCTTCCTAGAAACCCTTCCAAATTACATTTTTAGAAGGTCTTTTGTCAGGCCTTCTAGAACTGGCAAACGGAAGACCTACCCCTCAATGACAACGTGTGTAAAAAAGATATGAGTATGGAATGGAGCGAGCAGGCCTTGTTTATCCAAAAGGAGTACAAAGGCCTTCTAGAAGGCATCCGTACTCCTTCCATTTCCCGCAGGGCTTTTAGATGACTATATTGAACTTACATGAATGTATGTATGCAGCGTTGCCATTTTGGTCATTTTTACATATATGTATATCGCACTTGCTTATGCTGACTTTAGACGACATGTATTTTACATCTGACTTGTCAAATTTCCCACTGCAAAAGTGATACATGCCGTGTGAAACATATGAAACATTGTCAGATGACATATACAGAAGCAAAGTCAGATGAAAAATTTTCAATTAGAGCGTGTTCTATTTTCATCTGACAAGGCGTCTGACATCAGCTGTATTAAATTATCAAAAGTGTTGTTTGGCTGAAAAAGCAAAGAGCGATTTATATATTTACGAAACTCAGCTGTTGTGAACACTCAGAAGTTATGTCAGATGTAATTGCACATGTACGTGTGAAAGCAAATATTATAAACCGTCTGTAAATTGACAATTTTGACAAACATGCGAAGTTACATATGTCTCACACACCTAACAAGCCATATGTAAAAAACATGTCGTCTAAAGTCAGCATTAAGACCAAGATTCTATTCTACATGACGAAGCGATTTATTCGCAGGAAAATCTGATAGAATTCTTCCAGATTTTCTTGTGAATGAAACAAGGTGTGTCGTGGGTGCCATAATATCACACAAAAAAATATTAAAAAAGAAATGTTTTGAAATATTTATGATATTTTAAAAATTTCGTCAACTAATTTACAATAATATACATTCATAGTACAGCTATATTAAGCATATTACAAATTAATATAGCATACATTGCTGTTTTTAGCAACTACACCAAAAACTGCAACTCTGATCGGATAGATAATATTAGTTTAAGAAAATGTTCAAACAATTTGCAAATCGAACAGACTTGTCAACAAATCTGTCACACATATTCACTTAAGGCCTATGGCTGAGTGGTAGCGATGCTAGCCTGTCAGTCGTGGGTTCGATTCCCGCCGTAGACCCTGAGTGTTTTCCGCAGTCAAGGTAATCGCTTCGCGGTTTGTGTTTGTTTATTATAAAAAAAAACTATCATACTTTTTGAACACGCATAAGTTTTTTGACAGATCTACTGACTAATGGCGTTTTCTTTTCTTGAAAAAATATAACACTTTTTTATTTTTTATTAGATATGTAAATCGGAATTCAGCATTTTTTTAAAGCAAAACTTTACTTTCATAAGAGATGGTACAATAATTTCTAACAAGTTCGCTTCATTGAAAAATTATTATACATATTGCAATTTTTTATTAAAAAGTGATTGCTTGCATTTTTTGTAGAAAAGGAAACGCCAATATTGCTGCGTTATTTTGAAGGCTTTTTTTGCCTTATTGCTAAGGTATTTATTGCTAGTCAACACGGGGTTAGGTTTTTGTTATTTTTATTGCATACATATTTTATAAACTATTTTTAACTTTCACATTTTGGTTATTGTTTCTCATGTATACAATAAATTTTTTTAACATTTTGGTTAAAAAAATTTTTTGGTCGTGGCAAAACTGTATGTATGAATAAATAAAAAAATAAAATAACAATTTACAAAGAGCAAGGCGAATTAATACCAGGTGAACTCATCAGCGCATATGATCATCAGCTGTTCGTAGGCGAATTGGGCTGCTTACACCCAATTTGTCAAAATCTATTTGTTTTTTCTAATGTTTGTTTACATTTTACTGAGCGCCATTGCATTTAAGTGGAAAAATATATAAAAGCGTGTGCGAAAAACTAATTTGTGTTTTGTTAAAAAAGATAATTTGTACGTACAGTGAAAAACAAAACTTAAATATAATTAAATATATACATAAGTATCTGTGTAAAAAAGTAAAGACTAAATATGCGAATTTGTGTAGTGTGTAAAACAAAATATCCAAAGAGAGTTGGATCTTTGTTCCGCGTTCCCACATATGAGGAAAGCAGGAATAAATAGAGTCAAGTTTGTGGTGTTAGTTTGCCACAATCCGCTCACATCTGCAGTGATCACTTTTTATCCACAAGTATTATACATGTTGGAAAAAGAATATCTCTCCGATAATATACGGGTAGATTCTGTGACAGGGTAAGTATCATTCTTACAAATTTTTAATAAAAGCAATATGTATACACAAAGTAATGCATGTTATAATCTACTTTTTAGAGTTGACAACTTATGCCAGTCAATGGAATGGCTTTCAGGTGGTACTACAACAAACACAGGCTTGTACACAAACAATTGTGGTACAAACATGAACCAAAAAGTCGGTTACAAGGAAGGGGAAACTCAAACCGAAATTCATTGGAAAGGGGGAGGAACGCAAACTGAGTAAGTGTATGTAGATTTAGCACACAAATTTGGAATCCCGCTCAAGTCAGTATATAGTTATATAATAAGAACTCAAACTGAGTAGTGTTTAAAAATTTTATGTAACTATAACAGTGTGTGTATGTAGATTTAGTTAACTTAGACTTACATAGTTATAAAATTCGGAATTCCACTCTAGTCAGTATACATATACTTATATAACAACAATAGCAAAAAAGGTAAAAAAGACCATAATCGGTAGTGTTGTTTTTAAATGCCAACTCGCTCAGGCAAATGCTGCAGCCGACGCATTGCGCAAAATATTTACAGACGGACAGGTAAGAAAACTTATGTCGCCGGGGAGAATAAATTGGCGATGGAAAGACATATATAGTGCCGTATGTCTACATGCAGCAGGTCCCAGGGCTTACAATCACCTTTACAGAAAAGGTTTTCCGCTACCTCACCGATCAACATTACAGCGTTGGTGTGTAATGATCAATATGACCAAAGGTATTCTTTATTCATCGATCGAATTTATGAGAACCACCAGCGACTTAGCTCACGAAGGAAAAATTTGTATTCTCGTCTTCGATGAAATGAAGGTAGCGGAAACGTATGAATACGACACTCTTGCGGATGTAGTAAAGAAACCTGCGGCCTATGTACAGGTAATAATGGCTCGTGGCCTGAGAAAGTCATGGAAGCTGCCGGTTTTTTATGGTTTTGACTGGTTAGTTACAAAAGGTCTATTGACCAATATAATAATAGCACTCCATAATGCGGGATTTACTGTAGTGGCCATAGTCTGTGATATGGGGCCTAAAAATCTTAGGTTGTGGAAAGAGTTAGGTGTTACCACATGTAAGTAATTCTATATCAAACAATAAACAACAACACATAACATCTTACACAGTACCAAGACATAACACAACTTCACACACTACACAACTTCGAGGACAAATCATATTGATATTAAATTGAATGTTTTGCTATTGTTTAATGCCTAACTCCAACGGATGGAATTATAAAGACGGGTAATTACTGTAAATAACGTTTGCTTTTCTCTTTAAGATGTAATATTAAGATTTTTTTATGGTTTTAGATATGGATATCGGTGATATACTAATTAATATATTTATTATATAATATTAATTAATATTAACTATTATAATAATTAATATTAATTAAAATAGTTAATATTAATTATAAAGCCGTTAATATTACTATTAGACGTATATGATTTTTAATATTAAGAACGGTGGTGGAAAGAAATGAAAATAATTTGCAAGACATATTGCTAGTTACTTTTAAACACAAAAAAAATTATTGTTTATAATTTCATAACTAATCGTTTTCACAATGTTCTTTAGATAACCCTTGGTTTCCTAGTCCTATTTCTGACCTGCTAAAATTAGTTCGTAACTATTTTTTAGATACCGGATTGATGTTTGGAGACACATTGGTGACTACTCGAGCTATCGCTGATTTGTTGGCACTTACTTCAAAATCTGACATGTCAATTACATTCAAATTGACTAATGAACATCTTACGGTTAAAGGTGAAGGTAAGTCTTTAATAGATTTGAAAAATATAATGTTATAAACTTGAAAAACTTCCAGGAAGACAAAAAGTGAAGTTAGCGGCACAACTTTTTTCAAGCACGACTGCTAATGCCATCAGAAGATGTTACTCCCTAGGAATGGACTTGTACAGCCCCACCGAGACGGCCGATTTTATCCAGCTGATAAACGATTGGTTCGACGTGCTTAGTTCAACACTAAATAATTTTAAATACCCTGGTAAGGTAAGTTATCTTTAATTATTACACTTTTTCGTTGCCATTAGAAGCAAAGGTGGTCTAAATGGTCCTCCATCCCCAAGGGACTTTAAATTTAGACTGCGAAAGTATATTCTAGGTAAATATTTAACAAGTTCATGTTTTCTAATTAATGATATTTTATACACCTTAAGCCAGAAATACTGAACACTTAGATGGCAAGGGAAACGCCGAGAATGACTCAACAGATTGGATAAACTCTTCCCTAGACGCAAGTGTACTACATGGAACGGAAGGAGAGGGAGCACAGGATATTTCTGGCGTTGAAGAGCATTCGCCGGATACTATTGATGATGAACTTGATGAGCTCGTTGAATCGAATTTCGAAGACATAGGTGTTCTTCAAGAGGATGCACTAGAATACGTTTCTGGTTATATAATCAAGAAGCTCAATCTTGAGGAATACGAGTGTCATACAGATTCGTTTTCATGGGTTGATCAAGTGTTAAAATGCTCCCTAAAGAAGCCCAATGAAAGTTTCCTGACGGATGTCAAAAAACTTGAAACCATATTTGGCCAAGTAAATGGCAAAAATATAACCCATTGCCGACGACTTCAGCAGCATCTTCTTCACCGTAGCCAACGTATAATGCTTCCTGAAAAAATTAAACGCTTCTTTTTCAAATGTCGCATTCACTTTCGCGTGCGAGATTTGAACAAAAGGCAAAGTAGCGATTGATGGGGTTCAAAAAAATTTTTTAAATAAATATTTAAGCATTACCTTAACATCCATGGTAAGTACCACATAGGTTTTTTAACAAAATTTCAAAATTACCATTAATTTTGTTTTTGCAGTCTTCAATTTTGTTTATGCCGTAAAGTCATCTCTTTGACCTAGACAGCTAAGGCGTCATTTTTTAAAGGTAAAAAGTACAAAGCTTTGTAATATATTTATACCATCATATACAAGCATTTGTATTTTCAGTTATATCTTTTGTTTTTTAAACTTTGTTTGGAAGTTACCGGCAACCTCACCAGGATAACTACCTTGACGTGGTGTGGCAGCTTACGTACAGGCTGGGGTCTCTGCTTTCTACTCAGGAACTTTGATGACTCGTCTCTCGTAGAAAACCTAAGTAGAAGACAGATGGCTCAAAAGCCTGTATACAAAAGGTTATCCAACCCCATTATTAATTAACAATTTTTGTACTTTTTAATTCAAAAATTTGCTTTTTTATTTTATTGTAAAGAAATTCACAATATTAATTTAAAATTTCGCTATTTTTTAATTTAAAAATTAGTTTTTTATTTGAGTTAGGTTCTTTGGCGTTTCAGGTAACGATATCTGAAGCCATCTTTATGGCAAATGCATGATACACTTTATGACGGTTTAAGTCAGACTTCCCCGAACAAAATAGACTTTATTAAAAGAAAAACAAATCGGTAAAATTCTCATCAATGTTAAGGCTTGTTTCTGATATTGAAATATCTCGCGATAGATACGAATTGTTTCTGTAGGCTTTCAGATTCTTTACAGTTTTTCCGAATTTCATTAAAGTTAAAGTTTTCAAGGCTTAGACTATTTTCTTAGAATTTTTTTTGATACAAAACAATAAAAAACGTAAATAATGATATAAACACAATTGGGACGAACATCGAACAGTTCGACGAACTTACACTGTAAAGAATAACAAAATCTCAGAAAATTAGATAAAAATTGCTAACATCGCAGAAATTGCAATGTCTAGTAAACGCTTTTGTTTAATTTTGATGTCGTAATATAATCACACCACTTAAAAGGGACATTTTTTGATATTTTTTAATTAAAAACAAAAATTCAAATAGTTTGTCGTCGTTCGACGACATAAGAAATATTAGCTGTGTTCGTTTACTCGAAACTTTTACTACTTTTACTACAATTGGAAAAATTTGTTTACTTTTTGTATTGAAAACTTCCAGCTGTAGTAAAAATAGTAAATTGTAGTAAGTAAACGAACAGGCATATAAATAAACCTATCGCAAGTACGTTACGCACGGTAACTTTCGCCCAACGTACTGATTGTGTGTATTTTCATACACACAAATGTTTTATTTCCTACGACGAATATTCGCAACGAAAAATTCGTCGTTCGTCCCAGTTATGTTTATAGCATGTAATTTTTCTAATAAATTTTCTAATTTGTTAGCATCGTTCGTATGCGAACAAAGTTTTTTTATTTTCTTTTTTGATATTTGTTGATGTTCTTGTTCCGGTTCTTGATCTTTGGTCAATGTAAAATTTTCGATAAGTTTCCGCTTTACCGACTTTAAACCTTTTACCATGTCGCTACAACCATTTCGAGTATTGGTATTGCAGTTATTGGTAAAGATATCGGTATGACTTTTTGCAACAGCAGTAAAACCTCATTCCTCTTCCTTTTGAGGTTGCATTAGATTTAAATGCTTGCCAATAGTTGAAGCATTTAATAAACCTTCACATTTTTGCTTCTTATAAAATTGCGCCATCATAACATTTGACTTTGATTCGCTATTTTCTGAACCATAGTCATCATCGTCATTATCGTCGTCATTGTCATCGCAATCAGAGCTGTCGCTACTACTTTCGGAAGAATCAAAACCACTGCTACTGGTTGAAGGACAGGAATCTGAGAAAGAAGTATCATCATTATCTTGATCGTCACCCTCGTTATTCTGTTCGTCGCCACTATCACTTGAAGAGCTCGATGATGATAAATTTGATAGAGTTGTCTTACGATTTTAAGATTTTTTAATAAAGTTTCTTGATAAGCGCTTAACTCTTGCTTAATGTTCTTCGGCATTTGCTTTTTCTGGAAGTTTTACCATGGTCGCTGCTGTTGATGATGCTACAGATTCCAGTACGTTTGTTTCTACTTTGATGGGTGTCAATTTAGTGCCACCCTTATTCCGTGGAACAGTCCATCCTTTTTCGTGCGATGTATCTGGTGTGGTATTTGTTGTATTACTTGGGTTTACTTTAGGAAATGGTGGCAAATTTGCAACTTTTTGCACTAAAAAATAAAAAAGAGTTCAACATGCGAACAAATTACGCGCAACTTGGCTGAAACTTACAGACTTTTAGTCAGCACCATCTAACAATCTGCACAAGTATGTATATCAGCCGTAGCATTCAGTGAACGACCTTTTTTATACAGTTTACACTCCTGTATCAAAAAGCCAGCTTCCACTGCTGTTTAATACTTCCATTTGTTCTTGACACAATTTCACTGCTTCTTCAGCTGCCATAGGCGAATCCTGGTAGTTTTTTGTCATTACCACCCTTAATTTCTTCATAGCGACGTTTCGTAGCTGCCAGCGAGTATGGTGTAATACCTGTAACACGGGATGGTATTAGCCCAGCCCGTTTACGTGTCATAACCAATTCTACCATTTACGAGCCATAACCAATTCTACAATTTCACAGACTACACAATTCTTTAATACCACACAACTTTTTCTTTTGTATTTTGGTCTGCTGTTTTTGACAGATTAGGTTTTTCAAAATGCCCGAATAGCATGTTGTTTTTGCATTGTTGTACTTGTTTTAATGACGAGTTTACCTGGTACTGAATTTGCCTTGACAAAGAGCTGATTCCGTACGGAAAGAGCGTTCATTTTCGCTCTTTGCTTAAGCAAATGACAATTGAGAGAACTTGACGAAACTTTTTCTTAAGTACATTATAGTTTGGAACATGGTAGAATAATATAATAGGTAGCCGCATAACCAATACAAATGTACATTTTGGGATAGAAAATGACAAACATTAATAGAGGATATGTGTGTGTTTGGATATTAAGTTCAAGTTAATGTTAAGTGTAGACCGCTCAAGTTAATGCTTTTTTAGATTATAACATAATTGTTAGTGCAATTGTTTTAACAACGCAGTCATAACTTCAAGTTACAACAGCATTTCAAGTTAGGTGGAGACGTAGGTTACGCCGGCGAACGACGAACAAATCAGTACCAAGTGACCATGTTTGGTTTTAGTTTTCAAGTTTTGTAGTAAATAAAGTTACTTTTTACTTTAATTATTGTTTAATTTTTATTTTATAGCATTTTAAATAAATATAGATAATAATTAACTATAATAATTGGTGTTAGTTGTGTTTTTGTTAATGTTAAATTTTTCAAGTATGTATTATTTTTTTAATATGGTCACACTTTGCACACACAGTAAACAACTTTCTCCATTATAACAGCTGTTACGTTTTCGTCGTTATTGTGTTTCATACGACGAGTTCACACGGCGAATTTTTATCGACGAATTCGTCGTGTTGGACGAAATTCGTCGTTCGTCCCAGTTGTTATCCTAGCATAAGCTAGCTTAAGCCAATACATGCATATTATAGTTAGGCCTTTAACAAATTAGTGTGTCGCTTTTGTTACATTTTGCATAATCTTATAATTTACTCTTCAGTGACTTCTTCGAGGTTTTCGCTGAAATTAAAATTTTGTAGAAGGAAGCTTAAAATTCGACACTAATATATTTGTTTCTGTAAAATTTGCCAAATAGCATTTAGATGTGTTAAAGAAGCCACGTTTTAGAAAATGTATCAGAAATTGCACTTCCAAATCTTGGCAGGGTACATATATACATACATACATAAGTCCGTTCGAAGGCCGGCTATGTGGAAAACTTTCCTCAGCGACGCCGCTTTTCAATATACTGAGAAGAGATAATCCTTCAGCGCGGCAAAAGGCCGGTTGTGCAAAAATCGTTAATCAGCGAAGCCGCTTTTCGATATACCGGGAGGAAAAAATCCGTTGAGCCCGGCCGAAGGCCGTCTCTCCAAAAAACTTTACTTAGCGAAGCCGGTTTTCGATATACCAAGAGGAAAAAACCCTTAAGGCCGGTCGAAGGCCGGCTATGCAGATGACTTTGCTCAGCGAAGCCGCTTTCCAAAATAACGAGAGGAAAACCCCCTTAAGCCCACCGAAGGCCGGCTATGCAGAAAACCTTATTCAGCGAAGCCGCTTTTCGATATACCAAGAGGATAAAATTCTTCCTCAAGTATGCCCGAAAGCAGATTATATTGGCAAGAACAAATATTTATGTGCACACTAAATATGAATTTAAAAAATATATAACAATGTAATTGAGAAATAAGACCATAATATGGTCTTACTTCTCAATTGATTGAAATATAAGGCCATATGGCCTTATTGCACATGGTTTTATTGCACTGCACCTAAATATCTTGTATATGCAACTCTTAAGAGAAAAATGAAATTTTCTTTCTCCATTAAGTTGTATGTATGTAAGTAGAAAACTTTGAACTCGTTTTTTGTAAAACTAGGTTTTTTGAGTTCTGTCGACGTTGCAGCAAATGAGCGATATGTAAACCTCTCATAACTTAAGGACGGCTTAACCGATCGGAATCAAATTGACGAGATTTAAAAGATATCGACCTCATTTAGGTTTCGTGATATAATGAACCGATTCGGTTGAGCAGATTTTGAGAATTTTCAAAAATAAAATTTGCGATAAAAAGTTCGTTTCAAATAAATTCTAAGCTACTAAACCGATCGAATCAAAAATCTAATCATCTCTCAAACTCATAAAACAATGTCGACTGTTGAGTGGTTCTAGAGATATCGTTGTCGAAAATTTTCGGAAACCCCTTTATTTTAACAACTCTAAAAGTTCTTTTCATATTGATTTTTAGAATGCATTTACTTTTTTGGACTTGCAAAACTGCCCCAAATACAGCAGATTTCATCTTAGTCGGATAAGTGGCTCGAGAGATATCGCGGTGGAAATTAAAAAAGGATTATGTATATATATATTTTTTTTTTACTCTAAAAATTTATGGATTTTTCAGGGCTTTGAGATTGAACTTAGCGCGAAATTCCAGGGATGACCTGCAAAGTCAACCGTATCCCATATTTTTTAATTTAATAATGTATACAAAATTTACATAACGCACTTTTTCTTTACCTATACAGTACATTCTTTTAAAACATATATATGTATATAAGTATCTTTTTTCTTATAAGTGTGTATTGAATAAAGCATATATGTAATATTTTTTATAAAAAGTAAGACAAATTAATAGTATGTTCCCACCAGCTTGATTTCGACAAATCATGGTGATTTGAGCAAATTATGTTGATTTATAAATGATTTGCCATACATTTTGCATACGACCAAATTACCGCAATGTAGGTGATTTATTTTAAATTATGTCGAAAATACTCTTTTTCGAACTGGATTTATCTATGCAACCCTGTGTTGTTTTTAAAATTACAAACTCCATCCATGGGTCATCCATCAATTGTGATTGACAATTTCGAAATAATGGCATTAAAGAATATTTAATTAATTTTAAATGTCAAAAAATTCAATTACAGCTGCAGCGCACACCTTATAAAGTAAGTACATCATTTGACTACGAAAATTCGAACACCAAATCTTTCACAAGCTCGGTGGAAACACTTCGAAGTAATTTACCTATATCTACATATGTAATTTAAAGTTGGTGGAAACATACTATAAGTTCGATAGTTAAAATCTTTTTATGATATATACGAAACAATTCATATAAAAAACTAACTTAAAAAGCTCAAACAAAAGATAAACAAAAAAAAAAATAATTCAGTTTGCACTTTAAAAATTTCTTATATAAAATCTTTTTTCGTATCATTTATCATCTTTGGTGTTTGAAAAAAATGTCTTGCATCATCGGGTCTTTTCTTATATAAGATTTTCTTTTATAGAATATTTTTTCTATGGAAAGTACAGAAAAAGACACGGTGTTTTTGGTCGGTTTTTTCTTATATGCGATGTGCTTATATCCGGTATCTACTGTATTCATCTCTTGAGAAATGCGTGTTAAAATTTTTACCAAAACTCTAAATGCTTTTTCCCCAAAGTATATTTTTTGAGTTATGGTTTTTTTCTTTTTTGTAAATCAAGAAATCAAGAAACCCAACTGCGTAAAAAAACTAAAAATAACAAAAAACACAGTGAATTTTGCTACCAGGGGCCATTATTAAGAAGATCGATTTTTCATACTTCCCGACTGTAAAAGTCACTATGTTCCCCACTACTGGACTTTTTTTTATTTCGATTTTTTGTAACGTGCTTTTTCCCAAATTAATATTTTACTTTTTAAGTAAAATATTAAAGGTTTATTAAAATACATTAAAATTGATTATGGAGGGATATTAGCTAGTTCCTATGCCCTAATGCAAATCGTCAGGGAACCTTTACCTTTTTGTTTCTCCTTATATATTTTTATAAAAAGAACTTAGTAAATATGATCGTTAAGCTTTGTTTTTAAAAATGAAATGATTTTTTTTAGTTATTTTTCCTGTTTTCTTGAGATCTCCTTTTTATGTCCCTTTTATTTTGCAGATCCCCTTTTTGTGTTTTTTTTTTGAAAAGTTTCAACGGTAGCCCTGCATATATTAAAGCTGAATATGGATCTGTCTAGCACCCACTTAATATAACTTTTTTTTCGGTAGTATGTATCGCTATCGAAAATAAATAATTCTGGCAAAAAAAAAAAACCGACTTCAGTACAAAGAGCAATATACTTGATGGCCTTTAATATAAACAGTTTTGAAAATCGGTATGCAAATGGAGGAATTGTGCACTAATAAATATTTTGGTGGTGGCGTGGAAGACTTGCCCCACCGATTTTCGTAGAAACATTATGCGACCAAACTCTAAGCAAAACATTCCAAACAAAAAAAAAAGAACTTTGGAAGTCGGCCCATAAATGGAGGAGCTATGCGATAAGCAATATTTCTGGGGAAGGGGGAAAAATTAGGGTACCAACCTACAAGGGGGTTTCCAGCAAATTTCCCAACTGAAATTTAAAAAAAAACTATGGAACAAAACTGTATCAAACCCTTTCACACAAAAAAACTATTTGGAAAATCGGTTCACAAATGACAAAGTTTTGCATGGGTGGGGGGAGTAAGGTTCCCCTCCAATTTTCGAAAAGAATTGTGGGGCTAAACTACTAGCGAACCCTTGCACCAACACAAGAAATTTCCCCTCCAATTTTCGAAAAGAATTCTTGGGCCAAACTGCTAGAAAACCCTTTCAAACAAAACTTATGGATTGGGGGGAGCAAATTTGTCCCTCCGATTTTCGGCAAAAAAATTTTGAGACCAATTTCTATCAAACCCTTTAAAAAACAAGAATTTTGAAAATCGGTCACAAATGATATAGTTATTGATTTGGGGACGGGGGGAGCGAAATTTCCGCTCCCATTTTCAAGAAGAATTATTGGGTCAAACTGCTAGCAAACCCTTTCAAACAAAAATAATTTTGCAAATCAGTTCACAAATGACAGAGTTATGGAATGGGGGGGGGGGGGGGGGGTAGCAAATTTCCCTCTCTGGTTTTCGACAAATAAATTTTGGGACCATTTTTTGTCAAACCTTTTCAAACAAAACAAGAATTTTAAAAATCGGTTCACAAATGACAGATTTATGCATGGGCGGAGCAAATTTCCCCTCCGATTTTTGACAAAAGATTTTGGGACCAATTTTCGTCAAACCCTTTCAAATAAAACAAGAATTTTGAAAATCGGTGCACAAATGACAGAGTTATGCATGGGGGGAAACATATTATGGGACCAAAAAAAGAATTTTAAAAATCGTTTCACAAATGACAGAGTTATGCGTGTACAAAAATAAAAAACGCAAAAAATAGAACATACACACGAATTGATAACCTCCTTCTTTTTTGAAGTCGGTTAAAAAGTACTGCCCTGAAGCAAGCCAGGGGTAATTGTCTCCAAGTCACCACTTTTGTCGACAAGTTTGATGACTTTTTGGTGACATTGTCAACGAATCTTATACACTTTTTATTTTGCTGAAAGCTAGGTATAAAACGATTTTTTATATGCTTAATTTACAAAACCTATTGTATCTTTGTATCGAGTGTAATATTGTATTGAATACAATAGTGTAAAGTTGTTGCTGATAATTTTCATATTAAAATTAGTGTATTCAATACACTTTTATTTCATATGTTTTGAAAAAGTCGTATTTATTACGATACTCAGACAGCATTTGCATGTACTCCCTGAGAGTATTTGTATGTATCTTGTTCTTCCTTTGTCCATCAATACAATATTACAATCAGATACAAATTACACTAGGTGTTCACAAACAAATAAACAAAAAGAGTATTTGATACAAGAACGACGACACAAATTGTTGTGAATTAAGCAATGGTCTTATTTTGCTATGCTAAAAATATATGCGGCTGCACGGAAAACTAAAAATTTTCATAAAAAATCTAATTTAATTGCCTCAGCTAGTAGAAAGTTTTATATGTGTTGACTAGATTCATTAAAAGGACTAGTGAATCTCTGGTACCAATGACAAGCACATGTTAAATATCGAAAGCACAAAACATTGGCTGGGGTACAATCCCAGCAAAAATATTCGTATACCGGAAGCAGGTTTGTAAGGGAGAGATTTCGGTACTCTCCCTTACTAACCTGCTTCCGTATTACATGATTTTTGTATGGGATGTCCCACTTGGTAGGTCTGGAGGCATGAGCTTCTTTTTGCGCATCTTAGATGCATTAACCTCATGTCTTTTTTATATGTATATAGTTTAAAAAAAATGTTGCTCTTTATATCACAATTTCACCCACACTTGGATAAATTTGTTATTTGAAATTATTTAAGTTGTTTTTATATTTATTTATGTATTAAGTGGTACAAACACAATTGGAAATTATATACACTACAATTTACTTTTATTAAATACTTTTTGCTCGCGTATTGAATCAGGAATCGATCCCAATGCGGAGATGGTAGGCTAGAACACTAACCACTAAGCTATCGAGGCATATTTATTTTCATACACAATTCAATGGAAGAATAAAAAAAATCAAACTACGAATCAAAAATCACACTCGCATTCATATTTGTACCCACGTAAGCGAGAGATGATGCACTATAAAATAGTTTGAGTTGAATAAAAAACTTTGTGTTTAAAAGACATGAAAACACATAATTAGCCGACCAAATTCATCGTGTGTGTGGTAAGTTTTTTCGCTCGCTTACTTGCATTCTCATAAGGCAGAGGGGATGCAATGTGTGCGTTTCCGCATCTCCGAACCACTTCTAATTAATATACCTGCTTCCTTGTACCAAATTTATTTTTGCTGGGATTAGTCAGTAGTACTGGTGACAAAGTCCATAGTCAATCAGTACAATTTAACTATCGACATTTCCTGCAGGGTTACTATGTACATACATTAGGGATGATAAAGTTGGTACAATTGTACTTTTTTTGGTACTATTGAAACCAAAAAAGTACAATGGTACTCCCGGGACTCATTTGGCACTATTTAAAAATTTTCCCAACTTGTTGGGTAGAATCCATTGATTATCCAATAATCAATGGATTCTACATTAGCCCTTAACTTAATTCTCTCTTAAGTCTACTTAGGCGGCTATTTCGTGAGTGGATTTGTGTACTTATTTAAGGAGAATACATAACAGGTGGTCTTGAGAGAACAGCTTATAATATTTGCTTTTTATTGTTCAAGCCAAATATCAACAGCGATGCTGATGGAGTAGCTTAATGTCAAACTCCATATTCTATAAACGTATCATTGGTTTTCTTGAATAGTGCCGTATGTCTTAAAACTGATCTTTTCAGTAGAGCAAAACCAAAATATTTCTGAAATTGTGTCCACGGCATGAACATCTTTGATTTTTTAACACTCGGCATATATTTGCCAAAATAACTTTGTGTAAAATTTTCAGAAAAATAACGCACGAACGAGATCCTAGCAAGGTTGCATAAAACCGTATATGTCGACATAAATATCATTTACTAAGCAAAATTGAAGAAAATATTTAGAAAGATATCAAAATGTGTTTAGATACTAACATCGTATCTCTGCATGTGTGTTTAAATAATCCATCACACAGGAATCAATATAGAAGTCAGGTTGGTGGGCATGAAAAATATCGAGACTAATCCATGATATCCCGAAAATTTTTACTCTCATGGAAAGAGCGCTTAAAATAGAGCTATTTCGCATTAATAACTTAAATTTATTCGAGAAACCACAGAAATGTTCGATTTAAAATTTTACTACAAGAAATGGCTTGTTTGTCCATTGTGAACGAATTGCGAGAACATCGAAGTCTGTACTCACACCCATTCTTCTTTCCTTTCTCTTTATACTGAAGACTTTGCAAAGTAAACTTTGCTAGTGCGAAAGGCCACAAAGCCATATTTGATCTTTGACACAATGTGCAGATAAAATCAATCAAAATCGAGTGGCGCACTTAGTTACAACAATTCAAAAAGATTTTAGTACTATTTGAGCTGAAAAAGTACTATTTTAGAAGTTCATTGGTACGAAATGAATTATTTCATTTATCATCCCTGACATACATACATATTAATATGATGTTGCTGTATCATCACTTCCAATAATGGTTATTTATATGTGTAAGCCATATGAAATTTAACACTTGGTACTCCTCACGCTATTATTGCACGCAATTCGTGAGCACACGCATGGTTCGGTTGAGTTTTTGAAGATTAATAAATTAATTTAAAAACCGAAAAAATTGATTTGTCTTGTGCAGCTGCTAGCAGTATCTATTAGATACTAAAAATATTAGATAATGGGTATTATGATGAATAAAAAAAGTATTTGCTTTTTACATTCAATAACTTTTTTTATATTCAATAACTTCCAGAATTTCATGGTTTAAAACAAATTTTTAAGTAAAAAGCATACTTTTTTTTTATTCATACTACCCAATATCTAATACTTTTTAAACAAGTACATCTACACACAAAATAATAATGTGTGTGGGTGGGTGAATTCTTTTTGTCTAAAAGCGACTAGAAAAACTAGAACTTTGATGTCTCTCGGCGGGAGCTAGTTTTTGATTTTAGAGCCATAGTTTCTTAGCGTAATTTTAATTCTGCATAGATTTCGTTTTTGCTAGACGCCTTTCCCTTGTTTCCTCACCCGAACGATTTGACCTACCATAATGTGCAGTTTTTATTGCTGAACACAACCAAAAACGACGGCAGAATAATTAAACGTCCACAATTTTTACACTAAACCCTAAAACGCGTTAAAGAATTTTTTGCAGAAAACTATAAAACGCCAAATCTAGCATTTTATACATACATACATAAAATTATTTTTTAATATGTACTAAATTTACACCAGAGCGAAATCTGGTAGATTTCAATTGAAATCTATTTCGAAATCAATACCGCTTACACAAGGCTTTTTTGACATATATCACGATTTCGTTTCCATACCAGAGATAGTTGCTTGACCTTTTTTATTTTAAAATGTCAAACTGCATAGAAAAAAAGATCCCTCAAATGCAAAACAACTACTGCGCACACCTTATAAAGCATATATTGTGGACCAGCGTAGTATTTTTTAGTACTATATGAGCAAAACCACGGTTGTATAGAAACTAGATTTAGCTCAAAATCTCGTAAGTACTAGATTTCGTTCTGATGTAAATGCACTATAACCTTTTCTAATTTTGCTCAATAGAGATAATTTACATTAAGCGTGATGTCGCTTGCGACAAAGTCTTGCAACACCTCAGCGGAAAAAGCAGTCATTGATTACATACATGTGTAACAGAGCGACAAAAGCTAAAATCGGTATATAAAAGTAGCACTAAAATTTTTCTGATATTTTTATATATAAAGTTCGACAAATGCTATAACGAAAAATTTGCTCGTCAAGGCGTCCTGTAATGAAATATATAATGGCGGCACTCAGTGTTTGGTGGAAATGGTTTTGTAAAATCCAACAAGAAAATTCACAGAGTTGCAGTTATTTTCCGTAAAAGAAAGCTACGATATTTAGCATTTGCTCTTTCGCAAGACCATTTCTAAAATAATACACTGAATTCCGCCAGTGTATTATTTTAGAAACAAAACAGTGCATTCCTTTAAAATAAAGAAGGTAATCTGATCAGACACAATAAACAAACATTGATTACCACGTATATTATTACCACATCTGCATAAGAAGGAATGTATTGTTTGTGATCGTAACAATTTTGGCATTTTCCTTATTAACATCCTGTTTAAAAATCCGTTATATCTCTTTGCCATCATATCGCCTACAAACTTTGCAATTTTTATTTCTAAACGCAGTTGAACGCGTACATGAGAAGATCGAGTAAATAAAATTAATATGACATCGAGTATCGAATGTTAAATTCGTATTATGAGTTGGCAGCACTATCGAAAATTTCGTTATATAATGAATTTTCAATCGAACACAATTTTGCTTTTAAATTTTTTCTTTTATAGATTTGTAAACAACAATATTTATTTACAGTGCCAGCTGATAAATACTTATTATTGTGAGCAATCCAAATAATAAAGAATCGCAATAGCGTCATTTTTATCGAATGTGAGCCTTAATACAAAATGAAAATTCGTTCTATAAGTTAATTCGACCACAATCGAAAATAGAATAGGCACCTGTGTATGTAAGGTCTACGATACATCATCGATGCATGACGACCAGAGGTCCAATTCGTGTGGCTGACAGCCGCTGGCATCATTTTGATTGATTAAGCCGCCGCCGATGGAGCGCACGGTGGGGCAAAATGTACCGAAAGTGACTCTTAATTGAAATCTGAAAATTAAGTTTTTTAAATAAAATTTATTACCGAATAAAAATAGACAAAATTAGATGTCACTAGCCGTAAAAATCATCATAAAATGTCAAACGTTTTTTTTTTGTATTGCGCTGTCAAAGTTGAACTTTTCTTCGCGTTATTGAAAAAATTAAAAAATAAAATTTAGTATACTTATTAAGTAGCTCTTTAAGAAATTTATTATTCGACATATTGTCATTATTTTATTTTAAATGAAATTTATTTGCTGGTGTTTAAGCATTGTCTATATGCAACATTTCATTGGCGCTTTACCAAATCGTCAGTAGACTTCAAACACAATTTTGAACAGTTACAAGCCCTTTATCTTATGCACAAACTTTTAAAAACCATTTGAGAATTTACAAATAAATAATATAAAATTTTTTCATCCGATGAAAAAATTTGAAAATGTCATAAACGATAAATAATAAATGATTTTTATTTTATTTTCTTTCGAAAAGAAACGAAAATAAAAATACTTTTTTTCAAATAAAAAAATTTAAATGGATAAATATAACTTTTTAATCACAAGTGCTTGTTTTTTGATACGAAAAAAAACAAAAAATATGGTTTTAAAAGTATTAATATATATTACGGTCTCTGCTTTTATTTAACTTTGTCTTAAATTAAAAATTTCAAATGACACTATCAACTTCAGCTATTTAACTGTTGATTTGTGAAATTTTTGTAATTTTTTTAAAGTGCTCTAAAAATAGGATATTTTTCAAATTAAATGGAGTTGGACTAGAAATGTTAGGGTTGATAGTCTTAATATTTTTTTTTTTCGAGATTAGCTCATTGAAGGTATAATCTTCAATACTGCGAAATAAAATCGTACCACAATAGTGTCCCATTTTGGAAAAAATTCATTTTTCTGAAACAACTAAACTGTCAAAAAATTTATTTACACTAATACCGAATTTATATTATGAAATATTTCATGAAATTTGTGGCATGAAACTTTCTTTATTTGCTAATAGAATGGACAGGGAAACAATTTGGGTTGAAAAAGTAAAGGGAAATACAATTTTATACAATACCGTCTAGAATTATAGCACTCTTCAAATATATTTTTAACCGACTTCCAAGAAGGAGAAGGTTATCAATTCGTGTGTTTGCTCTTTTTTACTTTTTTATGCTTGTACACGCATACCTCAGTCATTTGTGAACCGATTTTAAAAATTCTTTTTTGTTGAAAAGGGTTTTCCTGCAGTTTGGTCCCATAATTTTTTTTTCGAAAATCGGAGGGGGGAAATTTGCTCCCCTCATTGCATAACTCAGTCATTTTTGACCCGATTTTCAAAATTCTTGTTTTGTTTGAAAGGGTTTGACAAACATTGGTCTCGAAATTTTTTGTCGAAAATCGGAGGGGGAAATTTGCTCCCCCATGTATAACTCTGATGTCATTTGTGAACCGATTTTCAAAATTCTTGTTTTGTCTGAAAGGGTTTTCCAGAAGTTGTTTTCACAATTTTTTTCTGTATTCGGAGGAGAAAGTTCTGCTTCCCCCCCCCCCTGCCCACCAATCCATAACTCTGTCATTTGTGAACCGATTTTCAAAATTCTTTTTTGTTTGTAAGGGTTTGCTAGCAGGCAGTTTGGCCAAATAATTCTTTTCGAAAAAAGGGGGGATTTGCTGCCGCTACGCGCCTCCCCCAATCCATAACTATGTCATTTGTGAATCGATTTTCAAAATTCTTGTGTTGTTTGCAAGGGTTCGCCAGTAGTTTGGCCCCACAATTCTTTTCGAAAATGGGAAGTGGAAACAGAGTTAAGCATGGCGGGAGCAAATTTCCCAACCGATTTTCGGAAAAAAATATGGCGCTAAGCCGCAAGGAAACCCTTTCAAAGCAAAAAAGAATTTTAAAAATAGGTTGGGAAGTTTGATTTAACGATGACAAACACACGGATTAATTGGTTGAAATACAAAAAATTATTGAGTACTCATTGCACAGAAAATATTCCATTAAAAACGCCTGCTGACTAGATGACTCTATTAGAATGTTTGAGGCAAACCTTAAGCAAGCTGCTTTAAATGCTACACTACAAATGCTATACTACAAATAAAATTTATTAAGCAGATGTAGAACGGCTTTTATCTGAAAAAAGAAGAGTTCGTAGAGAATGGTAACGCTACAGATACCCTCAGCTAAAATCTAGGCTGAAGGAATGTACTATACAGCTTAAAACGCTACTAGAATATCAAAAAACCGCTTCTCTTTAGATATTTCTGAATGGGCTCGACGCAACACCTCAAAGAGACTATTCGCTATGGAGAGCAGCCCGAGGCCTCAAAAGAACAGTGATATATAAGCCTCCATTTTGAAAGGCTACATATGAGTAAGCTAACACCCATATTGAATTGTACTGGTTGCATTCCAGACCACCAATTCGGTTTTAGGAAACAACATAGCACGATTGAACAAACATTTAGACTCGTGAATATGGTTAGAAAAACCTTCGAGGAAAAGAAATATTGTTCTGCGACCTTCATCGATGTTTCTCAGGCATTTCATAAAGTATGGCACGAAGGTTTAATACATAAACTACAGCAAAACCTACCAGTAAAGACGCTTAAGCTTTTAGAAAGCTACTTAACTGATCGAAAATTATGTTATATTATATTCATATTGTTTTACTTTGTAATACTTCGTATTTATTTAATCTAGTTGGATATGTAATTTTCTATTTAGAAAATTAGCTTTTGAATTTAGTTATTTGAAGAAAATATTTGAAGCGAAGCAGGCCAAATACATATTTTAGTTTTCCCTATAATTGTTTTTTAAATTCCTAAATAAAGATTGATTGAATAATAGGTCTGAAGGGAGGCCAGATAAATCAACGGATATTTGGGTGTCTTGTATACGCATGGAAGCCACAACAGAAACGAAAAAAACTTGAACCTAAGAGTAAACCTTATGTTATGATTATTCGTTATAGTCACAATGGGTACAGATTGTGGGACAAAGATAATCGCAAAGTGATTGTAGCAAGGGATTGCAAATTTAATGAGTTTGTGCATCCATTCATAAAACCTGATATAAAAGAAAAATCAATATTAATCTTACAAAGAAACGATCAAGAGGGGAAAGATGAACATAATGTCGTTTCTATCGAAGATGAGTCCATCGTTCAAGGAGATGTTGGCATCTATACTCCAATTGTTGAATGGAATGAAAACGAAGGTACGGATGAAGCGCCTATCTTAATACACAATGGCGAAGCGGGCGTATAAATTGTCGAACCAATTGTCAGAAGAAGTGAATATATTAATCAGAAACCGTCGAAATTTAATGATTTCTATCGAACATTATTTGAAGCAATTAGTATTGTTCCTGTTCCGAATACGTATGCTGACATAAATAGCAATCCTGAACGTGAAGAATGGTTATCAGCTATAAATCAAGAATTGGAATCGATGAACAAAAACAAAGTATGATATATTGTACCAAAACCGCCGGATAAGAAGGTTATAAGATCAAAATGGCTGTTTGCTGTTAAAACTGATGAGCTTGGAAATCCTGCACGATATAAAGCAAGACTCGTCGCAAAGGGGTTCCTTCAAAAACTCGGAAAAAATTATGAAGAAACGTATTCACCAGTAGCAAAATTAACAACACTGAGAACAGTTTTGGCAGTTCGCATTGCAAAAGGTTTTAACTTTTACCATCTAGATGTCAAGCCTACATTCCTTCACAGCGAACTAGAAGAAGATATTTATTTAGAGATTCCTGATGGCTTAAGAACGAAGCCTGGTATGGTCTTAAAACTGTTTAAATCGTTGTATGGTCTAAAGCAGAGTCCAAGGTGTTGGAACAAGAAATTCAATTTATTTTTAATAAACTTAGGCTTCAAGAGATCTTATCATGACTACTGCCTCTACATTCGAAATAGCGATAATCTACCTTACAGAGACTTGTTGGGAAGTTTCATGTATTTAATGTTATGTGTACGTCCGGATATTTGTTTCGCATCACGAGAATTATAACGAAGTTCATTTCGCCGCCTTAAAAAGAATTTTAAGATACCTAAAAGGAACAAAAAAATTTGAAGCTGCAATTTGAGAAAATAATACCAAAGGACCGAAAATCTACCAGTGGCTATAATTTTTATATTTATGGTTGCCCTATTGCATGGTGTAGTAAGAAACAGACCACTGTAGCCACATCTTCAAGCGAAGCTGAATATGTTGCTTTAAGTCTTGCAACATCGGAAGGTATTTGGCTTAAAGGTATATTGGAAGACTTGGGTATTATAAATAAAGATTATTCCATCAAACTGTACGAAGACAACAAGCATTGCTATGGCGAAGAATGAAGAATCCAAAAGAACTAAACATAGTGGTCTCTATTCGGGAAAACGCGTCGAAGTAGTAAACAATTACATGATAACAAAAACAAAATTTCACAAATTGTTTTTGTATTCTATAAATTTCTAAAATCAAATAACCGTGAGAATTTTAACGCGTACCTCTCTCTCTTAAAACCGGTAAATTTTGTATGATAAACATAAACAATTTATGCAGTTTTGTTTGCCATGTATTTTTAACTTTGTCGACGCGTATTCCCGAATAGACACCATTGATACAAAGCACCATTTTTTGAGAGATCACGTAATGAAAGGCAATTTAAAACTAGAGCAAGTATCAACAAAGAATCAAGTTGCTGACATCTTTACGAAAGCCTTGGATAAGAAGAGTTTTATGTCAATTAGAAATTTATTAAAATTGTATAATTGAGAGGGGGTGTTATATTATATTCATATTGTTTTACTTTGTATTTATTTAATCTAGTTTGATATGTAATTTTCTATTTAGAAAATAGCTTTTGAATTTAAGTAGTAGGGAGTGATTGTTTAAAAAAAAAAGTTTGTTGAAGAAAATATATGAAACGAAGCAGACTAAATACATACATATTTTAGTTTTCCCTATAATTGTTTTTTAAATTCCTAAATAAAGATTGATTGAATAATAAATTTTTGTTAAGGAAGGTAATTTCCTAAGCCCTCCGTAACCGATAGAAGCCGGAGTTCCTCAAGGCAGCATCCTCGGCCCCTTTATTATATCTGATATATGCCTCTGACTTGCCGGTAAGCAGTAACATACACATATCAATAGTCGGTGATGATACAGCGTTTCTAAGTGTTCACAACAGCCATCAAGAAGCTTCCCGCAAACTGCAAGAGTATATACCTCAGTTGGAACAATGGCGAATTCAAATTAACGAGCAAAATGTCTACACGTTACATTTACATTATGCAGACAAACCTGCCCACCTCCACAAATAAATAACCAAACTATACCTCAACACACTGAAGTATAATAACTCTGTGTTCATCTTGATCATCGTCCAACATGGAAGTCCCACATAAATTCAAACGTGACCCAAATGAAATTCAAAGCAGTTCAAATGAATTGGCTCATTGGAAGAAACTCTACTCTAAGCCTAGATTGTAAACTTCTTGTATACAACTCGATTGCAAAACCAATATGGTCCTACGGTATCCAGTTATGGGGCACTGCTCCGTTATCAAATGTAGAAAAAATTAAAAGGCGACAAAATAAAATGCTCCGTACGATTACAGCATCCCCATGGTATGTCAGAAACAAGCTAATTCATAAAGATTTAGATGTGCCGCTGGTTAAAACAGTGTTTTCTAAACACGTGACAAGATATAAGCATAAAAAAACTTGAGTTGCACCCAAATCCCCTAGCCCGGAACATCATTAGCTTTAGAGGCCACACTCGGCAGAGAAGGAGGGACACTCTGGCTCAGCCGAATACGAGAGACGTAGCCAACCAAAGAACCAACCGCTGAAACAAATATTTGTGTCTGGCATTGGTTGGACGTAAAAATTAAAATTTTTTAGAGTTAAGATTTGATTATTTATTGTTAGTTCAATTTTATTGAAGATATAATAAATGAACATAAACGTTAAAAAAATTGGTTGACAAATGACAGAGCTATGCGAGGGGGGAACCAAACTTGTCTCATCCCCCTCCCCGTTTCGAAAATAATTATGTGAACAAACTGCATCCAAAAGTTTTGAAACTAAAAAATTTTTTTTGAAAATCGGTTCACAAGGGACAGAGTTAGGGAAAGGGGCGGGGGGGGGGGGGGCAATTTCTCCACCGATTCAATGAAAAAATTATGGAATCTAACTACAAGCAAACTCGTTCAAACCTAAAAAAAATTATAAAAATTGGTTGATAAATGAGGCAGTTATGCGTGGGGACCAAATTCCCTCCCCCCACCAAATTTGGAAAAAAAAATCATAGGCCTAAACTGGAACCAAAGCCTTTCAAAAAAAAATTGAAAATCGGTTCACAAATAAATAAGTTTAAAATTGGGGGGGAGGGGGGTTGAAATATCCGCACCGATTTTGAAAACAAATTATGGGCCTAACTACAAGCAAACCCTTTCATACCAATAAATAATTTTGAAAATTGGTTGACAAATGACATTTATGCGTAGGGGGAGGTTTTGACGCAGCTTATCCCCTCTCGGTCCATAATCCGGGAAACAAATGCAGCCAATATTAATTCTGGGCCAAATATATATCTGTGTACCAAATTTTTTTTTAAATCGGTTTAGCCGTTTAGGCGTGATGCCGCAACAAAAATCTGCAAACATTCACCTCATTTTTATATAATATAAATATATATATATATATATTATCCATATTTGGATATGTATTATGTATATTGTTATATTTCAATTGCAAACCCTGTTTTTATTTTAGCTTTGATATCTTAAATAAAATTATATTTAAGTAAATTTAACTATTTCGGAAACTTCGGCGTAAGTTACCCTTCAAGACCTTCTAGACCATACTTGCAGAAGGTTTAGCTTTGCTTCATAAGCCCACAAGTCATGTTTTAAATAAAAAAGAATTGACCAGATTTGCTACATTTGTAATGCAACAAGCAAACAATTTAATTATTATGTAGAAGACATGATTGCGATACCCGTCACCACAGAAAATTTTAAATTTGGCTTATCAATTTTACACGGGTGAACTCGATTTTTTGCGTGCGGTTTACACTTAGCATATATGTAGTACAATCTCAATAAAAAAAGTAAGATAGGTCCGAGGAAGGGAAGTAGCTGAAAAAATCTCGTATTCAAAAACAATTTAAGGATACAACCGGATTAATTACACTGTGCTTGAATTTTCAACTTTTTTTGTAACAAACAGGCACAACGTACTGGTAAAGATAATTCGAGTACGCTGAATTCAATGGTCTACCCCTTTTTTAAAGTTAACTCTCGTTTTCGTGATATTAACGAATTAAAATGTTCATATTATATTGCCATAAATACTATTTTTCTTATACTTTTGGCATGATTTTCAGATTCGAATTTAGCTAATTTGAGTAAATATGAGCAGTATTAAGATATTCTGTGACTGGTTTTTACGAAAAAAAATATATAAAAAAAATTTATTTCAAGAATTTGTTTTTTTGCAAAAAACAATTTTACGCGATTAAAATTTACGGTAAAAAATTAGTTGTAAATTTATGAGAATTTAGATGATTAAAACTCAAAATTTTTAAAGTTTACATTTTACCAAAATTTATACGAAAAAAAGTAGATTTTTCACGAAAAAATCAAAGTGACGCGTTATGTTGTACATATTCGTTTAACCATTTTAAATTGAAATATTTTCACAAAAGTAAAAAAAATATATTTTTTTGTGGTACTTCAGGATATTGTTTTTAAATCGCGAATAACACGAAAACGAGAGTTAACTTCGAAAAACGGGTAGCACCATTGAAATCAGCGTACATACTTGAATTATCTTTACTAGTATGTTGCCCCGTTTGTTACACAAAAAAGTGCTAACTACAATATGACAAGACGTGTTTTTAAACATATAAAACTTGCCTAAGAAAAAACAAAAATTGATATTGAACTTAGAAATGCACACAAAACTAATTGTTGTTTCCTGTCTTCGAGAAATTAATGTTGAAAGTTTTATAACCTGTGCTCATAATACTACCAGATGTTATGATGAAAATATCCGTGGTATAATATGTCTCCCACGGTGCACAAATTTTTTATTCATGACACGCAAGTAGTTAAGCATGCACTTCTGCCAATTGGTTAGCTTTCCGAGGAAGCTGCATAGAGCATTTTTCTCGAAGATGTAGCAGAACGAAATCGAATGAGGATATTTTTAACAGGCTTTTTTTTTAGCACATATTCTTTTAATTCACGAGCAAAAAATACGAAAAGACCTGCACTTTCATAGTCTACACTAAATTTGCTTATTTTTTTCAAGTGACTCGCAGAATGAAGACTCTACCCTGCGAAAATCCCGACTGGCCCATACATGCGTATAAGTACTAAAGGATAGCAAGAATATATGTACCCGCTTACATGTCTTCACTAAAGCATATGCTTCATTGAACTCGTCAACACTGTAAAATTATTCGAATTGTCAAGAACATTATATACAAAGCAGGGATGGCAAAATGGGAACAATTGTACCTTTTTTGGTACAAATTGAACTTGAAAAGTACAATGGTACACCACTGGGCAATTTAGTACAATTCATAATTATTCAATTTTTTAGAAAATATCCTTATTGCAGCTCTTTTATTTTGATAAAAGATTTGTCCTTTTTATCCACTCGTACGTACGCAAGATTTGATCTATTAAATTTAAATTTTACGAAATATTGAGAACAAAGTTCGACTTAAAAGGAGGAATATTTAAAGTGTCAGATAAGACCTGCTCACAAAACGTAGTCTCTGGAATTTAAAGCTCTTGCTTTAAATTCATTTTAATAAATTTATCTATTTGTATTGTAATAAAGGCGAACTTTATTCTTCTACCTTCCAATAGTAAGTTTGTCTAAATTAATGAGCTATTTTCTATTAGTAATTCCTAAATCCGACCTAAGCACACTTTCCTTCTTGCCACCGATAGTACGCTGTACATACTTACATATGTATGGATAGAAAAGTGAAATGTTTTCTATATTTAATACATGATTTTGGTTTCAAAAATCTGTTTTGGTACATTTTGGTCCCAAAAAGTACAATTTTAGACAACAATTGGTACAATTTTAAAATCTCATATGCCATCCCTAATACAAACCTAACTTGAGGTCTACACGTAACATAATATGTAAGATGAGAATTATGTTACGTATAGACTTCAAATTAGTGTTATATCAATGTTATAGGAATTTTTATGAGAGCGTTGTTATAAGAATTCTTATAACAACAATCTTATGAGATGAACTGTCAAAAAATCTTATGAAAATGAACCGTAAAAATAAAAAAAGTGTGCATGTGTGAGTGTTTATTAAAATAAATGAAAAGCGATGTTTTTTTTAGAAAATTTCTGTGTTAAATAAATGAATAAATGTGTTTAATTGATTTATAAATTTAAATTTGTGTGAAAAATTAAAAATAAAGTAACTAATTATGCAAAAGTAGTACATGTTAGCTCGATGAACATTTGCATAAAAGTAAAATTACGTCTTCCCCTAGTATGAGATTAAGAGAAAATTCGACATTTTGTTGTTAGTATTCTGCCGACGTTTTTTCTCATGTTATCTCAAAGTTAATGTCTCGTGAAGACGCTGCGTAAGAGAAAGCAAATAACATATACAACGGACATATGCTAGGAACACAACTGGGACGAACGACGAATTTCGTCCAACACGACGAATTGGTCGATAAAAATTCGCTATGTAAATTCGTCGTATGAAGCACAATAGTGACGAAAACGTAACAGCTGTTATAATGGAGAAAGTTTTTTACTATTGTACAAAGTGTGACCATATTAAAAAAAATAATATAAACTTGAAAAATTTAACATTAACAAAAATACAACAAACACCAATTTTTACAGTTAATTATTATCTATATTTATTTAAAATGCTATAAAATAAAAATAAAACAATAATTAAAGCAAAAAGTAACTTTATTTACTAAAACACTTGAAAACTAAAACCAAACATGGTCACTTCCCACCAAACCAAATGTTCCGATATCGTAAAGAATTCGTAAAGACTATTCGGTAAAATTTTCCGATTTCGGAACCGAAATCGTAACGATTTTTGTATGAAAGGGTTGACACGACTTCGTAACGATATGTAGTTACGAAATCGTAACGATATGTCGGTACGAACTCGCAACGACGTGAAGGTACGAAATCGATACGACATGGTACGAAATCGTAACGATATGTAGGTACGATTTCTTAACGAATTCGTTTAGAGTTTTCTTCAACTTTTTTAATAATTGTTTATATAAAACCTATTTTCTATCATTTTATGTATTCACTTCAATATTATATGATTTAATGCATAATAACATAAAAACTATAATTTAAATTGAAAGATTAGAGTCGTAAGCCTTTTTAATGACTTTTGCTGTCGGTTCTTTGTGGTGTCACAATATTTCTTTCTTTTCATCTACGTAGCTTGTCTGGCTATAATTAATTGTTAGAGCATGTATCTTTAAAAATATAGAAAATTTAGTATACATATGTTATTTACTTTTAATTGAGCTTACAACGTACTTCTAAAAATCTTAATATATCTAAAATTATTCGCAGCAATGTGTAGAGTGTGTCTTCCTAGCCGGCCTTTGGACGGGCTTAATGGGTTTTCCTCTATGTGTGTCGAACAGCGGCTTCTCTGAGTAACGATTTCCTACTTATACTGTATTTGGCCTGGCTTAAAGTTTCTCTGCTCTATGTACATATGTCGAATAGTGGCTTCGGCGAGTAAAGATTTCCTGCATAGACTCGTCCATGAAAATTTAGACTCAAAACTGTAATTGCCGAATGAATATTACATTTAAATTTTCTTCTTTATTTATTATATTTCTTTAAAACAATCTCAAAACTTTTCACCGGTTTTTACTTACTTATAAATCAAATTTGTATTGTTTTTTAAAAAGTTTTATTTTGTAGTGTACCTCACATATGCATAATGAATGCATACCCATTATACAATGTTCACTACAACACATTAACAACACGTGTTGAACAATAATTGAGTGACATATATTTGAGTGATATTAATATAAAATAGAATATCACATTTGATTGGTTATTGCAATTAAATATGTAATAAGAAACCTTACTATTTTCATAGTACGAGAAAGAATGAAAGAATCCAATGTATAGAATAATTAAAATAAGTTAGAAAGGTTAAGATTAATTTTCATAAGTAGTATATAAACTGTGTTAAAATTAAATAAACTCAGACTTTGATTCTTCAAGCTAAATCAGCAACATCTGCCTTAGTTTCATTTCAAGTCTCCTTTTGCCCTTGTCTCACGATAAGATCGGCAAAACGACATAGCCCTGACCAGTGGCACACTCTGCCGGTCAGAAAAACACCAATAGGACTTATTGTCTTTACATGGCGATCCTGCCCACACGGACCGAGTAAAAAAAATAATTCTTATTTTAAAATCCTGCGATCCGAGCAGTAGGAAATTCTTTAAATCAAAAAAATAAAAACTAATTCATATTTTAAAATCCTGCGATCCGAGCAGTAGGAAATTCTTTAAATCAATGTCAGAAGAGTATATTCCCGTGAGCCTAGTCGCACACAACAATCCTATTCCTTACTAAAACCCAACAGCCCAAAATCCAAAAGCAATCTCCATCGAAGACTACAGAAGACGACGAGCAAGGATAGCGGATGAACGCCTTACAGCAATCCCAAAAATAAACATACCTGACAAGAAAAAGAAGCGTGGAGGCGAATTGACCAGATTGAAAAGCCAGCTAGCGGATTTGCTGAGAACAGTAAAGGATGAAGAGAGTATAATTTCATGGACCAAAGCCAAAAACTCTGGAAGGAAATAGATGACATAAAAACAATCTAAAGAAAAGAAAAAGAAACAAAAAAAATATATATAAAAAAAAATAAATTATATATTTTATTATTATATATGCATTAGACACATATTAATTTTAACATAACTTTATCAAGCAATGGTAGGGCCTATTTTGGGAAATCCCCTAAGCAAAATTACACAGGAGCAAACTATAAATAACAGTTCGGTAGAAATTAATAAACCGCTGATACCAGAATATGTTGTAACATTGTTAATAGTAGGAATTATATTATACATTGCTCATAAGATTAATCAATATTTTAAGAATTACGTAAGTAAGCATAATGGTAGAAATAGTAATGCAATAACTGACGTGTAAAAAAAAATCCTAAGAAATATGAAATATAAATATTTAATAAAATAACACTAATAAATTCCTTGTTTGATTAAAATATCCTTCATACAAAGTCCATTTAAAGTGAATTATGTAAAATAAAAATTGTAATTATAAAATAATCAAATGGAAAAAAATATTTCAGATTTAAAAGAATTATTAGGAATTTTAACGAAAAGTCCAGGAAGGACATATACAGAAAAGACAATTCAAAACAAATTAGAAACCATAGAAAATATAAGAAAAATTTTCATTCAAATACACTCGAAGAAGAAGATCAGGAAAAATTATCAGCTTTAACCTTCTGTCAGTGCATAGGGGTCAAATTGACCCCAGTCTTTGTAAAAGTGATTTAATAAGGTTTTACACCAACTTACTATACCAAGCAACTAGATAAGCCTCAACTAATGTTTAACTCACACATTGCAAAAAAAATAATCGAAAAAACATTATAAATGACTAAGCTACGACAGTTTTAAGCAAGTCAAGCATATTTTGGTGCATTGGGGTTAATCTGACCCCAATTATTTTGCTATGCATTTTGTATTTAGTTTTAAATTTCTTTGTGTTTTAGGGGATTTCCCGTGTAACAATATATTGAAGTTCTTTCTTTTTCAAATGCAAAAATTGAAAATAGAAAACATTCAGTGTTTTCTATTCAACACATATGAATAGAGGTGTTTTTATTATAAATTTATTTGTCTGTAATAATTATAAATATATTCACATAAATAACTATTATTATAAGGTGAGTATATATATTTTTTTGGTTACTTTATGTAGTGTAATTTTCTATGCATATAATAATTTGTTTTGTTATTTAGATGGCCCTAAAAAGACAAAATAGCCAGGATATTCGAAATCTTTTCGATAGCATTACCGAATCTGATGAGGAAGAGGTAGCAGATGATAACATTGATAGTGACTTTTCTGATTGTGATTTAGCAGCAGATGAAGCTGCTGTTGAATTGCAAAATATAGAAAACGAAGAAGAAAATATAGAAACTGGTGAAGAAGAAGAAGTACAAAATATTGAAACTGATGAGGAACCTGAAGTGGAAGAAGAAGGAATTTGGTATTACGCGCAAAATAAAAAGTACAAAAGAAAATGGAGAGCAAGTCCACCAAATGTAACCAGAGTTCGCGACTTTCAGATCTTGAGAGAACGACAAGGAATTTCTGCAGAAACAGCTGTAAATATAAATACTCATCTGTCCGCATTCAAAAAATTAGTTCCAGAGACATTAATAAATGTAATAGTGGCCGAAACAAATAGAAAAGCTCGCCATTTCTACACTATAAATAGTAACCCTGCACGTATTTGGTATGATACAAATTCAAATGAAATTTATGCCCTGATTGGTATACTTATATACGCTGGTGTTCATAAAAACTGGGACGAAAGATTGGATGAATTGTACCGCCTAGACAATCGTCCTTTTTATCGGGCTGCAATGTCATTACAAAGAGTGCAGCAGCTTTTACGATTCCTGCGCTTCGACAATTATCAGACTAGAGCAGAACGTTTGAAGGAAGATAAGCTAGCAGCTTTCCATGATGTTTGGAATATGTTTTTGGCAAATATCAAAGGACCTTATAAACCATCATCATTCTTAACTATAGATGAACAATTGGTATTAACTCGTGGCCGATGTTCATTCAGACAGTATATACCATCAAAGCCAGGCAAGTACGGGATTAAGATTTTTTGGATTTGCGATGCGTTGAATTCGTACCCATTGAAAGCAGAAGTTTATGTAGGCAAACAACCGAATGAGATACGTTCGGTTGATTACGCATTAAATTTAGTTCATCGATTATCTACACCATATATCAATAAAGGACGAACTATTACGATGGATAACTTTTTTACAAGCTGTCCATTAGCAGAACAAATGTTGCAGAAAAAAACAACAATAATTGGAACAATTCGCTCAAATAAACCAGATCTACCTAAAGAATTTACGAACAAGGCCGAAATTAAGAAGCGAGACCTGAATTCTTCTAAATTTTGCTTCGACAACCATCTGACTTTGGTAAGTTATGTTCCGAAGCCAAACAAGAATGTATTGTTACTATCCACTCTACACAATGATGATATTGTTGACCTCGATACGAATAAACCCAACATAATATTGGACTATAATAAAACAAAGGGAGGTGTTGACACACTCGACAAATTAGTTCGTACCTATACCTGCAAGAGAAAGACCAAACGATGGCCAATGGTTCTATTTTTTAATATGATTGATATCGCAGGTATAGCCGCTTATAATCTGTACAAATGTGCTAATCCACAACTATATATTCAGCGGAAAAACAATGAACGTAAAATCTTTTTGAAGGAGCTGGCTATGCAATTGGTAAATGATCATATATTGCACCGATTATCAAACCCACGGGCAATGAAAAAAAATGTTAAAATTGCTATTCATCAAATTGGATATGATATAATAAACATAAGACAGAGCACAACAACTGAAGGAACAGCGGCGAATAGATCTGTCAGTAAGCGACCAAGATGTTACATTTGCCCTCGATCCGCTGATAAAAAAACAGGAACAAGATGTTATGTCTGCAATCAGCCTTCTTGCACAACACATATAAAAACCGTTTGCATAAACTGTGTCAACGAAGAAGTAATGGATTCCCTTGAAGAAGAAAACAACGAAATCATGTCAGACGATGCATCTGGCTAATTTTTTATGTAATATAATATAATTTAAATTATCTTAATGTCAATCTTATATATTCTGAATAAAATAAGTTTTTTTTTCATTAATAAATAACAATAGAAACGACTATTTTTTAACAAAAAGCTTAGAAAATGCATTTAAATATATGTGGGGTCAGGTTGACCCCATGCACAGACTATGTAAAATTTACTATGCACTGACAGAAGGTTAAGGCTAGAATTTAATAATAAATATACAAGAATTAAAGCATATTTATTAGAAAGTCCAAAAGAATTAGAAAAGAAAAATACAAACATGGCAGCATTCAATCTAGACACAGCTTCAAAAGCATTACCATTATTTAAAGGTAACTATTTTGAATTAGAAAGTTTTCTAATAACGGCAGAACTCATCAATAAAACCCTATCGGACACAGCAAAAATAGATTTTCTTCGATAGGTTTATCATGCTAAACTAACATCTAATGTTAGAACAGCAATAGGAAGTTACAGCAAACGAGAAAATTTGAAACACTAAAAAAGATACAAAAGCACTAAAACAATACCACAATTACAAAACAGACTTAGCACGTTGTTCCAAGGAAAAATGTCAATTAATGCATTTAAAGAAAAAATATTAAATATAAACAAACAAATTAGGAATAGAAGAATTAGGAAACACTGCCTTAATAGCAGAAAAGAACGTAATAATTAAATTAAATAGCAAATTAGCCCTAAATACTTTCAAAAAAGGATTAATCGAAGACTTCAAATCGACCATATACGCGTCACGACCAACAACATTGCAAGAAGCATCAGAACTTGCAGTTGAAATTGAAAATGAAAAAAATACAACTCAAAACGAAATTTTATACTTCAGAAGAAAACCACGCTATCAGCAAAATCGCAACACGTTCACTTCTAACAGACAAAATAACAACAGAAACCACACAAACTTCCATAGAAATATCAATTTCAACACTAATTTCACAGGAAACAATAATTTTAATAACAATAACAACAGAAACAGCAGCTTTAACAGAAACAACAATAACACAAAATTTAATAGAGACGCTAGGGAATACCAAAATAAATACTACAGAAACAATAACAATAGACATATATACACCATACAAAATTCGGGAAACACAATAGGTTCGGAGTACATGGATACTCCGGACAGCCAAAACTAAGAGTATACAGAATCACAGATAATAATACAAATTTCGTTATCACAACTTACAAAAATAAAAAACTAACATTTCTGATCGATACAGGAGCCGACATATCACTTTGTCGCATGCAAAAAGATTTCGAAGGCGAATCATATAAACCAGAAGAAAAATGTAAACTAACAGGAATTAGCACAGAAGAAATCAACTCTTTAGGTACAATAGATTTAGAATTAACATTAACTGAAGAAAAATGCAACCATTCCTTTCAATTAGTAAAATCAGAATTTCCAATAGAAACAGACGGCATAGTAGGAAGAGACATTTTAAGAATATATCTCTGCAAAATAGATTATGAAACATTTACAATATCTTTTTTTGTTAATAATAATACTATCACTCTTCCAATGCATACAAAAGCAATTAAGTCACTACAAATAAAAATACCTCCAAGAACTGAAATTATACAAGCATTAAAATTAAATTTAATTGAAGACAGCGTAATTTTTAATAATGAATTAAAACCAGGTGTATTTTTAAGTAATTCAATAGCACCCAAAAGTGGTATGACACATTTAAAACACAACGAACGGGGAAATAACTTTACAGGGCATTAAACTTCAAACTGACGCACTAAAAAACTACGACATATTAAATTACACAAATGCCAACAACACTAAACGCTTTGAAGAAATACTAAATGACTTACAAATAAATAATAATGACAACTATGCGAAAACAGAATTAATAAACATTTTTAAAAAATATCAAAATATATTTCACTTGGAAAACGAAAAATTAACCGTCAACAATTTTTATACACAGAAACTCGCCACCTTGGACAATACACCAGTCTACATAAAAAACTACAGATTACTACATTCACACACAGACATAATATATCAACAGGTACAGAAAATGCTTAATGATGACATAATAGAACCATCAGTTAGCCCATACAATGCTCCACTCCTTTTGGTACCCAAAAAGAACACGGAAGACAAAAAGAAATGGAGACTGGTAGTAGACTTTAGAAAGCTTAAGGACAAAATTGTAAGCGATAAGTTTCCACTAACTAGGTTAGAGGACATCTTGGACAAACTTGGCAGAACCAAATGGTTATCTACACTTGACATGACCAGTTCTTTCCACCAAATCAAATTAAATGAAGACTCTAGACCACTTACATCTCTTTCCACACCACAAGGACATTACCAATTCAAACGACTTCCATTCGGACTAAAAATTTCTTCGAACAGTCTTCAAAGAATGCTGACGATCGCACTTTCAGGACTAGAATCTGAAGCATTTCTTTATGTAGATGACATAATAGTATAGGGATGTAGCCTAAAATACCACAATCAAAATTTAATAAAAGTACTAGACAGATTGCAGAAATACAACCTAAAACTGAACTCAAAAAAATGTTGTTTTTTTAAACCAGAAGTAGTTTACGTAGGTCATTTAATAACCAAAGACAGACCCTTCCAATTACGAAACAATAAAAAATTACCCGACACCCAAAACCGCAGACGATGTAAGACGATTCGTTGCATTCTGCAACTACTATAGAAAATGTATACCAGATTTTGCGGACATTGCCAAAGAGCTTAACGCACTGCTAAAGAAATCGACGAAATTTAAATGGACTGAAAAATGCCAGTATGCTTTTGAAGAATTGAAAGAAAATTAATGAAACCACCTATTTTACAATACCCAAACTTTGAAAACCCTTTTATCCTAACTACGAACGCTTCAAACTACGCATTAGGAGCGGTATTATCCCAAGGCGAAATAGGCCAAGATTTACCAATTTCTTATGCAGATACTCACATGGAATAAATGTACATATACGAAAGAAATTTGTTCAGAAAACTACCGTTCGTTAAGACATTTCGGTAGTATTTTAGACAAACTACCGAAATGTCTTAACGAATTCGTTACGACAAGTCTGACTTCAGAAAAAGTCGGAACCTTTGGTTTGGTGGGTTGGTACGACGAATATTCGCGGACGAAAATTCGTCGTTCGCCCAGTTATGTTCCTAGCAATATAACGAGCTGTGGTTGGTTTCGTGTTTGTCCGTTGATTATCATTTACTCACTCGTATATGTTTTTTAGAGTGAAACACAGGAGTTAGTTGTTGTTTGTCGTGAAATATCTTTCACGACTTACTATTGTGTTATGCTGTATTTTATAAAATACAGCATGTCCTGTAACATGCCATATGAAACATTTTATCAACTTTAAGTGGCTGCTAAACACATCATTATTCAGCTTCAATATATGTGCTTGTGTCCGTTTGTTTACAAAAAATTGTTACACATACATATACGGAGGGGAAATATTGAAGAATATCAAAATGCTTGTGATTTTCATAACGAACGCACACAAGCACATGTATTGAAGCTAAAATATTCATCCGTCTAGCAGCCACTTTATAGAAAGAAAACCAAAGTGTTATCGTGTGGATATGTAATGCGTAATTGAAAATTAATGTACTGCACTTCAAAATTATACATACATGCACATGTATGTATATATCCGACTTTTGTATAATTATTAGCATAATTACATATATTTTTAATTTTTAGGCTTAATACTAAATAATTATGGTTTTCTGTACCGTAAAAAATATTAAAATTTATATTTTCTGCTAGCATTTACATAAAAATGTAAGTACGTATGTATGTACATTAGGGTGGGTCGAATTATGAAAGGCGTCTAGCAAAAACGAGCTCTGCGCAAAATTCTAAGGAAATTACCCTAAGAAAGTAGGCGTCTAAAATCAAAACCTAGCTCTTGCCGAGAGACATCAAAATTAAACTTTTTTTTTGAGTAAAAACATATATGTATGTATGTATAACCAAACAATATAAGTAAAATTTTGGACTTTACCCCTTTCGAGTTTAATCAACTTTAGAACGAGTGATGTCTCTCGCATAAGTACCATTGATGCAAAAGCTTGACTTATTATACATTCTGGTTAGCGAAATATAGCAACTTGAAAATGAGAAAATTAAAAAAAATATACTCAAGTCAATATATTTCGCGAGCCAGAATATATAGTGAGACAAGATTTTGCATTAATGTTAGTTATGCCTGAGGCATCATTCTTACAAAATTTTATCAAAATCGGAAGGGGTAGGCCTAAGATTTTACTTTTATTATTTGGCTATAAATGTTTTTACCCAATGAAAAACTTGAATTTTGATGTCTCTCGGCGGGAACTAGGTTTTGATTTTAGACCCTTAGTTTCTTAGTGTAATTTTCGTAGGACTTTACGTAAATTTCGTTTTTGCTAGACGCCTGTTGACAAAATTGACCCACCCTAATGTACATACTTATGTAGAGAGTTCGGATTTGCGCACTCCTTTTGCTCATTACGCATTTCTTAATAGCGTATTAAAAATGCGCACAACCGCAAGAAGCGGAGCAATTGGTTAGCGCAGCGCAAGCGCATTCGATTTATTAGCGTACATACATACATACATACATACATACATACATACATACATACATACATACATACATACATACATACATACATACATACATACATACATACATACATACATACATACATACATACATACATACATACATACATACATACATACATACATACATACATACATACATACATACATACATACATACATACATACATACATACATACATACATACATACATACATACATACATACATACATACATACATACATACATACATACATACATACATACATACATACATACATACATACATACATACATACATACATACATACATACATACATACATACATACATACATACATACATACATACATACATACATACATACATACATACATACATACATACATACATACATACATACATACATACATACATACATACATACATACATACATACATACATACATACATACATACATACATACATACATACATACATACATACATACATACATACATACATACATACATACATACATACATACATACATACATACATACATACATACATACATACATACATACATACATACATACATACATACATACATACATACATACATACATACATACATACATACATACATACATACATACATACATACATACATACATACATACATACATACATACATACATACATACATACATACATACATACATACATACATACATACATACATACATACATACATACATACATACATACATACATACATACATACATACATACATACATACATACATACATACATACATACATACATACATACATACATACATACATACATACATACATACATACATACATACATACATACATACATACATACATACATACATACATACATACATACATACATACATACATACATACATACATACATACATACATACATACATACATACATACATACATACATACATACATACATACATACATACATACATACATACATACATACATACATACATACATACATACATACATACATACATACATACATACATACATACATACATACATACATACATACATACATACATACATACATACATACATACATACATACATACATACATACATACATACATACATACATACATACATACATACATACATACATACATACATACATACATACATACATACATACATACATACATACATACATACATACATACATACATACATACATACATACATACATACATACATACATACATACATACATACATACATACATACATACATACATACATACATACATACATACATACATACATACATACATACATACATACATACATACATACATACATACATACATACATACATACATACATACATACATACATACATACATACATACATACATACATACATACATACATACATACATACATACATACATACATACATACATACATACATACATACATACATACATACATACATACATACATACATACATACATACATACATACATACATACATACATACATACATACATACATACATACATACATACATACATACATACATACATACATACATACATACATACATACATACATACATACATACATACATACATACATACATACATACATACATACATACATACATACATACATACATACATACATACATACATACATACATACATACATACATACATACATACATACATACATACATACATACATACATACATACATACATACATACATACATACATACATACATACATACATACATACATACATACATACATACATACATACATACATACATACATACATACATACATACATACATACATACATACATACATACATACATACATACATACATACATACATACATACATACATACATACATACATACATACATACATACATACATACATACATACATACATACATACATACATACATACATACATACATACATACATACATACATACATACATACATACATACATACATACATACATACATACATACATACATACATACATACATACATACATACATACATACATACATACATACATACATACATACATACATACATACATACATACATACATACATACATACATACATACATACATACATACATACATACATACATACATACATACATACATACATACATACATACATACATACATACATACATACATACATACATACATACATACATACATACATACATACATACATACATACATACATACATACATACATACATACATACATACATACATACATACATACATACATACATACATACATACATACATACATACATACATACATACATACATACATACATACATACATACATACATACATACATACATACATACATACATACATACATACATACATACATACATACATACATACATACATACATACATACATACATACATACATACATACATACATACATACATACATACATACATACATACATACATACATACATACATACATACATACATACATACATACATACATACATACATACATACATACATACATACATACATACATACATACATACATACATACATACATACATACATACATACATACATACATACATACATACATACATACATACATACATACATACATACATACATACATACATACATACATACATACATACATACATACATACATACATACATACATACATACATACATACATACATACATACATACATACATACATACATACATACATACATACATACATACATACATACATACATACATACATACATACATACATACATACATACATACATACATACATACATACATACATACATACATACATACATACATACATACATACATACATACATACATACATACATACATACATACATACATACATACATACATACATACATACATACATACATACATACATACATACATACATACATACATACATACATACATACATACATACATACATACATACATACATACATACATACATACATACATACATACATACATACATACATACATACATACATACATACATACATACATACATACATACATACATACATACATACATACATACATACATACATACATACATACATACATACATACATACATACATACATACATACATACATACATACATACATACATACATACATACATACATACATACATACATACATACATACATACATACATACATACATACATACATACATACATACATACATACATACATACATACATACATACATACATACATACATACATACATACATACATACATACATACATACATACATACATACATACATACATACATACATACATACATACATACATACATACATACATACATACATACATACATACATACATACATACATACATACATACATACATACATACATACATACATACATACATACATACATACATACATACATACATACATACATACATACATACATACATACATACATACATACATACATACATACATACATACATACATACATACATACATACATACATACATACATACATACATACATACATACATACATACATACATACATACATACATACATACATACATACATACATACATACATACATACATACATACATACATACATACATACATACATACATACATACATACATACATACATACATACATACATACATACATACATACATACATACATACATACATACATACATACATACATACATACATACATACATACATACATACATACATACATACATACATACATACATACATACATACATACATACATACATACATACATACATACATACATACATACATACATACATACATACATACATACATACATACATACATACATACATACATACATACATACATACATACATACATACATACATACATACATACATACATACATACATACATACATACATACATACATACATACATACATACATACATACATACATACATACATACATACATACATACATACATACATACATACATACATACATACATACATACATACATACATACATACATACATACATACATACATACATACATACATACATACATACATACATACATACATACATACATACATACATACATACATACATACATACATACATACATACATACATACATACATACATACATACATACATACATACATACATACATACATACATACATACATACATACATACATACATACATACATACATACATACATACATACATACATACATACATACATACATACATACATACATACATACATACATACATACATACATACATACATACATACATACATACATACATACATACATACATACATACATACATACATACATACATACATACATACATACATACATACATACATACATACATACATACATACATACATACATACATACATACATACATACATACATACATACATACATACATACATACATACATACATACATACATACATACATACATACATACATACATACATACATACATACATACATACATACATACATACATACATACATACATACATACATACATACATACATACATACATACATACATACATACATACATACATACATACATACATACATACATACATACATACATACATACATACATACATACATACATACATACATACATACATACATACATACATACATACATACATACATACATACATACATACATACATACATACATACATACATACATACATACATACATACATACATACATACATACATACATACATACATACATACATACATACATACATACATACATACATACATACATACATACATACATACATACATACATACATACATACATACATACATACATACATACATACATACATACATACATACATACATACATACATACATACATACATACATACATACATACATACATACATACATACATACATACATACATACATACATACATACATACATACATACATACATACATACATACATACATACATACATACATACATACATACATACATACATACATACATACATACATACATACATACATACATACATACATACATACATACATACATACATACATACATACATACATACATACATACATACATACATACATACATACATACATACATACATACATACATACATACATACATACATACATACATACATACATACATACATACATACATACATACATACATACATACATACATACATACATACATACATACATACATACATACATACATACATACATACATACATACATACATACATACATACATACATACATACATACATACATACATACATACATACATACATACATACATACATACATACATACATACATACATACATACATACATACATACATACATACATACATACATACATATAGACATACATACATACATACATACATACATACATACATACATACATACATACATACATACATACATACATACATACATACATACATACATACATACATACATACATACATACATACATACATACATACATACATACATACATACATACATACATACATACATACATACATACATACATACATACATACATACATACATACATACATACATACATACATACATACATACATACATACATACATACATACATACATACATACATACATACATACATACATACATACATACATACATACATACATACATACATACATACATACATACATACATACATACATACATACATACATACATACATACATACATACATACATACATACATACATACATACATACATACATACATACATACATACATACATACATACATACATACATACATACATACATACATACATACATACATACATACATACATACATACATACATACATACATACATACATACATACATACATACATACATACATACATACATACATACATACATACATACATACATACATACATACATACATACATACATACATACATACATACATACATACATACATACATACATACATACATACATACATACATACATACATACATACATACATACATACATACATACATACATACATACATACATACATACATACATACATACATACATACATACATACATACATACATACATACATACATACATACATACATACATACATACATACATACATACATACATACATACATACATACATACATACATACATACATACATACATACATACATACATACATACATACATACATACATACATACATACATACATACATACATACATACATACATACATACATACATACATACATACATACATACATACATACATACATACATACATACATACATACATACATACATACATACATACATACATACATACATACATACATACATACATACATACATACATACATACATACATACATACATACATACATACATACATACATACATACATACATACATACATACATACATACATACATACATACATACATACATACATACATACATACATACATACATACATACATACATACATACATACATACATACATACATACATACATACATACATACATACATACATACATACATACATACATACATACATACATACATACATACATACATACATACATACATACATACATACATACATACATACATACATACATACATACATACATACATACATACATACATACATACATACATACATACATACATACATACATACATACATACATACATACATACATACATACATACATACATACATACATACATACATACATACATACATACATACATACATACATACATACATACATACATACATACATACATACATACATACATACATACATACATACATACATACATACATACATACATACATACATACATACATACATACATACATACATACATACATACATACATACATACATACATACATACATACATACATACATACATACATACATACATACATACATACATACATACATACATACATACATACATACATACATACATACATACATACATACATACATACATACATACATACATACATACATACATACATACATACATACATACATACATACATACATACATACATACATACATACATACATACATACATACATACATACATACATACATACATACATACATACATACATACATACATACATACATACATACATACATACATACATACATACATACATACATACATACATACATACATACATACATACATACATACATACATACATACATACATACATACATACATACATACATACATACATACATACATACATACATACATACATACATACATACATACATACATACATACATACATACATACATACATACATACATACATACATACATACATACATACATACATACATACATACATACATACATACATACATACATACATACATACATACATACATACATACATACATACATACATACATACATACATACATACATACATACATACATACATACATACATACATACATACATACATACATACATACATACATACATACATACATACATACATACATACATACATACATACATACATACATACATACATACATACATACATACATACATACATACATACATACATACATACATACATACATACATACATACATACATACATACATACATACATACATACATACATACATACATACATACATACATACATACATACATACATACATACATACATACATACATACATACATACATACATACATACATACATACATACATACATACATACATACATACATACATACATACATACATACATACATACATACATACATACATACATACATACATACATACATACATACATACATACATACATACATACATACATACATACATACATACATACATACATACATACATACATACATACATACATACATACATACATACATACATACATACATACATACATACATACATACATACATACATACATACATACATACATACATACATACATACATACATACATACATACATACATACATACATACATACATACATACATACATACATACATACATACATACATACATACATACATACATACATACATACATACATACATACATACATACATACATACATACATACATACATACATACATACATACATACATACATACATACATACATACATACATACATACATACATACATACATACATACATACATACATACATACATACATACATACATACATACATACATACATACATACATACATACATACATACATACATACATACATACATACATACATACATACATACATACATACATACATACATACATACATACATACATACATACATACATACATACATACATACATACATACATACATACATACATACATACATACATACATACATACATACATACATACATACATACATACATACATACATACATACATACATACATACATACATACATACATACATACATACATACATACATACATACATACATACATACATACATACATACATACATACATACATACATACATACATACATACATACATACATACATACATACATACATACATACATACATACATACATACATACATACATACATACATACATACATACATACATACATACATACATACATACATACATACATACATACATACATACATACATACATACATACATACATACATACATACATACATACATACATACATACATACATACATACATACATACATACATACATACATACATACATACATACATACATACATACATACATACATACATACATACATACATACATACATACATACATACATACATACATACATACATACATACATACATACATACATACATACATACATACATACATACATACATACATACATACATACATACATACATACATACATACATACATACATACATACATACATACATACATACATACATACATACATACATACATACATACATACATACATACATACATACATACATACATACATACATACATACATACATACATACATACATACATACATACATACATACATACATACATACATACATACATACATACATACATACATACATACATACATACATACATACATACATACATACATACATACATACATACATACATACATACATACATACATACATACATACATACATACATACATACATACATACATACATACATACATACATACATACATACATACATACATACATACATACATACATACATACATACATACATACATACATACATACATACATACATACATACATACATACATACATACATACATACATACATACATACATACATACATACATACATACATACATACATACATACATACATACATACATACATACATACATACATACATACATACATACATACATACATACATACATACATACATACATACATACATACATACATACATACATACATACATACATACATACATACATACATACATACATACATACATACATACATACATACATACATACATACATACATACATACATACATACATACATACATACATACATACATACATACATACATACATACATACATACATACATACATACATACATACATACATACATACATACATACATACATACATACATACATACATACATACATACATACATACATACATACATACATACATACATACATACATACATACATACATACATACATACATACATACATACATACATACATACATACATACATACATACATACATACATACATACATACATACATACATACATACATACATACATACATACATACATACATACATACATACATACATACATACATACATACATACATACATACATACATACATACATACATACATACATACATACATACATACATACATACATACATACATACATACATACATACATACATACATACATACATACATACATACATACATACATACATACATACATACATACATACATACATACATACATACATACATACATACATACATACATACATACATACATACATACATACATACATACATACATACATACATACATACATACATACATACATACATACATACATACATACATACATACATACATACATACATACATACATACATACATACATACATACATACATACATACATACATACATACATACATACATACATACATACATACATACATACATACATACATACATACATACATACATACATACATACATACATACATACATACATACATACATACATACATACATACATACATACATACATACATACATACATACATACATACATACATACATACATACATACATACATACATACATACATACATACATACATACATACATACATACATACATACATACATACATACATACATACATACATACATACATACATACATACATACATACATACATACATACATACATACATACATACATACATACATACATACATACATACATACATACATACATACATACATACATACATACATACATACATACATACATACATACATACATACATACATACATACATACATACATACATACATACATACATACATACATACATACATACATACATACATACATACATACATACATACATACATACATACATACATACATACATACATACATACATACATACATACATACATACATACATACATACATACATACATACATACATACATACATACATACATACATACATACATACATACATACATACATACATACATACATACATACATACATACATACATACATACATACATACATACATACATACATACATACATACATACATACATACATACATACATACATACATACATACATACATACATACATACATACATACATACATACATACATACATACATACATACATACATACATACATACATACATACATACATACATACATACATACATACATACATACATACATACATACATACATACATACATACATACATACATACATACATACATACATACATACATACATACATACATACATGCATACATACATACATATATACATACATACATACATATATACATACATACACACTTGGGTTTGCGATTTCCCGGACTTTTGCAATTCCCGGGAAACGGGAATAGAAAAATCGCGTTCTAAATTAAGTAGATTTATTAAATTGAAATTGGGGAGACTTTCGTTGTTTTTTAATGCAAAAATTTTTTGAATAAAAATTAATATAATGAAAATTCTAAAACAAATTTTTAAACATTTTTAAGTCAATTCTGGCAAATAAGAGTTTATAATTATTACACAGTAAGACATCGTATAAAGACTAATTGAAGACTATTACCGCAGGTATTAAGTTAAAAAATTCATTTTAAGGCCTCCAAATAATTTTATAACAACTTGCCGTATGTATCTTATTTTTCTTGGCAAATTTCCGGCATTATTCTTATTATTAAGTACAAGAAAGTTTAAACGCGCCGAATTTTAAATGTCTTTTGTTTTTCTTAAAATATCTGCTTTAGATTTTCAATAATAGTGTCGACTTATATTAAATTTAAGTCCTGGCAACTCAAAGTTTTTACAGCTTCTATGAACCTTAAATTTCTACTAAACTTTCCAAAATATTTTCATTGATTCTGCGGAAAATCACTCAAAGTTCGTTTAAGATCGAATTATATACTTTCGGAAACGATTAGAGAACTGCAATCATTGTTACTTATACAAAGTATTCCACCCTGTTCTGACATAGTGATTAAACGACATTCTAAATTCTAGATTCAGCAAGCAATAATTTTTCTCGCAAAAGGGTTAGGAAAAATGGCATGACTTCTAATTCGTTGAATTTTTATGAAATTTTAATATAAGTTTAAAGCTTTCATATTTTTATTTTCTACAAATAAACAAAATTTATGGACATTTTAGTATTTAAACGGAAATGATATACGAAGAACTTTAAAAGAGAACTTAAACAATTTCGTTGCGTAAATTTAGTGGTATAATCAGTCAAACGAACTTTTGTAATATTTTATATAAACGCTGAAAATCTTATTGATATTAAAGAAAACCCGGATTATACTACAAATTTTTTTATCCGAATCATAATGAATTTCGCTGTCACTTACTACATTTTATAAATATGTGAAATAAATCCCATATATTTATGAAATAATGTATACTTTTAATTTCCCGTTTTCCCGGGAAAATCTTAAAATTTTTCCGGGAATATTAGCTAGACTTTTCCCGGGAATTCCCGAATCCGAAACCCTAATACATATATACATATACAAGCATACCTCATTCATCATTAGATGTACAGTTTTATCTATGTAAACAATTATGTAATTATATTAAACACAAAACTATAAAATGTACAATATATAGGTTTACAAAACGAGTTATCCCATATACTCAACTTCAAGCTATACTCGTGGAACACGTGTGATATCATCGCCTGTTCGTATCGTCACTTCCCCAGCACGTGTGATAACACGCGTAATTCGTTCGCCATCACCAGTTCGTGTTACTCGTACGACTACAACTCGTGTTGTTACGTCGCCAGAGCGCATATCCTCTTACAATTACACGACACCATCGACATACACTTCGTCCTATATCCCATCGACTTATTATTCGTCTTATATCCCATACGTTTCGTCTAATATACCGAGATATACCACGTCTTATATACCATCGACTTATGTCTATTCATCACCATCATATTTGTACTCGCCGCCCGTAACTCGTATCTACTCACGCTCCTTGACACCCGTCAGAGTAATAACTTCTCCAGCACGAGTAGCTCCCTCCTATTTGAAGAGAAGTCTGCCTGGTTATGGTGCCCGAGCACTAACGAATTATCTCAGCACTGAACCCTTTACTGTGAGTTACTTTTTATGTTTTTTTAAGATTTTCTGTTTCTGTGCTCTACTTCTGGCAATCTTTTTTCGCTTTATGCATTTAAATATGTCCACTTTGCTGGAAACTATGTATAAACGTATTTTTGTGTATACTAATTGTGTGTTTTTTTAATTTAATCACATTCAACATCTTAAGACGTTCCGTGAAGAAACCGGCAGGATACGTAACCGTGCTCAATCACTCATTCGCGATTTGCATACACCTGTAGTGCGTCGTACACGCAGTATGACTCCATTCCCAGTGACTGGGTAAGTCTTTGCAGAGAAGCTAAATCTGGAATGAACATTTCCAAATCATGCTGATTATATTATATATTTTAGCTATGAGCCTACTACTGATGTGGCCTTCGATGCATACGTTTCTCGTATCACAAATCCTGTACGTCACATTGCCAAAGAAGTTCATAGAATGTCGATGTATCCAGAACCAGCTCACAAATATGTTGGTAAGTATAGAATTTTTTTTCTTAAATAGTAGTTTGTGATTGTTTATATTTCTAATAAAAGACTGTATTGAAATTTTTCTTCATTTATTCCCGATTGGAAAACAACACAAATTTATTTAAAATTTCTAATACTTACACAAAACAACACTAATACAAAAATGTACATAATGAAATAAAAAATATAACTTATATTTAAATACTATAAAATAACTCCATAAAATATAAAAGGCAAAAGTCATCTCGCTTCGGTAAGGATTTGTGGCGATAAGGCTTACAAAATTAGAAGACCACTGTATGATACCGATAGAGTTCGCACTGATATTAATCTTTTGTCATGGTACTTGAGACACCCCACAGTCAAGAAAGAGAATAAGATTGAAGAGAAAGTGGAGAGTGTCCAAACAGGTAAGTGGTGAATATATTAAACGAACGGAATTAAAACAAAACAAAACTGAACACTTTTCATACTATTGAATACATTACTGTAAATAATATTTTACTTTTAAATTTATCATCTGCACCAATTGCATACATTTTATCAATTAAGGGCATAATACACAATCAATCAGCTTGATGTCAAATTCGTGTACGTGTGCTTGACGAAAAATCAAAACCAAGTAGATTTTCCATCAAGCGTCGTCGGTGTCACTAATACTAACAAAATTGCACACATACTATTACCACGCTTGTCAAGCATGTTGACTGTGTATATTGCCCTTTAAACATAAATAGACATTATGGTTGTTCAAAAATGTTGTGCTAGTTATCCTCTACGATGAAACTTCACTTCGGTGATGTGATTTACACAATTAGGGCCTAAGTTATGAGTTTTAGTCGAACATCCAAACAAATTTATTTATTAAATAAATTTTTTAATTAAATTATATTTTTATTTAGATATAAATGTGAAGCATGTTGGTTGAACTGACATGATTCGATAGCTCCCGCTAATATCTTTAGAATTCTTTTTCGCTTAGACCACTCTACCAAAGTCGGTGGTTTGCATTCAAGAGTTGAATACAGGATTGGAAAAAACCCGTGAGTTTTATTGGTTTTTTTTAAATGATTTAATAATTGATCTAAGCTATGTTGTCAAATTAGCCCTTTTCGGTATAGATTTAGCAAGAAAATCTTCAATAATGTTATCACATCGTTTAACAACGTTCAGTAGTACAATGAAGATTTAAATCTCCAACAAATATTACCCCAGTTCAACAAAATCTAAATGATTTACAAAGTTACTCCGCTGCAATTGCAACGTCCGTTGAAATTTGATATAATTTGTTGAACAATGCTAATGAAAACCTTACTTACTCCAGCTCATTATTTGGTGAATATGGGGCATTCTAAATATATGGGCAAACTAAGTAGTAAAGAAAGCGAAAAGATAGCAGAACAATGCATAAGTCAAAAGCGCCCTTCTTTCTAGCACCTTGTTTGGCATTTAAAATTAAACATGCAGAATATTTTCCACAATCGTTATTTAAGAAAGAAGTGTTTATCAAATTAAATAAAAAACAATGGTGGAAAATGCTACTATTTTTATGATTTTTAAAATTATTTTCTTATATCGCGACCTTAGTATTGGTTTAGCCCATATGCCAAAAAGTCGGAATATATCCGATATAAAATATATCCGATATATCCGATTTTTGTATTCTCACCCCTGCTTCCGTCATATGTTTGGAAGAAAAATGTACATTTTTGTGAACTTTCATCAATCCGATTAGAAATTAACATATTTTTACTGAAAGTAAAATATCTTGTTTTGTGCTCCAGTAACCACTTTTTTATTTTATTTGTAAAAAGTAGCTTTTGTTGCTCCATGTTAGGGTTGTTATCGCTTAATTTATAAAATGAGGACAGCAGAGGAAAAAACCCCGGACATTTGCTTAAAAAAGTAGGACTTAAAAATAACACAAAATAAATTTTTTTCCAATAATTTTACTACATACTAATAAAATCTTAAATACATATCGATGGTGTTACGAAAAAAGGGCCAATCTCGCAAAATTTTACATAGCAGATTGCTAAAAAATTGGAAAAAAAAATTTTGAGTTGTGAGTCTATGGTAGCAAAGGCTCCATATGAAGTTTTCGTTTTAGGTTTCCTTTTCGTCTTGTTTTTTAATTATACAATATTTACTCTTTAGAAATATACATAAGAAAACCAAAATACACATAAGCAAGACTGTAATATAAAAATATTGCCTGTTGCGATAATCGGGGTGCTGCGATAATCGATTGTTGCGAATATCGAGCTCGCACTGTATTTGGAATGAAACGCTTAATATGTATATAATTTATCATTCGTCTATAGACCCGAGGTTTGCAAAGAAAAGGCCCTTGGAGAAAGATTTTCATTAAATTATCATGTATTTAAATCCATGAATTAACTTCTAGCGCTAAAATAGCTAATTGAAGCTCGTGCATAAAATTCTGCACAGAATAGAATTTAATTTTTTGCTTGACAAATAGCTTTTTAGCTTAAATCTTGGCAAGCTCTAAAAAAAGATTGACTATCAAACCAAATCAATCCCGTCTGGCCAGCCGAGAGCTATCTGAAAAGTAGTGATAAGCAAAATACATATGAGCACTGATGATGGAAGTGTAGCGGCTTCCGAAATTAAATACATACATACGTAGGGTTGTCATCCGTTCTCTTTTTCCCGGACACTGTCCTCTTTTTGTGGTCTCTGTCCGGAGAAAAAATGTGCGTCCGGGAAAGTCCTACTTTTTACCGACTTAAAAAGGGAGGTTATATTCGCGTAAAGTATTTGCTTTACATTTATATATTTTGTCGCTTTTATATTGCTTGAAAATTGCATTTATTAAAAACCAAGCTAAAAAGGGAAATAGTAATTGGTACGAGTATTAGATGTCCAGCTTATGTTGTAAATAATTCTATCCATGAGGGTTGTGATGTTATTCTATGACGTGTGTATGTATTTAAAATATCGATGGTGTTCTGTAAAAACAGCCAAACTAACATTTTCATGGTGTTATAAGAGAAGCAATAAATACACTAATTTATGTAATTGGCCTTTAATATTTTCTTAATTATATCGCAAGTTTAGATCGGGGTAGTCAGATTTTTGTAGTAATTATGTGTGTTGTTCAAATACATCAGAATTTACTAAAAAGCCGACTAGAGTTTTTTGTTAGCTAGTTAGTGCTTTTTGCGTTTTATTTAACAATCGTGTCTGTCATGAGTTTCACATCCGTGTGAAAGTGAATCTTTTCGGAATGTTTTGCTGTCCTGACATTCACTTCCGAACAATTTTTTTCGTTTTACTTCCGAACGCATAAAGCTAGTGAAAGCAAATAGAATTAGCTTTTTTACCCATAAAAAATACATTTAATTAAACAAATTTCTCTTTGGTATAAGTTTGATATCTTATATAACTAATTTGAAATTTAAAAAAAATATTTATTTAAAATGAATATAGGGAAACTGAGATATAAAAAGCATCGCCATATTAGCTACCAATCTTGCAAAAGTGCGATGCAGCGGTTTGGAAAGCACGTTTTAAATATATTTTATGCATGGGAAATAAAAATAACAGTAGGATGTTAATATGAAACTATATTTTTCGAAATATATAAATATATTTGGTTTGGTTACACCACCTGAGATTTGAAAATTTTCACTCTAATTGAATTAGTTCGGAAGTCATGACAGACACGAATATGTAGAGCATAAACTTCGATTTATGCAAATATATATCCTCAAATGTGCATGTATACACTTACATATGCACAACTTAATAGAAACACATCGATAGTGTTGCGTAAAACGCGCCAATCTGCCATGTAAAATGTTGCAAGATTTTCGCTTTTTGCGCAACACTATTGATATGTATTTAAGATTTTATTGATAGTAAAATTATTGGAAAAAAATAAATTTCGTGCTATTTTTAAGTCCTACTTTTTAAAGCAAATGTCCGGGATTTTTTCCTCTGCTGTCCTCTTTTTATAAATTAAGCGATGACAACCCTAAACAATGTTACATACGTCATAGAATAACATCACAACCCTCATGGACAGTATTATTTACAACATAAGCTGTACATCTACTACCAATTGCTATTTTCCTTTTTAGCTTGGTTTTTAATAAATGCAATTTTCAAGCAATATAAAAGCGAAAAAATATATAAATGTAAAACAGATACTTTACGCGAACTTAACCTCCCTTTTCAAAATGTACGATTAAAAGTTAACGTAGACTTTAACAGCAACTTCGGCATACAAAACTTGCCGTTAAAGTCCATGTTAACTCTTAATCGTACATTGTGAAAAGGGCTGTAAGTCGGTAAAAAGTAGGACTTTCCCGGACGCACATTTTTTCCCCGAACAGAGATCACAAAAAGAGGACAGTGTCCGGGAAAAAGAGGACGGATGACAGCCATACTCCATGTGTATACTAACTGCTGTGTATTGAGTAACTTTTTATTGAAATGAAATTTTCTACTTTTTATTGAAAATAAGCGTATAAATGTTATTAGGAAAGGTATTTACATGGAATAAAAAGTTAATATTGATGAAACTTAGTATTTTACTTGATTTCAGATTTTTATTTAAAAAAAATTTTTTTACAAAAAATTTATCAAAAATGATGATATCGAGCACAATGAATGCTTAATATCTCAGAAACCAGGAACAATTTCGCGAAACAGTTTTTGGATTCTGAAAGAGGGTATTCAAGATATATATACTCCATACTTAACTCAATTTTCTTAAAAATGGTCGGTGGGCCAAAACAAGACTAAGGTCGCGATATATTTTTCATATAATATATGCAATCTTTGTTTAAACTAAAAAATTTAGAAAAACCCACTAGGGTTAAATGTACATACACACAAATGGGCATATAAATACGTTTGTATGTATTTGTGTTATTCGTTTCTATGAATTTTACAATTATTTATTTTTTATTTTTCTGTAAATGAAACGCTAAAATTACACCATCTTTGTTTAAATGAATATAACGTAAAAACCCACTTGGGTTTTTTTTAAAGAAAATACCCATAAAAACCCGGGTGGGTTTTTTGGGTTACCCAGTGGGCAGCCAACCCTGGTTGAATATCATCTTAATCTGTGTACTAAATTGATGTTAATTCAGATAAATCCTAGTGTTACTGTTGGTTAATTTAATTCATGTCCCATTTTTCCCTCTGACTATTTCGTTTCATTTTTAAAATCTATGTACATATCCATTGGCTTAGCCATCTAACTTGGTAAATCCACTTTTTATGAAAACTGAGATTTTAACGTACATAGTATGCTAGTATAACTCAAAGTACATCATTTACAAAAAACAAATATACCGTTATGATGGTTTATTTTTGTTGTTATGCAGTGGTAAGCAAATACGCTAAGTCAAAAAAAAAACGAAAAACACATGAGTAGTCCATAGTTATAGTGACTGGCATCGTTACCGTTTTCAAAAACGGGATTTCTGGAAAAAAGGAGCAACTTTTGTAACGAGAAAAATGTAAAAAAAGTTATTTTAAAAATTTTCGTCTCGGCCATTGCCCATATAACGGTACATTTGTGTTTTCGATGTATACTTCCGTTAAAGCGCTATCCACAGTCAAATGCTAGTTAAGTTAAACCACTCTTTGAAAGGCTACAAAAGTACGCGTCGAATAGTATAATAGTATAGTATAATAGAATATTATAGAATAATTGACTTTGATCGGATAAAAAATGACTGAGTTATACGGCCGTCAACAATAAAAATACTAACTTGCAGTTAACACTAAACTCAAAATTTAAATCTTGGTTAATAAAATTTCATTAACACAAAGCTGAATTACCTATTAAATTTCAATTAAATTTAACTGGAACATCTTTTGAGATTAAGTTCTTAACTGAAAAAGTTATTGCCATATGAAAATAAATTAATTTTTTGCTATTTTGAAAATATTGAACATAAATTTTCAAGAACAATAATAAATTCAGAGCTTCTTGGGCGAATGCAGCACTTCTTTGTGCAGAAATCGTACTCAGATGCTGTTGAACCATGAAATTATTTATATAAGTGTCACTTACTTGGAGGTTACACGTTCAAGTTTTGTTTCAATTTTTGTTTCAAGTTTCAATACACTCACACTTTTTTACTAACAAACACACATAATTGGAAATTGACTACCAACTTGATTTCAATTTTGCTTTCAAGATTTGTTTCAATTTTTCGTTCAATTTAAACAGCTGATCTCTATTATTGTAAGTAAATTACAGAAAGACTCGGCTATAGCGAACTTTGTGCAAACAGCAAAAAAAACCGCTCTATGACAAGTTCGTAATAAGCGTAGTTCGATACAAACGAGGACTCGTTAACTACGAATTCGCTATTACGAATTATTTTTGTATGAAAATGGCAACCGAAATGTCGCCACTTTAGACTTAGATCGTTACAACCGAGAATTCGTTATAACCGGGTTTTACTGTTTCGTTGTTGATTCCTTGACGACGGCATCTTGAAAATCTTAAGTCAAGTGGGCACTTTTACTGAATCGATCGCGCATACATATGTACATTACACGCAAAGAAAAGATACGGTTGTGGCATGGTTGCGTCAGCAATGACATGTTTCCCGACACAGTTTTTGAATGTGGCAAATAACTTATTATTGTATTAAATGACTGTGAACCTTAATTAGCTTAAGGCAAAAAAACTAACGTTTACATTTAATCATGAAATTATTAGATTTCATGAAAATTGACACATGGTTGGCTTGAACAATATATATTGTTGAAAAAATTCTGACTACAATCATGGTTTATTTAAAAATTCAACAACATAATGGTTCTATAATAATAATATATAGTTCTTATCTATACTATTTTGTTTGGCTCTCTGCTTCCAAAAACTTTTTGTTCTATCCTTTTGTTGAATACTTTTTGTTAGTTTTGTGTTTTACTTGACAGCGTTTGGTTTATTTTTGTGAGCGGTTGGTGTGAAAAAATAAAAATATTAAAATTAAAATAACAAAAAGTGATATATTCCGGCAATTAATGTTCGGCTATGTTCTTTTGAAATAGCAAAATCTCAAAAGCGAAGAAAAGTGTTCTTTAATCGGGCAATTTGGTGTATTCGTAGTTTTGTTCTGATAAAATATGTTAAATATCTGAAACGCAAAAACCAACTGAAAACCTCCAATAAGTGAGCTTTTTAGTTGGACTCTATCCTGAAAGTTGCCGATTTCACAACGAAATGTTTTTCAGAACATGCCCGATTGTAAATATAACATGTGTCAACACATATGTATGAATCTATGTGAAAATAGATAATAATTTTTATTTCAGATTCAACACCAGTTTCAAGCAGTTGAAAAATTTTGTTTTTGATTTAAATTGAAATAATAAATTGTTTTTAGTTGCTGTAAATATTTTAATCAACTTATGGTTAAGAAAACAATATATATATGATTATATAGAACAATATATATGGTTATTTAGAACCATTTATATGGTTAATTTTAACCATATATATGGGTATTTCAGACCATATTTTGTAATTTTGAACAAAATATATGGTTGTTTTGAACCATATACATGGTTGCTTGAACCATGCTTATGGTTGTTTTTAACCATATATATGATTATTTCAAACCATTTATTTATTTTTTTAACCATATATATGGTTTTTTGAAACATACATATGGTTGCTTGACTAATGGTTGTTTTGAACTATATATATGGTTATTTCCAACCATATATTCAATCATAGTATGTTGCTCTTCGATTATGGTTGCCTCAACCATGTTTTTTCTTTGCGTGTAGGGCGATAACTTTTTCACGCTTTTACGAGTATCAAAAACGGCATAGTATACACAACATTAAAAGTTATTAATAAAAAATATGATAACTTTTTTGGCTCGTTAAAAAAGTTCACGCAGGGATCGGGTTGAAGTTTGAAAACAACCATTTTTATCTCACGGAAATTTTAAAAAATATACACCTGATATTTGTATATACTTATTCCTATACGTATCACTTAAATGCTATTTTGGAATTTATCCACTGCTTTAGATTTAAAAATTTTCCTACGGTTTGCAATTCATCGCGGTTCAAAATTCGTATGTAAAAACCTGAGTAAAATACCTTATGCTTACCTTTCAGAAATATGCTTCCCTGCGTGAGGTTTTTTTTTAGTAAAACGAAGGGACAGGTGTTTTCATTACTAAAACATTCTTGGCCACTCCGTGGCACTATGCCAAAAATTTGGTTATTGCTCTAATGTACATATGTACATACATACGTACATATGTAAGTATGTATAATTATACACTTTCCACATTTGTGACTAACAATTTGTTTATTACTCTTATAATATTTATTTCATGTTTTCATGGACACAATAATATTTTTGTGAAACTGTTTTTGTTTTGTTGATCCCATTTATTTGTACTTAATTTGCAAACATTTATGTGTTTTTCTTTCTATGATTCAATGATTCTTTGCAGCATGTGCTGCTGAGGTTGAGGCCTAAATGTATGTGTTTGAAAAAAGTGTATGTAAAACAACTTAACAAATGAGCAAATTCTTTAACAAAATTTATGTATTCCCTTATTATGGTAGGTACACACTTTGCAACGTGTTTACGCAACACGCGTATCATTCATGTTGCATATTTTGACACACCCACACTGCAGCCAACAATTACACCATAAACGAAACATCAGTTCTGTACTGTGTATTCGCATTAAAATTCGCACGAGAAACACACAACTTGCTTGTTTTCAATGACCTAAACCAGTAAGAAAAGTAAACAACGATTCATACTATGCAACCAGAAAATATCCAAATATTTTGATGTTTTTGAAACCTCGAATGAAACCAAAAACACGACTACACACCATGCAACCAACAACGAAAAATGCCTGGTTGCATAAACATGTTGCAAATTCTGTACCTACCATTGGATCCAATGCGGGTCAAACCCATTAAAATTTATGCACTAAAATACATTCGGAACTGATCACACTTTTGAACATTGTTATTCAATAAAAACAAAATTAATTTGTTGATTATTAATACTTTCTTTGTTTATTTGATTATATGTATGTTCTAAATATTATTTGCAAAATCAAGAGAATAATATAAACCTATTGCAACGGCCTTTTTACCTTGCAACCCACTACAACAAATACACATACACCGAAACAAAAATAGATACACGATCACGTCCTTAATACAAGCGTGAATTATTTTTAGTTGCAATTACATATTGGCCTACTTGAGTTTTTGTCTTTTGCTTTTATACAGTAAATTTTTTTTTTAATTTTATTTAAATTTGTTTCGTCACTTTAATTTTGAATCGATTTTTTTATTTATGTAAGATATAATACCCCTTATTCTGCACCTATTTTTGGACATCACGTCAAGACAATACCAAAATTAGGTAAGTTATATAATGGTTGTCGACAGCAATTGACTACTTTTAACGGCCTCTTCCTATTTTCTAGGCATTAAAGAATAGTAGATATAAGGCTATCAGCAGTAGTCAATTGTTGCCCACAACAAGTACCTAAGTGTCCTATTTTTGATATTGTCTTGACGTGACGTCGACAAATAGTTACAGAATAAAGGGGGAATGTATCATCTATTTAAATACATACATATGTACTACTTAGAAAAGTAAGAATATGAAACTAAAAATGCTTAATACTTATTACGCCAAACAAAAAAATATCTGTGAAAAGAAATTTATTTTTATATAATTTTTTATTATCTTAAATATTATTTCTATATGACTATTAAATTAATGAAAAAGAAAAAAAATTATATGAAAATAATATATAAAAAATATTCAAGAAAATTTAAACGAATGAATTGTGTTTTTATTACTCTCAATTCTTCAATTCATATAAATACATACATACTTATTATGAGAGGTGTAGTTGGGAATATATACATACATACATATGTATGTGCATACAGTTATAGGGAAATTTGCCTTTTATAACTAAATAAATTCTAACGAATGACAGATTTAATAAACGGAAAGCCAACCGAACAGAAACTACTATTGCATAGTTTTCCTTAACTTATACAAGTAAGAGAATAGAAAAAAATGAAACTGATCGTTTATAAGAGAACTGGTCAGTATTATAGTACAACAATAAGACATTTGAGTGCTTATATAAGCATATACAATACGTAAACGGGAGATAAAGACGAAATGGCCTTGACCCATATATTTACCACCCGTTTCGATGCCCGCTGGCATTGGCATATATACTATTTTCGTTGACGACATGTGGTTACGCTCGTGGACACATGAAAATTTTCAAGGAATTGTTTATATATTAATCTTTGTCATATATGACGATAAAGGGGTGAGTGAGGAGTACACATTTATTTGATGATGAGGCACAAGTATGCCTTGCTATTTCGTAAAAACAATATAAATTAATATCCATACATATGTATGTATGCATATGTCTTAATTGAATTTTTTGCAAACTATTAAAATTTCAAGAGGAACATGAGCAATAATATACTTTTAGATATGTACATATATCGAAATTAACAAGTATGAAATATGACGTCAATAGTTTAGCCAGAAAAAAATTATACATATATTTTATATGCGAATCTTTCAATATGTATTATTCAAATTAGTATATGTATATATATGTAAGGAATTTGTAAAGAAAGAAATAAGTACCTTTCAGATAACGGGAGTAGTCCATACACGACTGTAAAGTATACACCAGAGATAACCCAAATGTATGGAACACACATGGTCGATTTAATATTATGATGTTCTACGGCTGCACCATATATTGTCATATACATATTCATCTTAAATAAATCATTCAACAGCAGTAGCAACAAATCTGTGGTAAAAAGAATTAATGCTTAAGTCAACATAAGGTCATTTTCAGTTAATTATCTTTATGGAAAAAAATGCTAGAACGGGCTAAAAAATGTGCCAAAGAATATGCAAAAATTATGTAGTATAACAAAGGCAAAACAACATTTTAATTATGTAATTGGAAAAATTTTATTAATTAAAACCGATTAGAAACTAAAAGCGCATTTTTAATGTGCTTTAAATCAATGGGTGTGACAATACTGTTTACGTATTTTAAGTAACTAACTTATTGTAGGGCAGTCCGCAACGTTTACGTATCCGCAACATTTACGTATGAGTAATGGAGACTTTAGGCAAAATTTTTATTGCATTTTCTTACTTTCTTTGTTATTGTTCCTCTTTATATTTTGATGATTTTGTTATTTAATATTTTTTTATTGTTTGTTGTTGTTTTGCCAAAAATTGTTAGTGAAAAATGTGGAGTCTTTGTAATGAAGATTTCTTTTCTGGAAAAATATGTTGCATTGTATATATGTAACACTTTTTATATGTTACCCATAATCCTGCCTAGTGCTACATTTTGTATAAGTTCAATCGAACAAAATTAGCTGCCTGTATTTACTGTACGAGAAAAACTTCCATGTAAAATCGCCGAAAACCAGGTTAATTTAAAATTTTTCGGTAGTTGTTTTGCTTCATATGTGTTTCATATTAAATCAACATGTTTTACGATAATCTTAAAAGAAATTTTTCCTTTTGAATTAACTATATTTCATGTTGATTTAATATTCCAGTACAGTTAAATCCAAATGAAGTTGATACTGAAATAATACGAAAAATCATATTGAACAAAGTAATTTCGAGTTGAAACAACGTGAACTTGATATTGGAACAACGCGAAGAATCATGTTGAACAAAAGTTATTTCAAGTTAAAACAACGTGAATTTGATATTGGAGCAACACGAAGTACCATGTTGAATTAAAGTTATATCAAGCTCAAACAACATGACTCTACTGTAGCTATTTTATTAATTATTTTACTTACGTGATAGCCATCAGAAAACTTTGCATTGTAGCTGACTGCCCCAAACAAGATTTGAACCTGCATGATAGTCCACGCGCTAACCACTTCAGCCACAACAGCTTCAAACTTTTCTTTACTTATACACTTAATAAATACCATCGTATGTAAAATGCATTTCATTTTAATCAACATGATTTAAATGATTATTTAACATAAAACTTATTTGAAATTAAAGTTATAGTCACGTCGATTGAAAATGAAACTTATCGTTTATAACAAAATTGTTTTTACGGTGATTTAAGGTTAGATTAATAATTTTTCGTTTAAAATTAATATGAAACAATGGTAATTTCAAACCAGCAGCAGTAAATTTTCGATGGTCATTCGTTTTTTGTCGTCTACATAGACGACACATGTAAGAATAAACAACAAGAAGTCACACAACCAAGCAGGGGGTCAATTCTTGTTCTGTGAAACGGTGAAATGAAAAGATTTTTCACATTTTCATAGTAATTTTGATTCTCGTTTAATGAAACAATGAAAAGTAATGTCAATATTTTTTCATATGAAAAACATTGGAACGAAACAAACGATTCTTGTTTTGTGCAGCAGTGAAAATAACTGTCAAAAACTTTTCATATGAAAATTTATTTTACACAGAAAATGTATATGTGAAAAATAAACATTTAGAGAATAGTAAGGTCAAACTTACTAGGGAATAAATGTTTTGAGTTTTATAATTCGTTTATATATTTATTAAAGGATAATTAATGATTTATATATAAAAAACACAAGAAGTTATATTTCCGCACACGGACAGACACACATGTACACAATTCACACTGTAAACGCTCTGTCGGGGGTTAAAAACAAATAATACACATGTATTTTTTTTTTCATTGCTTTATTGTAAAGAACACAAAAACTATTATTAAAACATTTTTTTTAAATAAAAACCATAAAATATAAATAATTACAATAATATATGTACAATTTCATTTCTTTGTAAATATTTCATTTTGATTTTGACACTTGATAACATAGTACCAGCGTTGTCAACTCGATGGGTTTCACACCGTTTTTAGTGCTTTTTCAACATTTCGAAGCAAAAAATTTTCAAGTTAGTGCTCGATGCTTTTTTTATTTAACTTTTTGTGCTTTTTATTTTGGAAGGTTGCACTAAACATAAAATTCAAATATAAGTTTATTTATCTAAAAAAAAATTTTTTTAAGTAAAATTCTAATGCAACACTTTGCTAAAAATAATTTTTTGCAGCCTTGTAGAAGAATAAACAAATATATTTGGTTTTGCCCAAGCAAAGTATAAATATTCAGTCGATATAAGCCTGTTTGAGCCATTAGCAAAAATTTTCATCAAACTTTTGTCTCTTCCATAGTCTAGGTTCACACACTGCAAGATTTTTTGCGCAAGTTTCTAATTTGTATGTGAAAGATGAAATAAAAATAAATACAATTTGTAATCCTTTCTCGTTTTTTTTCTCTGAATTAAAACTTGCCCAAGAAAACTTGCTGTGTGTGAACCTAGACTACGGAAGAAACAAAATTTTGATGAAAACGCAGAAGTTGCACGCGCTCTTAGCTTGATGAATCTATTTAAATGAGTCTAAAAGACGTATCAGAATGTTCTTACACGCTTCTTCCTTGCTTCACATAAAAAACGGCATGAAGGGAGAAAATTCATGTTGTGAAAACTATGATGTGCCTCGATTTAATTACGCTACTCAAAAATTAAAATGCTTCGAGATCAAAATAGCAGATCATTATACATACGGGCCAATCCCAGAAATGGTCCACTTATGGCAGAATTTTCGAACTGTTAAAACTGTTTATATATGTTGATGGAATAATGTGTTATATATTTAGGGTGATATATTTTATGTATATAGTTACACATGTGACCGTAAGCTTAAGTTTAAATTTTCGAGGTCGGAGGTGGTCAGGAACGCCACCTATGTATCTTGAAAATAAGTGAGTGACTATTTTTTAGATTATCTCGTAAACTATAAGGAAAATGTCTGAAATGTATTAATCACAAAAAAGTTTTATATATTAATCTGTGGTATTTTAATTTGTTATCGAGTAGGCTTTTGCATCGAATAAAATTTCGTCACGTGTCGAATGGATGCATTACGGGATTCGAAAAGTGTACATACCAAGTTTGTGTTTCACCGTTTGTTGAATCGACTAAGAATTTGTAATACATTAAAGGAAAATTTTATGTTTCTTTAAGCTAGTTCAACAGCCAAGTCGATTTGACGACTGTAATAAGGTTTATTGGTAATGGTCCATGCTTTTTTGCAAAACATACAAATAAAAGGAAATATTATTTTCGATCGCTTTGGAGCTAGCGAGTGCAATTTAAGCAGCATGTACTCGATTATCGTATGCCGTAATACCAAAAAGAAAATATTCGAACAATTTTACTCGATCACGTATGCGGTAATTCGGCCCCTGAATGTAGCGTTCGTCAGGTAGGATTTGCCCATATGTATATTTTTATCCGCTGAATTCAGAAATGATCATAAAACTTTACGATAAGCTCTAGTATCAAATATATACTTTTATATTTTCATAAATTACAACAATTTTGTTCTTTTTTATTTATGTGATTACTCCATTATATCGCCCATTCACTTCAAAAGTTGTACATTTCAAGGAGTGCGATTTTAGAGTCAATACTACAATATTAATTGTCATATTGCTTTTCATATAGTATAAAAATCATACAAATATGTATCTTGTATACTAAACTCTTGAGGAGAGAATACATTTATAGTTTTCCATGAAAGTGTAAGTAAATTAAAAACTAAAACTTGTTTTCTGGAAAATCAGTATTTTTGAGTTCTGTCACTTTTCAAGTGCATGTGCGATATGTCCTTCAATACATAAAAAATTGTGTATTTTTCTTTATGAAATGATAAAATACATATTATTTTTAAATAAAATAAAAAATTTTTAATTTAGAGCGTTTTTTCCAGAAATAAGCGTTTTTATCGCGTTTAGTGCTTTTTGAAATTTAAAAGTTGACAACGCTGCATAGTACCAAAGTTTTCACAGGTACGCATGAAATGAAACATTTTTTCATAATTCAAACGAGAATCAGAAAATGTGTAATTGTGAAAAGATAGAGTGAAAAGTAATGATGAAAACGAATATGAAAAGTTTTTTTTTTTCATTTCACGTTATCGCAGAACTAGAATTGAGCCCCAAAACAGTGAATTGTAGCAATGAACAAAGCAAATAAACACTGACACACTCAAATGACAAATTATTTCTTGTAAATTTAATATGATTTCCAATCAAAATTGTGGCAAGTGGATTTTACATTCCTTTTTTCTGTGTGTAAGCGAATGCTAGACAGGTCAATATTCAGCTTTAATATATGTGGCTGTGTGCGTTCGTTTACAAAAAATAGATACACATATAGCACACACAAACACATATATTGAAGCCTAAATATTGACCTGTCTAGCATTCGCTATCCTCGGTTGATCTGGAACTAAAAATACAGACAAAATAACTCAAGCAGTTTCCCACTTGACTACGATTTTCGTTAATGATATCAATTTCGAATATATCTCAAACATTTATCGTGTAAAACTATCGAGAATGACACTCAAAAATGAATCGAAAAAAGTTTACCTGTCGCTCAGTTTTGTTTCAAAAAATTAAAAGTAAACCAGTATCGAACAAATTTCGATGTCGCAAAAAGGCAGGAGCAAAAGCAATTTTTTAAGATTATTATCTTTATTTTTTAGTTTATTTATTTTATTTATCTTTTAATTCTTTAACTTAGGCTCCAGTAAATCAGACTTGAACACGGTACCTCCAGGCCAACAGACTAACACATCTACTAGGCTATCGTGGCAAATTTTTTTTTCTGTTCAATTATTGCACATATGTACGTATGAGTTATTTTAATTCTTTAACTAACGATGCAGTCAAACAGATTCGAGCACGGTACCTCTTGCTTAACAGACTAACGCACATACACTAGGCTATCGTCCACATTCGAAAAAATATCGAGAGAAGTTCTCTTTAGCGAACATTCGATTTTTTTTTAGATTCGCGAAGAAATATCGAAGAGTTTTGTTTCGAAATTTCTTCGCTGCAGCGAACATTTGTTTATATCGAATCTCAGGTCAAGTGGGTTAGCATGCATAAAGAAACTAACACATAAACAGCTTTGATTGAAGGTATTGAAAAAATGCCCATCAGAGCGAGATACCAAACAACAAAATGCAGGGCAAGAATTTAAAAGAAGTCTTGTATTCTATTTGCTGGCAAAAATTAGTTAAACAGCTGATGTTTCCTTGTAAAAAGCATTCACCTTCATTAGTGGTAAAAGTGAACAAGAACGCCGATGAGACGGTGTAGCGCCCTGTGTAAATCAGTAGTACTTATAAGTTCTGTTAACCTGATTTGAATATTCCAACACTCCACTCTTAATAAAAATAATTTGAATTTACATTAATTCAAAAATATTGAACTAGAAAGCCGAAATAAAAAAATTTTCAGACTTAACCTATTCAGTTCAAAATAAAAAACTACGTAAAAGTATTTAAATTTAATTAAAGATGAGTTGCCTTTTTCCGGAATGCCGACCTTCCAACAATTCCTTATGTTCGGCAAAAGTGGCTTTCCAAATGTAATGAACATACCAAAGACACCTTTGGTATGTTCATTACATTTTGGAAAAGATGGCATAGTCATAGGAAAGAAGTATATAAAATTAAATAAGAGTTTTTCGCAGAAAATATAACGTGAAGTCTTGTCCGAAATACTAAGTTTTTTAATAAATCGAAAGTTTGCAGTTCTCAAGAAAAATTTAATAAGTGTGACGAGTTTGACCAAGCAAATAATAAACAATATGTAGAAAAGTATTTAAAATACTAACAAACTATCAAAATTATGCTAATACAGTGGTGGTGGCATAATCAAAGCAATGCCTTGAACTATTCCGGATTTCCCATTTTTATCTCGCTTATGTTGGCTTCAGTAGCAAGTCCTTCAGACTATACACAGAAACAATTTACATCAAAAAATTTTCAAACAAAAGTTTGTCTAAAACTAAGTTTAATTTTCAGTAAATGTTCTTTACATAATCAATGAATTGTTTGTTTGACTCTTATTTAGCACGCAAACACCAAAAACAACAACAAACACTGTGTCGTAACAAAACAGCCCCGATGACGACATACACACAACTAACTACAACAACAATGATAGCAAAAGGAATGCGATTGTACCAAGTTTGTTTACTGAAGATTTTTGAGTGAATCAATTAGTTAATGTCGTTGCATTAATTCTAATACATTTTTTAAGTCTTTTGATAAACATTCAGACTTGAACACATTTAACAAAGTGAAATTTCATAAATGCCTAATGGATGATGATAATAATGACCCAGACAAAATTTTTTTTGATATATTACAAAAAACCCAGTAAATATTTTTGTTTGATTAAGTAAACTAATTTGTTTAATATTTGTTAGTATTTTTAGACTAATTGTTTTATAAATTGAGACAAAAATATTGTTTCAGAAAGTCCAGTAAATATTTTTGTTCGATTTAGTAAATTGTTTTGTTTACAATTTGTAAATATTTTTAGACAAATTGTTTTATAGAGGTATTTATGTCTCAATTTACAAATTTGTTTGTAGGTCCGCTCCTAGACAAAATATTTACTATTTCATTGAATTCCTTTAGAGAAAATGAAATCTAGTTTTTTCTGTGTAATACAAATATTAATACTTTTAACGAAAATGCCTCCCTGATTTAATTTATGTTTAAAAAATGTCGAAAACAATAACAACTCATCATGTCAGAGTTTCATTTTCCTCAAAAGTGTTAAAACTTGCATTATAGTCTGAAACGGCCTTTAACGACATATGCAAATATCTTAGACTAAATTTAGATGATGAAATATTTCACAAAATTTTCTTCTGGAAACTTTTTTATTTGCTTACGGCAGCCGTGGTAAAAGGCGAACAAAGCAAAGGAACTTGACAAAACCGATCTGAAATCTTATTTCGTACCACTTTGTCCACCAAAAATTCCTTTACGTTTTATTTATACATAGCTTAAATATATACAAAAATTCCACGTTTTGTAAAAAAATCCAAATTATTAGTTCCCTTTTGTAAATGTGGTAAGGTTTTCATTTAATATTTATAAAAACAAAATTCAAAAATTAGAAGAAAATTAAAAGTCAAACAGTCTTAAAATGAAATTACATTATATCATGCCTTTTGTCATAAAAAAATAGTGAAAAAGTAAAATTTTTAAGGTAAAAAGTGGTCTGTACGAGCCCTAACTACTATTAATTCATACACCACGCATTTTTTAAAGAGCAACATTTAGAGCTAAATATTTAAGGATATAATATTGACTGAAAGTTCAATTTTCTGAAAGGTATTTTTCTTGTCTTTAAATGTATGTATAAAAAGATTTTTGTACATATTAGTATAAATATTTTGAAAACACAAACTAAAGCTAAAGTTCATTATATTTAAAAAATTACGCTTTTTTGCCCTTTGAAATCTCTCTTATTATAACGCTAAATTTTCATTACTTCCTCATGATCAGGGATTGCACTTTCATGCAAATGCATATTTTTGTGGTATTATATAAAGAGGTATTGACTAATTATCTATGCGAATCATAAAACTTTAAGTAGTTTGGCATCGATTTGTTGTTGCGTATTTTTTGGTGGTAAGTGCATATTTTGCCAATAATGCATATTTTTGAAATTATAAAAATTTTTTTTAATGTTTATTTCTCAATTTTTGAAAAAAAATATTAATAGGCCTATTATGTATGGCAACCGACCCTCAGTTGGGTTGCCAGTTGCTGAAAATTATACTACTGATGGAAGTTGCTATTTAGTACCTTTCTGGCAACCATTGATTTTCAGTTGCCGGCTGGCAACGTAACTCAAGTTCGGTTGCATTAAATAATAGACCCAATTATGTTTGTTTTATGTTTTTTCTCTAATAACAATAAAAAATAAAAAAAAATATGTTCATATTATTTTAGTTTTGATACTTTGTTTGAAGGTAAATGCATATTTTTGCGCATATTTTTAATTTTTGGGTGCATTTGTTAAGCGTTTAAAATCAATTTTTAGTTGCATGAAAGTCCGAGCCATGCTCATGAGCTAATTTTTCGTGTATGATAGGTTAGGTTGTACAGGCAGCTTACACTCACTTGGGTGCATGTTTGATCCCTTCGTGTTACCTCTAAATAGAGGAAAGGCAGAAGATAAAGTAGAGGTGTGAAAGTGGTGGTGAAGAGGAGAAAGAGAAGAAGAAGAGGTATGGCTATCACTCGCCAGAAGGGAATGGTTCAGGGCTGAAACCATCCACTGCGCCTTATGAAAAGGCTAAGTTTGCTAGGGTTCGTCGTTGCCAGCTCAGGCATACTGACAAAAGATTGCTGACCTAGTTGTGCCAGCCGCTGGTTCTCTAGTGAAGGGCAGAGGCACAGGAGGTGAAAAATCGTCTCCTCCTCATCCCGACAGCTTCTGCAGAAGTCGTGGGACGTTATTGCCATTAGTTTGGCGTGGTTGCCGAATTTGCAGTGGCCTGTGATCTTTGCGAAGATGTCTTTCAGGTGTGTTTTCTGGAGCCTTAAGAGTTCTTAGTACGATTTGAATCCAGCCTAAGCCAGATCAGTCTAGAGATCGTACAATTAGGTTCGTTGAACTATCTGGCCTGTGCCAGGGTGTAGAAATGGTTTTCGATTTGCTGTTTGCAGGCATGTAGGGAATACCGCAGAAGACTTCAATGTCTGACTCTGGTAATGTCATCCCCCTTTTTAGCTAGTTCGTCAGCGATTGAGGTTGAGGGATGCCCGGCATTCCTGGACCAGGTTAGATGTTGTGTATACACCTGTAAAGGAACTGATTGCAGCTTTGCTGTCGCTGAAGATTCGGATATCCCTGTAAAATATCCTATGATACAGAAGCCAGTTTGCCGCCTTCTTTATGGCCGATATCTCGGCCTGTAATATACTACATTTATCCAGACGTCTGAATGAAATCTTCACTTCCAGGTGTTCAAAGTAGACGCCTCCTCCAACCCTGTCACCCCTCTTGGAACTATCCGTGTAAATATCAAAGTGCTCCACGAGGGGAGGAGACCCTCCAGTGGACCTCATATCCTCCGAGATGGAGAAACTGAACCCCCTAGAGAATGATGTTCTCGGGGTGGTATAATCAAGAATCAATGATACCTGCACCCCAGCGTCTGTTGTTCCATGCATTTGTAGCGTGCAGGCGCACTGCTGTGTTCAAGGCAAGCCTATTGGTTAGCAGATCCACTGGTAACCAATTCAGCATTGTGAAAAGGGCCTTATTAGGCGTGGATCGTAAAGCACCTGTAATTAGAATTGACATGCTGCGCATGACTATTTCGAAACAAGAGCGATTGGACGCTGTGTCCATGGCCTTCCACCAGACCACAGCGCCATAAAAGGGTATTGGCCTAATGACTGTGTCAAATAACCACTATGCATTGCGAGGTCTAATACCCCACGACGTACCTATAGCTTTGTTGCAAATGTAAACCGCGGCTATCGCTTTCCTGGCTCTGGTTTATATGTTGGGTCTCTATGATAGCTTGCTATCCAGAATTATACCCAGATATTTAGTGCTGTCTGATAGACTCAGGATTGTCCCGTTTAGTAGCGGCAATTTGAAGTTTGGAGTCTTATATTTGCCCGTAAGAAGCACTAGCTGCGTTTTGGTGGAATTTACACTCAATCCACTAGCGATACTCCAATCGCTGAGCTTTTTGAGTGCATATTCCATTCTATGGGAGATTGTATCAAAGTGGGTCCCCGACACTGCTACCGCCATGTCATCTGCGTAAGATACAGTCTTTTTTAAGCCGAGTGAGTTCATAGTCCTTAATAGCTCGTTTATGGTTGGATTCTAAAGTATGGGTGACAGTACGCCACCCTGCGGAGTACCTCTATTGGTCGACATGATTCAGTTTGCCGATCCAATTGAAGCTTTTATAATTCAACGTGAAAGGAGGTCCGATATAAATCCGACCGAAGTACTGTCAATGCCAGTTTCCACAAGTGCATCCCTGGTGCCTGGCTTAACATTACTGAAGGCACCTTCTATATCTAGAAATGGCACCAGTGCATAATTTTTAAGCTCAAGTGTTCTCTCAATGTAGCCCACTAGTGAGTGTAGTGCCATTTCAACAGAATCGCTCTTAATATAAGCGTGTTGAGAAGGAGAAATAAGTCTGGTGTTGATCGTCATTCTGATGTGAATGTCGATAATTCTTTCCAGAGTTTTTAGCAGAAAGGACGACAGTGGGTGTCCATGATTATATCTAGTGATTCCCGGCTACTGGAAGCCCATTCGCCATTTATTTTCTGGATGTAACCAGGGATAGACGGAGATTTAGGCTGAACCCACACCCAATGCGACAAAACTGTTTTTGTGACGTATACGACAACAGAACATTAGTTCTTATGAGACAACCCACACCAAATTTTTTTATGTGCGTTATAATCATATGAGTGTGTTTGACGTATAAGACAAAAACGTTTTGTCGTATTTGGTGTGTTTTCAGGCTTAGAGAGGATTTTGCGCAGTCGATGCGTCTTGGAGGAACTTTCTACGTTTCCACAGAAGGTCCTCCAAGACGCTCTCTTAGCTCTCCTAACCCCATTTTTAAGCTTATTCAAGGAAGACTTGTAAAGAGACCAGTTTCCAGTACTCTTGGCCTCGTTGAATAGCTTTCTCCATTTCTTACGAGATTCAAAGACGGTGGGAGTCCACCAATGTGATGTTATGTTCCTTCTGATGAAAGAGGGTGGACATGACTGTGTTATTGCGTTGTTGAAAGCGCTAGTTATTTGATACACAGTGGAATCGATGTCCGCAATCGCCTCAATAAGTGGTGGTCGCGGTAATAGGCTGTTAATAATGTGTCCTTCTGTTTCCCAGTTTGTTTTCCTGCGGTTGCAGAAGGGTTTAGCTATCTCGTTTCTTCCACTGATGTGGAATTGAAGATAGCAATGATCAGAGAAGGAGCAGTCCTTCGACACTTTCCAATCTTGTATCAGATGGGCATGATTTGCTATTACTAGCGTGACATCCAATACCTCTTGCCTATTGGCAACTACAAAGGTAGGTTTTGAACCTCTATTAGCTACTACTAAGTTATAGTTCAATAGAAAGTCGGCTATACACTAACCTCTTTTATTTGTGTCCGAGCTGCCCCAGAACAGGTGATGAGTATTTGCATCGGCTGGAGTGCGAACGAGATTTGCTGCCGTGACCATTTTGCGGACCATGTTTTTGGGTGGAAGGTCCGTGTGGTCATGCGCCATATAGCATGAGAGGAGCCAGATTGTGCTATTGTTCCTCTCCCATGCGACGGTTACTGTGTCTTCCTCATTATATTTAGATAGAATGAAGATATTAAGATGCTTTTTAGCTAGGATGCAGGATCTGATTTTATCTGAGCAGTTGGCATACAATATATTGTAGCCAGTGGCATTGAGACCAACAATTTTGCCATTATGGGTCCACGGCTCCTGGATCAATGCGAAGTCTACGTCCCTTTAGTAGCGCGTAAGTAGAGCAGCGGATGCTGCCTTAGAATTGTGAAGGTTTATTTGCGTCACCATCGTCATTATTCTGCCTCGTTAGTTTCGACGACCGTGACGTTGAAATCACCTGGATCAGAGTCCAGAAAGTTGTTCTCCTCTTCCCCCATGCCCATGCGCCCCAGAAGATCACCGACGATACCAGTGATGGACTAGGCATCCTCTGAGACCCCTATGCTGGGGAGGTTGTCGATGTCAGCAGATATGGTCAGCGCTGCTTCGTCACCTCCACTGGCAGCGGCTATAGCGTCATTCTTGTCGTCACCATATCAGCTCAGCCGAGCGCTCGTTGGCGCATGAGATGAGTTTGACATAGCCCTGAAACCATCCAACATCTACATTTTGTGGAGAGGGTCCTGGATTCTCTTGCAAGATCTTCCAGTACACATCCAACATTTTTTGGCGGATTATCCCCAGTTGTCCTGGGAGATAGCTCCATTGCTGTTCTCCTTGTCGACAATAGCCTGCATGAGTGGGTTTTTAGCAGCCTCACTATACGGTCTATTGACGACATGAGGTTGCGTCTGCCTGGGTTTTTTCGATTCCGGCTGCTTGGTAGGGGATGACTTCCCCTGACCGTTGTCTCTTGGGCAGAGCGTCCGGAGGTAGAGAGTCATCAATTTTTGCCAAAAGGTGTTTGGCCTATTGGAGAGCGGATTTCTGTTTGTCCTTATGTTGCTCGACCACCCTCATTGCGGCCTACGTGTGGCTTTCCGTTGTAGGTTACGGCTTTGGCCTTCGCTTGCGGATCTAGCGGGATTTGATGCAAGGACTGTCGTCGTGGAAGTTGACGATGCCCCCGTACCTGGTTTAGCATTAACCAGAAAAAGTTAGCTTGCTACTAGAAGGTGCACTACTCGAAATTATCTCGGTGCTATTGTTGTTATTATTAGATGCACTACGTGATGTTATCTCGTTGCTGTTTGAGTTTTGGGCGCTACATGAAGTTATCTCGGTGCCCGGTTTTGTCAGACTATCCTTAGGGGTAGCCTGTTTGCAATCAGCCAGCTTTGGTTTCCCAGGCTGGCTTCTTGCGGGGTTTATTATTATTATTTTTTGTTTATATTTACTGAATCAATTTTGTTCCCGCGAGTATGTTAGTAACGGGTGGTAAATCCATACAGTGACGGCATGCATGAACAAGGCGACTAGCGCTACAACCGACTTTTGCCATGGCATCGGAGGAGAGCTGTTGTCGACAAGTTATCTTTTACCACTTACTAGCCATCCAGGTTTTCGGCACTGCTGACCAACCACCTTTACCTTACCAGTGGGGAAGAGTTAGGGATGAAGATGGGAATTAGGATATGAGGGATAAAGGATAGGATGACTGTTTTGCTCCGCGGGTTCGAGGTTAGACAATGAGGTTAAATATATCGGAAAGATCGTGACCCTTTGTACAATGTATCACCGATTATCCGGTCGCATTTGTGATAGAGAACTTGTCGCTCCCGCGGAGCACCCCAGTCAGAGATCCCATAGCAGAACACGTCTCGGATTTCCAGTTCACCTGTTGAGGACCAAAGCCACCCGACCATTCATTTAGAATGTATCGTTGACTTTCGTCTTTTCAGTGTTACTGCTTACACCACACACGACCACTTGTGCAGTGTATCACGTGTGAAGGAACCGGCAACTCTTGCAACCGGGAGACTAGTGACCCGTTGTATAAAAGGTATCACTGAGCCCCGACCTCCCCTGGATACTCAAAATGCGTCACGAGACCGCTGTCCGATATATCCCACGAGAGCCACAATGATCTCTCAGCCTGTTGTCTAATCCGATTAAACCTATGCTTGGCCTAAAGGGAAATGGCCGTTCTCAGAATACTCTAGATTCCCCTAGAATAGCTTTCTCTTCATCGAGCGCCCTTTGACTACCTGCATGAGATGAATCGAAGAGATCCGGGTGCAGGGCTCCCCTATCCGCCATCTGGTGACGCGCTCGATTGGAGGCAGACCACTCCACACGAGAATTTTTCGTGTAACCATAAGACGAATTTATACACTGAACGAATTAACATTGTTAAGATAATTTGTTATACAAATAATAAACTTTAGATTTAGTTTGTGTTTTAAAAACATTTATTTAAATATGTACTAAAATCTATAGTATTTAAAAAAATAATATTGAAGGCGCCTCAAAAGTAAAATTTTCTGAAAAGTTGGTTTATTATCTTTAAATTTATATAAAGATTTTAGTATATTGTATATAGTATTGTATATTGTAGACCTTTTATTGATACCATATAGTTAACTTTTTGTTTGGCTTGAGGTCCTTTTTGTATTAAATAAATGAAACAAAAACTCTTACGTTTTTATATTATTTATTTACTTTCCAATATTTCGACCATCTTTGTTGGTCATCTTCAGGGAAATCTTTAATAACTACAATAATGAATACCTATGTATAATAAAATTTTTTATAAAACAATAACAAGCAAATTACATTTATATATATATATATATATATATATATATATATATATATATATATATATATATATATATATATATATATATATATATATATATATATATATATATATATATATATATATATATATATATATATATATATATATATATATATATATATATATATATATATATATATATATATATATATATATATATATATATATATATATATATATATATATATATATATATATATATATATATATATATATATATATATATATATATATATATATATATATATATATATATATATATATATATATATATATATATATATATATATATATATATATATATATATATATATATATATATATATATATATATATATATATATATATATATATATATATATATATATATATATATATATATATATATATATATATATATATATATATATATATATATATATATATATATATATATATATATATATATATATATATATATATATATATATATATATATTGTTTACAATGGTAAGCTTGTCACTGACTGTTTATTGTTTATCATTTCTATATTTATTAATTGTGTATCGGTATATATGAGCGCAATTGTCCGTATCTGTTGTGTAATTAATTCTTTTTTCCACTGGTATATTAACTATATTAAGCATCTCTTGCATATAATTTGTTTGTTATTGTTTTATAGAAAATATTATTACACATAGGTATTCATTATTTTAGTTATTGAAAATTTTCCTGAAGATGATGGCCAAATCTTTTATTGAGGGCCCACAGATTTTCAAAAATTTTGGAGGTCCATAAAAAGAAATTGGTCACCAAATTCGCCAAACTCAGTATAGGGTTTTACTACCCTATGGTAGTACAATCGAACCTGTACTGTCCAGTCTGTGTGTTTTTCCAAAAGTCTTGATTTGTCGCATAGTTTTATAGAACCCGAATAATTGACAACACTAATTGTATATAACAAGATTAATGGCCAATTTTTGACTTAATAATTAAGTGGTTTCTAAACTTAAATCGTTATTAAATATAAAATTCGTTTTTATAGATCATAATTAAATATAACTTATGTCACCAATCTTGTACACTTAAATTCGATTTAAGTTTTATAAATTACCATATGATTTTGACAGTTTGTTTTCGTTCTGCAAATTATGAAAATGCACATGAGCTTTTTCTATATTATAAAATATATATAAACGTATAAAAACTTGTTTTATAATAACTATAAATAAATTCGTCGCGAAAAAAACCATTGTGCAATTGTGTTACAGTTCATATAAAACAAAGCAATGAATTCAGATGAAGAGGATATGTGTGATGCAGACTTCTGTGCAAAACTAAAAAGGAAAATATTGCGGCGTCCACGTACAATGCGAACACGACCAAACCATTTTCACATATTTGGGGACGCTGACTTCTACCAGAGATTTCGAATGTCGAAGAAATCTGCATACAGCATTCTAGAGCTTATTGGCTATCACATAAAAAATCCAACTACCTGGTAAGTAATAGATTAATACAAAAAGTTAACCAGTAAAATATCAAAAGCAATATATTTTAGGAATCATTCCCTTAGTGAGGAGCATATGCTTCTAATAACTTTAAGAGTTTATGCAACTGGTGGAATGTTGAGAACAATTGGTGATGTCTACGGTGTCTCAACGACAACAGTTTCTAATGTTGTAGCTAATGTTACGCATTATATAGCTTTATTGACCAGATGCAAAACTTTCAAAAAACAAAGAAGATTTTTATGATATCGCAAAATTTCCTCATGTTGTTGGGGCACTTGATTGCACTCATGTAAAAATAATATCTCCAGGTAAATTTATACCAAGGCTTCCTCCAAAATATTTACAATTTACATACAAACACATGTATCTTATTTTTTAGGTGGGTCTGATGCTGAGCTATACAGAAACAGGAAAGGATTTTTTTCTATTAATGTTCAAACTATGTGTGACGCGCACTTAAAAATCTTAGACATAGTTGCAAGGTGGCCTGGATCTGCACACGATTCCAATATTTTGCTGAACTCTAAAATTTATTCCAGATTCTGCGAAAACGAGTTTGGGGAAAGCCTCATTGTTGCTGACAGTGGGTACCCAAATAAAAGTTTTATAGTAACACCCTTATTAGATGTCAAAAATGCGGAAGAAAATCTCTATAATGAGTCCCAAATACGTACACGTAACTGTATTGAAAGGAGTTATGGTGTTTGGAAAAGAAGGTTTCCTATTTTGTCTTTGGGCATTCGCCTAAATATAAAAAAAGTAGAAGGTGTTATTGTAGCAACTGCTGTCCTACACAATATATGTTGCTTGAACAAAGAGAGTGAGCTCTTACCTCTACCAGATAACCTTCAATCGGCTGTAGATTTCGTAAATAGTGTTCCAAGTAACGTTTACTCTACAAATTCCAACACAAACAATACTACACGCCGCAATTTAATAAATAACTACTTCAAAAATTTATTATGAAAATTTATTATTTCAAAACAATAACAAAAATAACAAAAATTCATTTTAAAAAAAGTATAAAAAACAGTAAAATAAAATAACATTTAAAATAAATTAAAAATTCAATTAAAAACTAAAATATAAATATAGGAGTTTTCTTAAAAATACTTGAATAGTAAAAAAACACAGCAGTGTATTAGAGTGCAAAAAGGCTGACCGAGTTGGCGCAGAGGAGAAACTAAATGTCTGCAAGGATGTGGAGTGAGAATTTAACAGCAAATTCTCGCAAACATTTAGAACTACAAGGTATAAAAAACTAAATACTTTAATATTAAGGCGACTGCAAAGCAAAACTTTGCTTCTGACAAACGCCAAGCATACAAAACTGGTGGTGGGACTGTGCAGGAAACAGCAACAGATTACACTATTCATTTTGAAGTTTTTCCAATTTCATTTGGATGAAAGCTATTTCTAGCTTCAGTTTTTCTACTTCCAATTCATGTTTTTCTTTCAAAAACCTAACCTCCAACTGCTGCTTTTCTAATTTGGCATCGGCTAATTTTGCCCAGCAGTCTTGGCTTGCTTCCTTCTCCTTAACCTTTTCCTTTTTCAGATTTTTATTTGGCGGCTTTTTTAGCATATGCATATATAGCAAACCATACATATATGTACATGCATATAATATATTTTATAAAATATAAATATAAAACTTACCATTCTCTATTTTAACTTCTACGCTCTTGCTTTGACCGCCAACAGCACCATCTACTTCATCCAAAAATTCATCAATTATTTCGATGTCCGTATATTCTGAAACAATGAACAGAAATTAATTTAATGGAACATATACTTATTATAAAGTAATAAAACTTACCATTTTCAGCTATGTCGCAGTCATATATTGAAGGCTTTCCTAAAATTTGTGTCTCCTGACATATTTCCAAGACCTTCTCGTCAGTTTTTGTTATTGCTGTTTTCTCCACAGGCCCACCACCAGTTTTGTATGTTTGGCGTTTGTCAGAAGCAAAGTTTTGCTTTGCAGTCGCCTTAATATTAAAGTATTTAGTTTTTAATACCTTGTAGTTTCTAAATGTTTGCGAGAATTTGCTGTTAAATTCTCGCTCCACATCCTTCCAGACATTTAGTTTCTCCTCTGCGCCAACTCGGTCAGTCTTTTTGCACTCTATTACACTGCTGTGTTTTTTTACTATTTCTAGTAAATAGTCCACTTCGGAAGCTGTAAAATTTGGGCTTCTTTTGTCCATTAATCTTGGAAAATATTAAATTTTTTTGCACAATCACGACTGTTTTTAAGTTTGCAAATATTTTACAGCAGCTGTTCATTCAAGAAATTATCGATATTTTTTGGACATTTAATTGTGCTACCATACTTTTAATACAATTAAATACCAAAAATAATATTAGACTGAAAAACTGAAAACGTATTTAATTACAACTTAAGTTTATTGAAAAATTAACTAATTTTGCACCTAAATAATAAGTCAAAAATTGGCCATAAAAGACACGGAAATTTTTATCTCAATAAATCTGCTTAATATTAAATGCTAATAGTTTTTCCTCGGATCTTACCAAAATTTGTTAATTTAGATTTGAGCAGCTCCTGTGCCATCAACCGCGAGATTATTAAAACAACTACATCTTTTCCACTTGTAATTCAGAAAGCGTCAATTGTAATGCAGATTAGTCAATTGTAATTCAGAAAGCGTCGATTGTAATTCAGATTAGTCAATTGTAATTCAGAAGGCGTCAATTGTAATTCAGAAAATAAAAAATGTAATTAAAAAAATCACAAAAAATGAATTTTTTTCAGTCAAAACATCTGTAGCGCGATTCTGTAACTTTTATTACGATAATAGTATCGTTAAAATAAATATAACGAAAATTTATCGAATTTGCTATTCAGTAACATTTATAACGATATTCGCAACATATATTTCTCAAAATTAAAAAATTATGAAAAAATTGTCTGTACACTGGTTGGCATCGACAAATTCATTTGCTTTTTTTCTATTCCTCTTTGGGCTTTTCGCTTTTGTTAATCAATATGCTACAAGATACCGAATAAAATTACAAAATCGCACTATCGTTACTGCAAGCGATTAAAAGTTACGGAATCCAGCTACTGACTTCATTTGTATAACAATTAAATTTAAAAGTTTAAACAGCTCAGAACCAAATATTGGCAGAAACCCATAACAATGGAATTTAAGGAAAATTGCGCAACTTGCCAATCTTTAATGACAAGAAATCCAGTAATACGATTGCTGCAATGTCTACATTTATTCCACAAGAAGTACGCACAACCTATAACCGATGTTGTCGAAAGCTAAAGCCTATGCCAAAAGCAACATTCGTGTTCCAAACGTTTCAGGTCCTGGCGTGATTGAACAAAGATTGATCTACTTGGAACATATGATTGATCATGCAACGAACCCCATAACTGGGGGTGATTGCGGTCGTGCTTGTTTTCTCTCTGAATTACAATTGACGCTTTCTGGTTTACAATTGACACTTTCTGAATTACAATTGACTAATCTGAACTACAATTGACGCCTTCTGAATTACAACTGACTAATCTGAGTTACAATTGACGCTTTCTGAATTACAATTGACTAATCTGAATTACAAGTGACGCTTTCTGAATTTCAATTGACGCTTTCTGAATTACAATTGGAAAAGGTGTAGTAAGCCATATTAAAACTAGGTCAACTAAGTAATATTAGGATATAGCATGGATATGAAATAGTGAAACGAGCTTGACTTATATAAAACCAAAATTTCAAAATGGATTGTCATAAATAAATATGTCAGCTCCATGGGATTGGATTGGTTGACTAATTAACCTGCTATTATTTTTTATCACAAATAACTTATTTCTGTACTCAGCGCCGGCCCAAGGGTGAAGCAAGTGGAGCGGTCGGTCTAACCACCAGATGTCAAGGGGCGCCTAGAAGCCAAATGCGAAAAGCAATTTCCAGCGCATTTGTATATTTTTATTATAGAAATTTATAAAATATAGCTCAATGTACAAAAAAAAAGTTGTTTCAGAAAAAACTAATTATGTCGCCACCAGACGTCGCTAGAATCATCCAATTTCTTATGTACAGTAGTTTTCATACTGCGTTTTGTTTAAGCGCACTTTTGACTTAACCGGCCAAAATTATTCATTTGTCTCACTATTCTTTAAAATCCCATATAAATTCGTTTATTAAGTGCACTTTCTGTACCTGCACTTTTAAGATAAATGCTTCAAATTTTGGGGACTTAAAAATGATTTCCTTACTTTGACTTAACTACACAAAATGTTGTTTTTCTGTAATTTTTCTTCAAAAACCTTTTTAAGTGCATTTTGTATACTTTCACATTTACCATATTTTTTTGACGTTTTAAACTATTTTCATATAAAAAATCAAAGTTAGCTGCACACATTAAAAAATGTGGTGGTCACTTTTTCTTAATAATGTAATTTAACATATTTTGCCGACATGTCTGACGTCAGAAAAATCAGAAACTTTACATCGCCAGAAAAAATTAACATTGACCAAAAATAGCCCAAAGATATATATGGAAATATAAAAATCTTGACAAACTAAGTATTACTTCATAACTGGTCACAAATACATTAAATAAATTTAATCAAGCGAGTTGTCTAAAATTAACTTAGACATTTGGCAGACTAGTCTGCAATTTCATGGTATGACGTTTGGGCACGATTTCTGAATTGTTTGTTATCCGATTAATATTAAACTAGTCTGCACATTATCGGAAGGCAATTTAATTTCCTTTAAGATCGTCTGACCTACGACTTTTCAGCTGTCACTTCTACACATTGTCCGATTTTGTAATAGCTCTCATTTATCTCTTGAGCGTTTATGCATAAATGTGTGCGTAAATTTGGGATGGGGAAAAAATATTGATATTTTCTTAAAAATATATCGATATATATCGTTGACATGTTTAATTTCGATATATCGATATTTTTCAAAATATATCGACAGTATCAAAATCGATATTTTTAGCTTTGGTTTTGATTTTTGTGCAATTTTTAAAAACATTTCGGCACAGTCTTCATCAAATAGAATATTACTAACAAAATCTTTTGTTTTATTTATAATATTTTGTATATTCGAAAAATTATCATTCTTTGAGTGTAATTATGTTGATGTATGTTTCATGAAATATTGGTGGAACAGTAAGGATCTTGGAAATTAACTCTTTCCAGCTTAATCATTTATAAGAAATGTACTTTTTTTGTTTTATTTTAAAGAAAAAATTGGGGAGTACTTATGAATTATCATTGTTGAAAAAGTATCGATATTTCGATATACAGATATTTTTTATTCGTATATATCGATGCCGATCGATATTTAAAAATACATCGATATTGATATATATCAATATATTTTTTTCACTTGCCCATCCCTAGCGTAAATGTTTTGGATTAGCTGACATGAGCAGCAGAAAACAGCATGACAAATAAAGAAGCACTGAAGTTTTAAAGCTTTTTCATTCCATGTGCGAATTTTATATGACATTTCTAAAAAATTTTATTTTATCTCCGACTTTTCTGCAACATTAATATGACAGGACGTACAAAGTAACAGAAAAATCGGAAAATTGTTCGATGTTTTGCTATAATTTTTTACGATATTGCTTAGAAATGTCGAAAAATCCTATAAAATATCCCCAGAAAATTGTTCAGAACTCTTTTAGACTTTTCAGCAAAGTTTTCAGAATTTGCATTTTAGTTTTGGTGATTTTTTGTGTTTTAGCGTTTTTTGTCCAATTTTGATGCTTTTTTCCTTTTTATTTTGGAGTTTTTCGCTTTGATATTTTTAAATTTTTAAATTTTTTAGTTTTGGTTTTTTTAATATCAAGAGTTTGCCTCTTGCGGTTTCCAAGATATAGCAAATTGTCTAAATTACATAGTCAAAATTACATTAAATGATAGAAAACCCTTTAATTTTTATTGTTTTTAATATCAGTGTTAATTGGTGTAGTATATTCAGTGATGTTATATACTTTTTTGAAAAGTCTTTACGCAGTCCGAAAAAAGTCCCTACTTTTCCCTACGCGCTCAAAAAAATATCTTTACAAAAATCCCTACAACTTTTAAATGATAATATATGAATTCAAATAAGCCCTTTTGTGTTTAGTGTACATATACGTATATGGCTTAATACGAAAAAAGTTTGTCTCCAATTTTCGATATTTTATAGGAGAAGGAAAAAACTGAGCTGCAACTTTCTTAGTTCTTTAAGAAGGATGTAATGACACGTTGACTACTAGAAAGCGATAAAAACGCGATTTCGTAAAAATCGAGATACTCCTTTTTTATGTCAAGCCATTGATATATAAAATTTATTTAAAGTTGTTACACAAATTTTTAGAGTTTCGAGGTAAAGATATTGTAATATTTTCAGAATTTTATCTAGTTTTAGGAAATATAGCTAACTTTCGACCTACGGGATCATCACATACATACATATAAATACATATATACACTTTTATATGACTTGCTTGCACTGTTTTAGAAACTTTTATTTTTGGAAAGCTTAAAATTTGTTAATGCATTTTTTAAATGTATTGCTAATTAGGATGTGTAAGCACGAAAAAATCTTTTCGGCCATTGTCCAGATAACGCCGGTACATTTCTGTTTTTCGATGCACACTCGCCTCAAAGGCTTCTTCAAATAAAACGGGTTATATATAACGTGGCCAGAAGGTTTTTGTCAAAAGCGGGACAAGAACGGTTGAAAAGCGGGATTCTGAAGAAAATATGACCAAAAAAGCAGGATTTTATAAACTATCTTATGGAAAGTGGGATGTTGTAAATACACAGATGAATATGATTTTTTATAAATGTATGCAACTACACAGTTCCATATCGTTAGCTGAAATGCGAAATAACTTTACTAACAAAAATTTAAAGTCGCATTTTCAATTATTAATTATAACATCGGAGCGCTTGTCCCTACAAATTTTTAAACTGTTCATCATAAAAATCAATTGCATTGAAAGCGAAAATTAAGAGACTTTTTACTTCAGTCACTTAAGTATTTTATTTAGTATTTTTTTCTCTCCTATAAAATTAAAAACAGTGTAGTTATTTGATTTTGAATTTCAGCGAACGATATGTTCTTAGGAAATTCATTGAGTTACAGGCCTTGAAATTCAAAAAATACCAACTTTAGATGTTTTCTAAAAATTCATAATTTTTATGAAACAAGAATTTTATAAATTGCTAAATTGCTTTTATAAAATTCAGTTTATAGGCAAAATAATATTTTTGAGCAAAAGCAGTTCAGTTTTTTCACTTAGTGTGTTATGTGATGGAAATCGTTCGATTTGAAATCAGCGCCTATTTCAAAAACTAATTCTACTGAAAGATCACTTACTTACCCCTTTTATTGTTTCAAGGCTTAGAATATTTTATTCGAATATTTTTTGATACAAAACAATAATAAAAATTAATTAAGTCATCTTTCAGTAAATTTTTTTTAAATCGGCGCCGATTTAACTTGATCAATCTCCATCACATACCAGAATGTCTTGTAACTTTGTTCTATTTTGTCGGTTCTTAAGCATTTTATGTATCATATGCTCGGCACAAAATTAGTTTTAACTTTGGGTTTTGAAGGCTTTTTCTGGATTTTCGTTTCATCTTAATGGAGAAAAATTTGAATTGAATGTATCAATGTTAGTCGAACTCTATCGTTTTTAAGTCATTCAATTTAATTTTTGTAATAATCAATAATTTTCAATACTACGTGCCTTACTTGACTTTATCACCCTCACACTGTGAAAGGTATAACAAGAGCTCTGATCATGAGATCGTGGTTAATCTTGAAATATCATGGTATTCAGTTCGACCCTTATAAAGCCAAGAATTTGTCTTCGTCTTTTCAATTATTACATGCTTTTAAAATGTCTTTCTCAATAAAAATAATTTAATTGAAGAATTAAATTGAACTAACTTAAGCCTCAATAATTAAGTATCTTTGGATTAGAAATTTTTAAGTATTGAGTTTTGAAGCAATGCCTAAAAAATATTTGTTTCAGTTTTAGGTCTCTTCAACTCAATGAGTTTTTATTCGATCAACACAAGAAAGATCTATTTTGATCAGTTGAAACATTTTCGATATTTTTGGGTATAACTAAAAAACAGAACAATAAATTTTAGAACTCCAAAAAGCGGGATAAAGCGGAATAAAAGTTTTAGGCGGGATCAACCTCTTAAAAGCGGGATAATCCCACCTAAAGCGGGATGTCTAGTCAGGTTAGTTATATATCTACTAAATTACGCGTCGAATATTGGCTAATTGGCCTTTATTGGATAAAAAATTACGGAGTTATAATGGATCAAACTCAAAATTTTATAAAATTCTTGACTTTCTTAACCAATTTTTGTCATTTCGGGAGCTGTTATGTACCACAAATAACAAAACAAATCTATAGTTTTATAATTTTATTGAATAGTTCATGCAATTATAAAAATTGTAAGCCATAATGGACCGAAAGCGGCCAAAATCTGAAAATGCTGTAATAAGATAGCGAAAAAATTAGCATTTTAAAAATCCCTACATTTTAATGATTTGAAAAAATCTGTCCTTTTTTCCCTACGGTAATTTTTTTAGACAAAAATCCCTACGAATAGGGACTTTTCCCTACATATAACATCACTGAGTCTATTATACTTTGAAGATAAAAATTTAATAAAAAATTTTTACCAAATTTTAGATCAATCGGTCAACAGAAAGGGGGTAAAACTAAATATTACTTTTTGCGGGCGTGGCGCAGCCCACTTTTCTAACATCCGTATTGTATTGTCAAAGGCGCTTACCAAATTTGCATATGTCTAGGCAGCGTTGCCAGAACGATGATTTTATCATATTTTTGATGATTTTTAAACCAAAATATGATTTGATGAATTTTTCCCCAAATTATGATTTTTTTCTCGTAAATTATGATTTTTTATACTTTTTATATGTATATAGTCAGAGAAAATGCAAAAAGCCCCATCTGACATTTTAAAAGTTTTACAGAAGAAGGATGAAACTTGTTTAAATGAAAAAAATACATTGACTATTAGTGCACAATTTTACAATTGCTTAATTCACAACAATTTGTATCGCCTTTCTTGTATCAAATACACTTTTTATTTATATGTTTGTGAACACCTAGTGTAACTTGTATCGGCTTGTAAGTCCCCGTTCAGACTTCCAATTTTTGTTGCTGCAATTTGTTTAAATTCTGCTGCAAAATTGCATTAGTGTCCATATTATGGAATTCTAGTTTTGCAATTTTCTTATGCAAAATAAAATAAAACGTCAAATACACCTACAGCCAACTTGAAATTTACAGTGCGAATTTCAAAGCAAAAGAGAATTGCAGAGCACATGAAACTGTGTACCCTTCCCAATCTTGTCACCTCTCTCACCTATAAGCTTAAGGGCCAGGCCACACGGGCGTTTTTAAAACGCGCGTTTCTGCTTTTTTATATTATATTTGAAAGTTCTAAATTTTATAAAACTTCAAATTTAATACAAAAAAGCAGAAACTCGCGTTTTAAAAACGCCCGTGTGGCCTAGCCCTAAGAGTTTCTGCAACAAAAATTGCAAGTCTGGACGGGAACTATTATTGTATTGATGGACAAAAGAAGAACAAGCTACATACAAATATTCTCAGAGAGTACATACAAATGCTGTCTGAGTATCGTAATAAATACGACTTTTTCAAAACATATGAAATAAAAGTGTATTGAATACACTAATTTTTATATGAAAATTATCAACAACAAGTTTACACTATTGTATTCAATATAAGATTACACTTGATACAAAGATGCAAGAGGTTTTGTGAATTAAGCAAATATAATTTAAAAAAGGAACAACAAATTTATATATTTATTGCGAAAATTTGCACCAATTGATCATATATTTTCTGTGACGATATATAAATATTTATTGAAACATATCATGCCTTTCGATTTTAATGGTTTATGGCTTATTATATTCCTAATATACCTACATAGCTTCCCTCTTTATTTTTGCATGACTTTTTGCAAACAAAGTAAAAGTTTCATTTGGCATGAACAATTTCTGAATAACTCCGAAGCAGTTGTAAATTAATAACTTAAAGGTAATTTTATTCTGCATTTTTTGGTGCATTATTTATTTAAATTGGATAAACCATTCTCGAGTTAGGGTAAACTATACTGAAAACTATACCTAGTGAAAATCTATTTCATGCCCATTAAAAAATCTGTACGTGATAGGAAAAAACTGAAAACGGATTTGATCATTAAAGTTTGTATATTCCACATATTTTTATTTGAAAGCTGAAAACTGTTTTTCTGTGTACCAGTGCATAGAGTTGTGTTTTCGGACTTCTTTTTTTTCTTGTTGCGGTGGAAGTGATTTTGTCGCATTTTTATATGTTCTTACAGTCATGGCGATATTTTATATACTTCGCTGATTGATCGCGATTTTCAAAATTGTTCACGAATTTTTTACAAGTATCTTTTTAATATTGGTTGCCAAAAAAGTAGTAACTCTCCTATCTAGTAGATGACATGAAAGAAAGCATATAACCTTAAATAACGCGTTTTTATTTTAGTTTGCTGTAAAAGTCCCATTGTTCAGCTTTGGAATAAAAGTTTGTGATGATTTTTTATATCCAAATATGATTTTTATTTCGCCAAATGATGGCAACGCTGGTCTAGTGTGTACTCAAGAGAGTAAAACGCACAAAAGTTTCATTTACCAGCAACAACAATGAACATTTGTTGCTTTGTTTTATGAAACTTGCAAGAACACCAATACATTCTTATTTTAAGGGTCTCTCTTTCTGGTGGACTCTGCTCTAAAGTACCTACATACCAAATTTCATGAAAATCCATTCAAGGGTTTTTGCGTGAAGCGTGTTCGGACAGACAGACAGCCCCAACATAAAAATTTTCAAAAAACATTTCATGAACAGACACGCCCATTTTACAGTTTTATTATAAGTATACCAGAAGTGTATGTTTGTTTGTTTGTTTTTGTTACGGCATCACGCTTAACACAGATAGATATTTGGCCAACAATTGATATAGGCTACATTTGTTTCCCGGATTTTGTACCGGGAGGGATAAAATGGGTCAAAACCTTCCCCTAAGCATAACTCTGTCGTTTGTCATTTGTTACGGCATCACATCAAAACGGCTAAACCGATTTAAATGAAATTGGGTACACAGGTAGATATTTGGCCCACAATTAATCTAGGCTGTATTTGTTCCCGGATTTCGGACCGGGGTTGGGGTCAAATGATTCAAAACCTCCCCTATGCATAACTCTGTCATTTGTCAACCGTTTTTCAAAATTCTTTATTGGTTTGAAAGGGTTTGCTTGCAGTTAGGTCTCATAATTTGTTTTCTAAAATCCCATAGTTTTTTCATTTGTGAACCGATTATCAAAAAAAAAATTTAAGTGGTTTGCATAAAGTTTATTGTCATAAATTTTTTTTCGAAAATCGATGGGGAAATTCGCTGCCCCCATGGTTAACGCTGTCATAAGTAAACTGATTTAAATTTTTTTTTTTTGAAAGGCTTTGCCTGCTGTATTATTCTATAATATTTCTCCCAAAATCGATGGGAAAATTTGCTCCCCCAATGCTTAACTATGTCATTTGTGAACCAATTAAAACAATTTTTTTTTGCTTAACAATTAAGTTATGAGTTTAGTCGAACTATATGGGTTTATATCTAAAGAAATTTAATTATTTTTGGCTTGAGTTCAATTTTAATTTCATTTTTCAATTAAAGTATATTTTTATTTAGAGATAATGTGAGGCATGTAGACAAAGAAAATTTTGACTGCGCGTTCAGAGTTCTGTACCGCTTAGAGTTCTGTACCGCTTAGAACACTCGACAAAAGTCGGTGGTTTGCAGTCAAGAGTTGAATATCATCTACTTTTAATCAATTCATACTGTCAGTCTTAAATCTGTATTTCATTTTATAGTTATTGATATTCACTTTTTTCTTTTGTCTTGTGTTAAGCTTTTTTTATTATTTCTCTATTCTAGTATGAATTATCATTGATAATTACAAGTACTAGTGTTGGGAATGTTTGCATGTTCAGTTTATTTGAACATGTACATCCTTTTGCTAGGTGCCTTTAGAGTTTAACAATTAAGTTATGAGTTTAGTCGAACTGTATGGGTTTATATCCAACGAAATTTAACAATTTTTGGCTTGAGTTCGGTTTTAGTTTAATTTTTCAATTAAATTATGTTTTTATTTAGAGATAAATGTGAATCATGTAGACAAAGCAAATTTTGACTGCGCGGAGGGTTAAACTGACGTTTCGATAGCTCCCGCTAATCTCATCAGAGTTCTTTACCGCTTAGACCACTCGACCAAAGTCGGTGGTTTGCAGTGATATTCAATTCATCATCTACTTTTAATCAATTCATACTGTCTTTTTTTGTTTGAAATGTTTTGCTTGGTTCCATAATTTTTTTCGAAAATTGGGTGGTGGAGGATATTTCGGTTCCCCACGCATATCTCGGTCATTTGTCAACCGATTTTTAAAATTCTTTTTTTGTTTGAAATAGTTTGCTTGCGGCTTAGTACCATAAAAAAGCACCCATAGGTGGCATTTTGCCTTTGCTTTGTCTAAAACCTCTTACTGAGTATCTTAACTATAAAAATTTACCACCTCATATAAAATTCCGGTACTCGAACCGGTTGATAGTCCTTGGGATCAGTCAGGTGATCTGTCTTGTCACAAGTTCTTTCCCCTCTACGGACATTAAGGGAAATATCAGCTGCAGCCGTTAAAAACAGGGTGATCGTTAATTTGAGAGGGATAACAAAAAATTGTTTTCTGTGAGTCTCTTTAATGTGCATATATGTATATACATACAGCCATCTCACAGAATACCATTCCTATCGGAACTGGTTTCAATTCCGTAAGTTGCTTCTTCAGAAAACGAAAAACGAACATTTTCTTCGTAATCAAACCACTTTTAAATTTCAAAGTGGAATTGAAAAACACTTTTCTATTGACTTCATTTGCAGTAAAAACTGAAAAACGTGCATCATTGTAAAAACGAAATACAATATAAACGGAATCTAAAGCACCAAAAATGTACTTTTTCGGAATGACAACTACGGAATCAAAACCAATGCGAACGGAATCTGTGACGCGGCTGATATTTATGTATATTAAGAGAAAAATTATATTAAGAATTAAAAAGAATGAATTATGGAACTTATTCGGCGCACAGTGGACCATTTTACGAGAATGCGGTCAAAACTCATGTTTTTATGGTCACTGATTGTAAAATTTTACAGTTCATTCCAAAATTAAAATGAAAATTCCTGAAAAAACAATTGGGGTATTCACAAGGTGTCTTATCATGTCATAGTGTCATAAAGTGCTAATATTTTAAGATAGTTTAAAAACATTGCTGTTGTGCTTCAAACAAAAAAGTCGTAAAATAGTAAGACTTTTTGTGCTGTGTTTATGAACCCTGTTCTGCAAACCGAGTCGGAGTAAATTTCTATTTTTCCAAAAATAGATATTAATAAATTTTTAATCGTATATAGTAAATTAATCTCAAATATGACATTTTAAGCTCTAAAAAATATGAAAGTGCAAAAAAGTCTGAAAAAATGTTGATGTTAGTGGATTTAATTTTTCTAAATCGAGCGTTTTTAAATCCACTAAATTTACAGAACATGCAGGTATTATTTTGTCATAACTACAAAGCAAAAATCTGAGCCGAACGGTAAACTATATACTAAAATTGTTCACAGTTTTATAACTTTACATTTGATTATATTTTTATAGCTGTGTAACTAGTAAAAAAAAAAATTGAGCCATTTAAAAGTATGCAAGTGAGAATATTTTGTTTGTATACTTTAGCTGGCTAGCATCCAACTAACGTTTTTCTACTAGCAGCCGTGTGGAAAATTAGTCGGCTCAGTCACCGACAACAGCTGGTTTCGTTTAAATTAATGTATTTGAACAATTTCACTTTTTGTGTGCGTTGAAATTTGTTTTTACTTTAATTAAAAATGAAGAGTTTAAAAGATATTCAGCTGGGTCTTACTTACTTTATTAACAAGTTGAAGAATAATTTAAAAACAAACTGGCTATTACTTAAATTTTTTCACTTGTTCTTGGCATTCTGATTTCAAGTATTTATAATTGCTTCTTTTATCAGCTGATACAAATTTGAAATAGCACACTGACTTATGAGGGGTTGCTCACAGCAGTCATATTTTTTCGTGTTTTAAATCATATGACTTTACGACTACCTTGTGAATACCCCAAATGTATGCAAAATATTTTTGTGACTAATTTCATGGGTAGATAAATTAATTGTCAGCACAAGGTATATTGTTAGTTCACACGGCTGTATCAAAGTTGTTAGAAAACCTTACAATTTATTGGCAGACTGTTGTCTGACAATTAATTTATCTGACAATATTGTCAGTAAAGAAATTGGCAGTTCACACGATTGTCAGATGCAAAAATTGTCAGATCTGTTGTATGGCGCTGCCAGACGCATATCATTTAACAGAAATCATCAATTATTTATCATCTGTGCTTCTGTTAACTTTAAAAAGTAAAAATATAAATTATTATTAAACATAAAGAAACTATTTTAGCTGCATAATTTTTCTTATTTAAATTTTTCCCTAAAAAACATGTGTGCAGTGCTGCCAATATAAAAAGTCTCTGACAATGACGCCATTGTCAGATGCAGAAACTTCTCACATCTGACAATTAAAAAATGTCTGACAATTGTCTGCCAACAATCTGACAATGGTAACGCGATGTGTTCACACGATTGTGAGATGTCTGACAATTTTTTGTCAGCAGGTAGTATTAAAATCGACTGACAATGCTTGACAGACAGAAATTTTCAGTTCAGACGATTGTAAGAATTTTTTAGTACATTTAATATTGTAAAAAACTGACAATCGTCTGTACATAGCTTAAGAGTATTTAAAGTAATGTCTTCATAATTGTTATTCATTACACGATGTGGAATTGCACATACTAAGCAATCAATTTTTTTAAAATATGCAATACAGAAGAAATTGAACTACACAAACAAAAAATTATAAATTTAGGAAACAGATTGAAAAAACTGTACGTTGAATGCTCTTATAACAAAAAAGGATGTACGAACGTCACCATGAATGGTTGTTAAAGGAACTTGTTTTCGAAATTTTATATTCAAATGCCAATAAATGTGGAAAACAGGGTCGACCAGCAAAACCAATTGACGAATGTAGTGAAAGAACTCGAAGACGCAAACTTCAGAATATCAATGAAGAAATTTCTCCAATAATCATCAAAGACTCATTTTTCCACCAAATATAACCAACACAAAATAAAAAAACAAAAATTGAGATAATTGAAGTAATAATAGAAGCAAGTCCAAGGCGGACAAAGAGGATTTTGAGAAATATTCCTACACCAAATGAAGACAAGAAATTTACTCCAGAAGAAGCATTAGCACTATTTTTGGATTTAAAAATAACTAAAATCAGAATAAGGAATTGCGGAAGCGAACCAATGAAAATAATTCTGGAATTTTCCTAGAGTACAGAGATTTAGTCGCTGTCAAAAAAGAGTACTTACCTTCACAAAATGCTATAACTGTCACTTCCACTTCAGCAATTTGAACCAATGTTTGTATTTTTTATGTTTGCTACTTAATAAACTAATTTTTAGCTCAAACTGCTTCAAAAAACCAACCTTTGGCCCTTCGTACTAAAAATTACACGGGGGCCAAAGTTTGGCACTTTCTGACAAAATTTAAATTTTTCATAAGTATAAGTTGTAAACGTGACTCAAAATATAAGACTTTATGTAAAACAAACTTTTTTAACAAGTTTTAATACTTCACTTTTGTACCAAAAATCAGCTAGAACTTGAAATGCATTTTAAACCCATCATAACTCTTTTTCTAACCGACCGATTTTAAAATTTTATGTCTTAAGCTTAAAGTCTATAGTCTCACCTAGTAAACAAAAAAAACCGCGTATCAAAATTCCAATCCAGTCAAAAGTTATAGATTTTGACCGCCTTCTCGCGAAATATTCCACTGTGTGGCGGACATACATATTAAAATAATGCATTACTTTCCTAATGCTGACTTTAGACGACATGTATTTTACATCTAACTTGTCACATTTCCCACTGCAAAAGTGATACATGCCGTATGAAACATATGAAACATTGTCAGATGACATTTACAGAAGCAAAGTCAGATGAAAAATTTTCAATTAGAGCGTGTTCTATTTTCATCTGACAAGGCATCTGACATCAGCTGTATTAAATTATCAAAAGATTGTTGATTGTTTGGCTGAAAAAGCAAAGAGCGCAAATTGTGCAAAAACTCAGCTGTTGTGAACACTCAGAGGTTATGTCAGATATAATTGTACATGTACGTGCGAAAGCAAATGTTATAAACCGTCTGTAAATTGACAATTTTGACAAACATGCGAAGTTACATATGTCTCACACACCTAATGCTGACTTTAGACGACATGTTTTTTACATATGGCTTGTTAGGTGTGTGAGACATATGTAACTTCGCATGTTTGTCAAAATTGTCAAATTACAGACGGTTTATAATATTTGCTTTCAGACGTACATGTGCAATTACATCTGACATAACCTCTGAGTGTTCACAACAGCTTAGTTTTTGCACAATTTTCGTAAATATATAAAGCGCTCCTTGCTTTTTAATGTTTTTTCAGCCAAACCACACTTTTGATAATTTAATACAGCTGATGTCAGATACCTCGTCAGATGAAAATAGAACACGCTCTAATTGAAAATTTTTCATCTGACTTTGCTTCTGTAAATGTCATCTGACAATGTCTCACACGGCATGTATCACTTTTTCATTGGGAAATTTGACAAGTCAGATGTAAAAAACATGTTGTCTAAAGTCAGCATAAGCAATGTTCTGTATTAACTAAAGAGCTGCACAAGCATATGAAAAATTGCTTACAAGCAATTTCAATAAATTCAAATAGTGTGTGTATAAAACTCTCTCATTACAAAACACATACTTCCAAAAACATTTGTCTTGTTTTACGATAAAACTATTGAAGAATAGAATAATACTGCAGTAGAACAATGTTGAAATAGAAGAAAGCTGAATCAGAACAAAGATGAAGTAAAACGTTAAACTGAAATAGGACATTCAAAAGTCGAAAAGTTGAAAAAGCACTAAAAACGGTGCGAAAAGCACTGAGTTGACAACGCTGACAACATATTTAGGGCCTTATTATGTAGGACGCAAGGCGAAGTGTTGGTAAATTTTGTATGGAAAAAATTCAAATTACAAGGTGAAAACACACTGAAAATGTCTCAACGCTTAGCGTTGCGTTTAAAGCAAAGTTGTTCATTTTACCAAGCAATTGTTTGTACCAAGGTATATTGAACAGGTACCACTACAAGAACAGCTGTTTTAGTGAATTTGAGAATGTGTGCATCAAACAGACAATAGATTTTGACACGTGTTTGGGATTTTCCTATCAACATCGGGCATGTGTTAGTAAATTTGAGAGAGCTTATGAATGTGTGCGACTCACAGATAATGGATTTGACATATTTCTGGGGTATTTCTACCAACAAAACACATGTGGTTTTTGGTGTTGTATTTGTTTTAGTTATGGTGATACCTGTAATGAATATGCCTTGGTTTGTACTATTATTTAATTTATTTTTATACTCTCTATTTATACGTTAATGCGAGAGCGACGAGTGTACATGCATAGTAGCTTTGTTGGTATTTTGCACATACAGTCTGTAAAATAAATCATAATGATGAAAATAAAGTGCTTTTTATTAGAAATAAAAATATATTTTTTGAAAAAACTAAGGGGATTGGTGCAAAATGTATTTAAAATTTCTCCATTTTACCAAGTAAAGAAATAGTAAATTCAGTGTGAACCGCATTATTATAAATTTTTACGACCAATATAATTTCTTTTGATAAAATTTTAATGAAAATCTTTGCGTTTACTTTATCGTATCACTGTAGTTCACAATTCTAACAGCAATTCAGCTGCAATATATTTTAGACCACCAATGGCTTAAAGCAATGATCACCAAACATTGCCCCAAGGGAAAGGCACATACACCAGTAAAAACACGTATACAATACGTGTATGTACTCAAGAGAACAAAACTCACAAAAGTCTCATTTAGTAGCAACAACAATGAACGTTTGTTGCTTTATTTTATGAAACTTGGAAAAACACCTATACATTCTTATTTTAATAGCCAGGCCCACTAACTGCTTTCGACTCGTTCGAGTAGTCGTCTCAGTCACTCACTTTTTTTCGTCTGTGAGGCCCACTATCTATCTACTTATCGTTCGCTTAGCCTTACGTGTGCAACGTAAGCCATTTACATATTATTGTTACCATATCAATAAATTCAGAAATTAATCGGCTATTTAAATAAAAAATCGCTAAAACAAGTAAAATGTAGTTTTAAAATTACAACTCTACAGTACTTTACGATGTGCTTAATGACAGAAGAAATATAAACAAAAAAAAATAAACAAAAATATTATAAACAGAAAATTTTAAGCAAAACTGTTCCAAAATTTTTATTTTTTTATAAAGTGCGATAGAAATATACATAAATGTAAACAAAAAACAAAATAAACAAAAATATTATAAACAGAAAATTATAAGCAAGTGTTCCAAAATTTTTTTTTATAAAGTGCGATGGAAATATCGGTGGCAGTATATTTTTTAAGTGATGATGAAGAGGCGGTAGAAATACCTCGAAGACAACTTCGAGATGCTACAAATGTTTTGGACCTGACGACAAGCCAGTAAGTAAATAATTAATTATGTATGTATGTACATGTATATAGATACATATACTATAAACTGAAGCAGTGTTCTTTTATATGCATTAACTATAATCATATATAACCTTGCATTATTTCAGATTTGTTGCAAATTTTCGAGTATCTAAAGATATATTTATTATGATACTGGAAAAATTGCAGAACAAATGGGTACAAGGAAGCCGTGCCACTTATGTTCGGCCTGATATTAAGTTGGCAACGTTTTTACGTTTCCTAGCAACTGGAGGTTACCAGAGGTCGCTTGGAAATGAAAGTGTTTCGTCAACAGGTAAAGCAACGGTTTATAGAATTATAAACGAATGCCTTAAGCTGTTTGCAAGTTTCATTTGTCCGGAGTGGATTAAAATGCCCGCACCTAATGAGGAACAGGAAGTCATCCAAAAATTCTTTGAACGCTTCGGATTTCCAGGTGTGTTAGGATGTGTTGATGGAACACATATTCGCATAAAAACTCCGGGAGATGAAGTTAAGCATTTGTACTTCAATAGGAAGGGCTATTGCCGTTTAAATGCAATGATGGTAAATATATGGGTAGTCTAATATCGTTATAGTTTTTAATAAACTTTTTTTATTTTAGATATGTGATTACAAAATGAGGATAATGTTTGTAGATGCTAGGTATCCGGCTCCAACCACGATTCATTCATATGCGAGTACAGCGTCGTTAACCACAAATTACAAAATCAATTTGAAACCGGAAGAAAAAATATGTGGATTCTAGGTAATATATACATAAGTATATAGAATATGTTTATATACTCATTTATTTATTATGTTGTTTTAGGGGATAGCGGTTATAAATTAAAGCCCTTCCTGATGACGCCATTTAGAAACCCAACAGATGTGTATGAAAGGTTGTACAACCAAAAACATACAAGCACACGAAATGTAGTTGAACGTTGTTTTGGTGTGCTCAAAAATCGGTTTCGGTGTATTCTTGGCTCACGAGGGCATCACTACACCCCGAAAAAGCAACACAATCATAAATGCTTGTTGCGCTGTCCACAATATGTGCATAACATATAAATGCTTTGATGAAGCACTTCAACATTTGGAAGCTAACATAGATTCCGAAGATGATGCATACAACGCTAATGACCAGTAGAAACGGCTGCTGTTGCAATTCGACGTAACATTGCAATTAATTTGTAAATTTACTTAATTATTATTATATTATTATTATTATTATTATTATTATTATTATTATTATTATTATTATTATTATTATTATTATTATTCTTACCTCTTATTATTTCAAACACCATACAAAAAGATCATATTTTCTTATCAGTTTTGTCATTTTAGTTAATTTTATTACATTTTTATATTTTTGTTTCCATAAATTCATTTCTTAAATAATATTGCATAAAATAAAAAAAAATTTATCATAAAATAATTTGTTAATTCAAAAAAAAAAGTAAATAAATTTAAATTATTATATATATATATATATATATATATATATATATATATATATATATATATATATATATATATATATATATATATATATATATATATATATATATATATATATATATATATATATATATATATATATATATATATATATATATATATATATATATATATATATATATATATATATATATATATATATATATATATATATATATATATATATATATATATATATATATATATATATATATATATATATATATATATATATATATATATATATATATATATATATATATATATATAAAACAAATAAAAATACTTAAACATTAATTCGTATACATATCTAAGTAAAGCTTTGGCAAATATTTGAGATCAAAAGTACTCGTATATAAAAAATTTAATTATTATTTAGGCTGTTTTAGGCACTTATTTTAAATTATTTGCTAAAATTTCAATTGCCTGCAGCATTTTTAGTTGGATTTCTGATTGTTTTTCCACTGCTTCTGCCACTCGATTTACGGCAACAACCAAGTTTTTCGTAGCTTCAACCTGCTCTTGCGACGTTGAAGCTAACTTACACTGGCTGCCAACTGTTGTGAAATTAGGGCATGTTGATTTCCAGCTACCAGCACTTTCTTCTTTTTTGAAGATGATGGTAAAAAAACATTTTCTCCATTGCCCTCAAAACTCTTCTGTTGTTGTGTTTACTGTTGTGGCTGGTTTTTTTCAGTGCCTTTATTTTGATGTTGCCTGGTGGGAGTAATTACTGCAACTGACTTGCTAGTCTTTGGTGGTGAATCCGTAAGCGCTATGAAGCAGTCATCTATTAAGTCAATAGTCTGCGAACAGTGTGCTTCTGAGTACCCAAACACATCCCCACTTGGTGCTGCAGATTTGGAAAGCGACAGAGTTCGGTCAACTATTTCCTCAATTGAAGACAATTGGTTCATACGATACGGGCCACCACCAGTTGCATTCATATTTTTTTTATTTTCCGCTACCTTTTTTTTTGTTCGGGATTTCAAGTCAGCCCAGGTCTATAAAAATATTCGTTAATGTACACTTACATAAGTATTAAAACATGCAATTTTACTTACCTTCTTCCACTCAACAACAGAACGTAGAGGCGGACCCATAGCATTTAATTTGGTTGTTAGTAGTTTCCACTGCTCTTCAAGGGACATCCTACTATTTCCAAATACAAAAAGGCATCTAGCGAACTCCGGATTTTGCTCCATATGTTCACCTAGAGCTTGTAATTGTCCTGGTGTAGACTTCTTAATGCTGCAATATAAAATATTTATAAGTACCACTTTTTTAACAACATATACATATACATATATTTATACATTTAAATATATGCATATATGTATGTACAAATGTATGTAAATGTAAAAAATATATTACTTACCATTTAGATTGTTCCATTTTTTTAAAATTAATTTTTTTTTCAAATTGCACTTCACTGGTCGCTAATAAAAAAATAAGTGACTTTTTTGACATTTGTTTTCTCTTAGATACCATATGTTTTTACTTAGCGGGCCGCAAATTTGTATGTAGAGTTTTACGTTATCGTTTTCTTGTCGACTTGTCGAGATAAATGTTGTTAGTGGGCCGCAAATCAGCTGTTTTTCGTTAGGTATGCGACAACTCGAAAAGGAAAATCATCGTGGGCCTGGCTGTAAGTGTCGCTCTATCTGGTGGACTCTGGTTTAAAGCGAATGCCACACAGGTCAATATTCAGCTTCAATATATATGTTTGTGTGCGTTTGTTTACAAAAAATATGTAATTACCCGTATTACAAAATAAAACCCTTAATAACTAATTACGCAAGCAGGGGCGAATCAAGGGGTGGAGATGATATCCCACAAAAATAGACTAAAACATCACTATAAGAGCAACTTTTAAAAAATGTGTGTTTCATTTACAAATGCATGTATATTCTGTCCGACACGCAGAGAAAAGATATGGTGGTGGCATGGTTGCATCAACAAAGTAATATTTCTCTATATAGCTTATGGTTGTGGCAAATAAGGTATTACTGTTTTAAATAATTGTGAACCTTAATTAGTTTATGACAATAAACTTATGCTCACTTGTAATTATGACATTATTAGCATTCATATTAATTACAACATGGTTGAATTTATTGTAAAAAAAATTCTACCTACAATCATGGTATATTTAAAAACTCAACAACAGTATGTTTCTATAACAATAAATTATGGTTCTTGACCATACTACTTTAAAGCAATTTGTTTCCAATCAAGCTATGGTTACAAAAGAGAAATGGTTCTCTGCTTCCAAAAAAGTTATTGTTCTATCCCTTGGTTGAATGATTTTTTGTTAGTTTTTTGTTTTACTTGAGAGCTGTCGGTTTGTTTATTGTGTGTCGCTTGATTTAAAAAAAATAAATTAAAAATAACAAAAACGCACAAATGTTAGCAATTAATCATGCTCTGAAAACTATTTGTTTTTAATATCGCACAAAACAGTGGTCTTTTAATCGGACAATTTAGTGCATTCGTAGCTTAGTTGGGATAAAATATCTGAAACATAAAAATTAAATGAAAGGAAGCCATAAGTGAGATCTTGGGTTGAATTCTTTCCTGAAAGTTGCCGATTTTAAAACAAAATGGTTTTCAGAACATGCGCGATTGCTAATAGAATATGTGTCAACAAATATGAATGTATGCATATATCTATGTCAAAATAGATAATCCTTTTTTTCAGATTCAAAACTTTTTATTTTATATTTTATTTAAAAAAAAAACAAATATTTTTAGCTGCTGTCAATTTTTAATAATAATATAATTAAGAAAACAACCTTTATATGGTTATTTAGAACCATGATATTATTAGTTTAAATCATAGTATATTTACATTCAATTAAACTTTAGGTTGTATGAATCATATTAGTGTTATTTATGAAAACAATATTATATTTGGAGCAGATTTATTTTCATAATAGTATGATTTGACTCCAGCCATACAATTCAATCATAGTATGTTGCTCTAAGATTATGGTTGCCTCATCCATGTTTTTTCTTTGCGAGTGTAATCAACACATACATACATATGTATGTATGAATGTTTGTATGTATATTAACAATATTTGTATATTTTTCTTATATGCTTTGTAGTAATGTAATCGCTTATTTATTTCTTTAATTTCTAGACGATTTGCATATGAATGTAGATACGTTTTTTTTTATTTACACATATATTTTTTATGCTGACCTTCTATATCATTGCAAATCCTGCGCTTTAGACGGTCGCTATGGTTTGTAACAGCAAGTAGCCATGACGTATGTACATAAGTACATGATCCTGAACCATTTTCATAACAAAAGTTCAGTTAAGAAAAGAGTAAGTACAGATTAATTCCTCATGTTTTCGATTTCTATGCTTTTAAAGAAATTGTAGATACATTTTGATTTCCTAAATATATTAATCCAATATTATTTTGTATTAGTTTTACTATGTTAATAAGATAAAGAATAAATATTTTTAATAAGTCTGTATTTTTCCTTTAAGATCCCGAATTGGACCCTTATCGCCCAAGTAGAAAATTCTCCGCTCCCAGGCCATTGGAAGATCCCATTGATGATGAGACTAAGGAGAAACAACGCTTACGACAGGAACGGCTGATGACCGTCAATGAAGAAGAACTAGATCTTGTCGAATTAGAGAAGAAAAAGGCTCAACGTGCTGACGAAGCTAAACGTCGCGAACAGAAGTAAGTTACGATTGCAACCGAGTCTTTTAACTAAAGATGTGTAGTTGTCGTTTTTTATTCGATTCACGTGTGATTGCATTTATATATACGCGAGCGTGATGTAAAAATATCGTGGCTGCGTGATTTCGTAAATGTAATTGTCAAGCATTCACGAAGTAACTTTCAAAACGATTTTGAACAAATTTAGATCTTTTCATATTTTGGCGAATTCGCACTAAAGACGTGAACCGATATATCTGTATATAGCAGTTTCTGTGTGTTAACTGCTATGAGTGAATATTGATAAGCACTGTTGCCAGGAGTTGGAGGAAAAAAGAAGCTAAATCCGTTTTTTTAAAGGCTAGAAAAGGCTAAATCGCACAAAAATAAAAGCTAAAAAAGATTAACAATTTGTTACACAGAAAAAAGTAAATATTTAACAACGGTTATTCCAAGATGCTACTATGTAATTTTTCTACCAATAATACTAATCTCACATCCAAACACATGTACATTAGCTATGACATAGTGATATATGGAGATTCTTAGCAATAATATTTCGAGATCCTACAACCTCTTATTTTGTGGGTTTGGGAAAAAATGCAGGAGGCAAAAAAGGGGGTGGTGGGGTGGATGCAAATGGTCGCTCATCTAGGTCAAAGTTGAAGGAAAAGTTGAAAAAATCCACAAAATGTCCCATAACTGCCGCGGAGTCAGCCCTAGAGGTATGAAATATGAGACAAACCCCCATTCATTTTTTCCCCAATTTTTTTCTAAACAGACCTATCCCTATCTTCGCTCCTTAAGGGTGCTCCCATACAAAAGTAAATTTTTTCATAAAATTGTCTTGAACTGTTCTAACTTCCCCATGGGTGCCCGCAGAGGTGTCAAATGTACGACTGACCCCCAATTTTATTTTAATTCCAAACTTTTTTCATTAGGGTTGTTCCAGACACATTTTTAATTTTTATAAGTTTTTGTGAAATTTAGTTCAATTATGAAGTTCAGTAATTTATTAATTTATTTGATCAATTTATTTGTATAATAAAGTGGATAATTTCTCCTATTTTCGGTAACCACTTGCATCAAAAATGTTTTTTCTTCCTCGTTACGGCACAATACATTGTTGAAGTCCTCTATTAGTTTTACGCCTCTTTCGGCAGCATCGCTGACAACATGCAGTAGACGCAATATTTTCAGACTTTAGATCAGGCCCCGGCAATTTGTGAGAGGCCAGTGTTCTCTATTCGTCTAGTACTGCCTTAGATTGTTTTGAATGTTTCATATAGCTGGTACACAGAAAAAATTATTACCAAATTTTTTCCAATTAATTGTTTGCTCAGTAAAAAATTAGCTTCTAAATAATTTTGTTTGTTAAATAAATATTTTATTTTGACGATATTTTTGTAATTTGAAAAAAGTACTGCCAACACATTTGAAACCCAAATAGTAAACAGTATTACATATTAAATGCATATAAAAAATATACGATTTTGTTTTGTGTTTGAAAAACTTGAAGTTTTTTAGAGTACGCAGCACTTGTACTGAGAAAACACAACTACATACATATGTATGTACCCAGCAAACAATTTTTGCCGATTTCGGTCCGAAGTCGATCAGAAAGTCTGCACAAGATGCCGACTTCATATCCGATGTCGGTCAGAAAACGTACCGAAAATCATATGAGTGGCTGACCAGAAACCGGATTTCTTTATCTGAGGAAATTCTAAAAACTATACCGAAAGGTCTAACAGAATTCTGTACGAATTGTGACGAATTTCCTAGGGAAATTCTAAAGGAATTTTCGACATGTCTTATAAATGTCGGAAAAATGTCTGACGAAACATAAGAAAATCTTCCGATTTATCTGATACGTTTTACGTCCAGGCGTATTAATATCAGAGAAAAGTCGGAGCTGAAATTAGAAACTTATCAGAAATGTCGTTTAAAATTCTCCATGCTTTGTTGTGCTGCTTATGGCAGCTCATCGGAAAACATTTACCCATATTTTATAAGTTTAAAAACTCAAATATTTGTGCGTATAAACTCAAGAAATAACTGAGAATTGTAACAAAAGCAAAAATCAGACAATGTGCAGAAGTGACTGCTAAAAGTTGTAAACGTAGATCAAAAAATGCGCAGACTACTGTGCTAAATGAAAGGAAATTAAATTGCCTTCGGATAATGTGCAGACTATTCTGATATTAATCGGATTATATTTCAGACAATGTGCAGAAACGTCGTACCAGAAAACTGCCTACTACTCCGCCAAATGTCTGAAGGAATTTTAGACAACTCGGCTGATTGTATGGTAAAGTCTCAGATTTTTTCTGATGTTAGACATGTCGTCCAAAATTGTTTCCTGGGTACATACTTATAGCTGCTTTACACTATCTCACAAGCCGTTCGACTTGTGTAGAAAATCCAATCCTGATCTAATGAGTTTATGGAAAGTTTTAAAAAAGCAATAGAAACACATTATATCAGGGATACATTTTGTACAGAAGTCGAACAACTCGTATAATAGTCTAAAAACAGCTTTAACAACAAGCAGCTACACAGAAAAAAATAAGTTTCGTTTTTGATAACAAAAATCCCGGTATTCAATAATTTTTTTTTTCAAATTTCCTGTGATAAAGAATACCCCTATATTGATAACAGAATTATTTCAAAATAAAAATATATATATAAATTAAAAAAATGTTGCCATGGAATGGAATACGAACCCGGGCTTTCCGGACGTAAAGCATATATATATATATATATATATATATATATATATATATATATATATATATATATATATATATATATATATATATATATATATATATATATATATATATATATATATATATATATATATATATATATATATATATATATATATATATATATATGTATATATATATATATATATATATATATATATATATATATATATATATATATATATATATATATATATATATATATATATATATATATATATATATATATATATATATATATATATATATATATATATATATATTAGGGATGTAACGATACGCCGTTTTGCCGATCCGATACCGATTCCAAGAAGGGCAATTTTTTATTATGCAACATTACAGTGTAAGAGATTATTAATATTTAAAATAGATATTAATACAGTATATAAAATTGGAAGTAATTTTTAAGGAACTACATTTTCATTGCTTTCAAAGAATCTATATTAAAAATATGCAGATCATTAGTAGAAAAGCCAGTACAAATTTGTAATTACTTTATAATTTTAAAAAATACTCGCCATGCTTTTTAAAAAATTGATTTTTAAAGGACATTTATCAACTAATATTCTTCTAAATAACTTATTAGCTTAATTATTAAAAGTCTGCTAAAAGTTTATATTTATTCACTTAAATTTACATGAAAACACAGTTTTGTGTTTAAATTCTCATAAAAAGAAACAAGTTCTGAAAATGGGTAATTTTTCATCCTTTTTTAACCGACTTCCAAAAAGAAGAAGGTTATCAATTCGAGTGTGTTTTTTTTTACTTTTTTATGTTTGTACGCGCATAACTCTGTCATTTGTGAAGCGATTTTAAAAATTCTTTTTTTGCTGGAAAGGGTTTGCCTGCAGTTTGGTCCCATAATTTTTTTTTTGAAAATCGGGGAGGGTTTGACTACAGTTTTTTTTTCGAAAATCAGTTGTGAAATTTGCTGCAACCCCCCTTCAGGTTGGTACCATAATTGTTCTCCATATGAACAATATCTTACGTAACATACTCGTTCTTAAATGAAGATTAAATTTAAAAAAATCTAAAAATACCAATAAACTAACTTTTATCCACTTACTTTTTTCCTTAGGAGCTGAAACTTTTCTAATTATATCTTCTTTAATGTAATGTCAGAAATTTTGCATATTTGATTTTATAAGAACTATCGGAAAGTAAAAAAAAACACATAAAATTCAGAAAAATGCATGAAATATTTATTTGGATCGATAGTTGGGTCGATATAATTTAATGTTTGAAGATTATTTCATGCAAATGTTGGCCGCGGCTGCGCCTCAAATGGTCCATCCGCTTAGTCCAATTTTGGCATACTCTTTCCAACATTTCGGCCGGTATCTCACGAATAATGTTGGCAATGTTGGCTTCCAGTGCGTCAATCGAAGCGGGCTTGTCGCTATAGATATTATCCTTAACATAGCCCCACAAAAAATAGTCTAGAGGCGTTAAATCGCACGATCTGGGCGGCCAATTGACTGGTCCCAAGCGTGAAATAAACTGTTCACCGAACTCGCCTCTCAATTGGTCCATTGTTTCGCGTGCTGTGTGGCATGTGGCACCGTCTTGTTGAAACCACATGTCATGCAAGTCAAGCTCTTCCATTTTGGGCAGAAAAAAGTTTGTTATCATCGCACGGTAGCGCTCACCATTCACAGTAACGTTGTGATTCGCATCATCTTTGAAGAAATACGGCCCAATGATGCCGCCAGCCCATAATCCGCACCAAACGGTTGTTTTTTGTGGATGCATTGGTAGCTCTTGCAATGCTTCTGGCTGCTCTTCACTCCAAATACGGCAGTTTTGCTTGTTCACGTATCCATTCAACCAGAAATGAGCCTCGCCGCTGAACACAATTCTTCGATAAAAAAGTGGATCTTCATCTAACTTTTCAAGAGCCCATTCACCAAAAATTTGGCGTTGTGGTAGGTCGTTTGGCTTCAATTCTTGTACCAGCTGTATCTTATAAGGCTTCACACCCACATCCTTCCGCAAAATTTTACACGTATTGGAGTAACAGAGGCCCAATTGCTGCGAACGGCGCCGAATCGATAATTCACGGTCATCACCAACACTGGCCGATACGGCTGCGATATTTTCTTCAGTTCGCACTCTACGTAAACGTGTTGGTGGTTTAATGTCCAACAATGTAAATTTGGTGCGAAATTTTTTTACAATAGCCCGAATAGAAGCCTCAGTAGGTCGATTAAACTGACCATAAAATGGAAGAAGCGCGCGATCAACTTTCTTAACAGAGCACGCATTTTGGTAATAAAATTCAATAATTTGCAAGCGTTGTTCGTTTGTAAGACGATTCATGATTAAATTATAGACCAAACTGAAGATATTTGACAGTGACACAAGATACAAAACGTGCGTGAGCTGTCAAAACTAGTGTTGCCAAAAAGATAATAGCAAAAAAATCGCTCTAATTATTTACAAACATTTTTTAAAAATTAACTTTTAAATCAATCACCAAGATGTAGAACTCTCTTCAATGGTCTATCTCGACTTAGTGACTAATTTGTTTAAAAATTTCAATATTTATAGTTTGAAATAAGGACTAAAGTCTACTAAAACAAAAATTTTTTTTTAATTAAAATTTAGAATAAGAATTTAACTTGAAATAATATTTTCGTAAAGTGATTTTTTAGTTTGGAAAAAGAACTCAACTCAATTTATGCCTATAAAAAATTGGTGCTGTAATTCGGAATAACAAATTAACTCAACTTAGGAAAATAAAATCTTTACTTCCTATTGCGGAATAACGACGTAAGTTTGATTTAGGCAATAATAAAACTGTATGTTTCTAACTATCATATCTTAAATTGATTTAGGCCGTTATTCCAAAGTAAGAATGTAGAATTATGATACACTTAATTTTAGTTAGGAAACTAACGTCGGTGAATTATGATTTAAGCTGTTAATCCAAAACAATAATATAAAAAAATTACTTAAGCTATTAGGTCTTTTATGGATAGCTGTTATATCAAAAAAGATACAATTACCAAAAATTGATTGCAAATAGATTCATACATACCGAACACGGTAGCACCAATAACTCAGTTTCGTCCTAACTCGACTTAGGCGGTTAAGGCTTGTGACCACAGATATATAAGATCAGATTTCAAGTAGTATTACTTGTCGAAATGACATTGTATAAAATCTGGAATTTAAGGACAAAAATCTGCAAATCTCACTACGGCAATGTTTCAGTAAAAAATCAGCAAAATGCAGAGAAATCTGCAAATTTGGCAACAGTGTTGACAAGTATCATCTAAACATTCACTTCATACCACTTTTTCTACCCAAATTTCTTTTTTTCATGAGAATTTTCTTTTTAAAAAGGGATTTTTCTGGGAAATATTTTTTCAAACATGGGGAGCGCGATAAAAAGGACCTGGCAGCCCTGCCGAAAACATGGAGAGACTTTATCTTCAAAATGTTCTTCCTAAGTCAGATTTAACGTAGCATATTTCTGAGAATCTGTTGAAATCTCATAAAAAATTTCTTATGGACAGCAAATCACCTGAGCTTAGATTTATTGCATAATGCCTGTAGTTCCACTTTTATACGAAAGTACGCTTAACTCCTGCTACAGTTGATGCCGCTGCTTAAATAGTGAACAATTACGCATATTCAATTCGATATATAAATTACATACATAAACATTGTTAAAAGATGTGCATTAGGGTGGGTCAATTGTTTTTGTCAACAGAAAATTATCCTAAGAAACTAGGGGTCTAAAATCAAAACCTAGCTCCCGCCGACAGGCATCAAAATTCGAGTTTTTCATTGCGTTTTTCATTTATAACCAAACAATATAAGTTAAACCTAGGCCTACCCCTTCCGATTTTGATAAAATTTTGTACGAATGATGCCTCTGGAATAACTATCATTAATACAAAATCTTGACTGACTAGATATTCTGGTTCGCGAAATATAGCGACTTTAGTAAATTTTTTTAATTTTCTCATTTTCAAGTCGCTATATTTCGCGAGCCAGAATGTGTAATAACTCAAGATTTTGCATTAATGGTAGTTATACCAAAGACGTCACTCGTTCTAAATTTGATTGAAATCGGAAGGGGTAAAGTCCAAAATTTTACTTATATTGTTTAGTTATTTATCTTTTATTTTTATGTCTCTCGGCGGGAGCTAGGTTTTGATTTTAGACGCCTAGTTTCTTAGGGTATTTTCTTAGATTTTTGCGTAGAGTTCGTTTTTGCTAGACGCCTTTCATTTTTTTCTCACCCGAACAATTTGACCCACCCTAATGTACATACACAGAAGAAAATAAGTTTCATATTTGATAACAAAAATCCCGGTATTCATTTTTTTCAAATTTCATGTGATAAAGAAATTCGCTATATTAATAACAAAAATCGTAAAAGTATAAATTTTTTAATTAATAATAGAAATATTAGAATATAATAGGATATTAAAAAATAAATTTACTTGAAATTTAAAAAATAAAATCAAACAAAATAAAAAGAAAAATTTTGCTAAGAAAATTTTGGCAATTTTGTTTAAATGTATTTATTATCTATCGATTATACACTTTTAAATTTGTTTTATTTTATATTTTACTCACTGTTTGTTATTTTAACTTCAAACTAGTATCGAACTAAGCACCTTTTGTTTTGAAATCCAACGCATCAGCCACTCTACCAAAAACACTGTTGGAAAACGACAGCAAGAAATTCACATAAACTTACTCTTACATAAATTTATATCATTGAATGCAAGGCGCATCCATAACAGATGAAGTTAACTTTCTTTTTTATTTTTCATATTTGGATGTCAAAATTCCTTTGTTAGGTTTGTGATTCGCTTTGCTTTGACATCATACTATGGTATTCCAAAGACAAAATGCTTGTGTTATTTGCAGTTGCCGTACTGTCGTCATATTACTAGTTCTAATGTTACTGGTCAAAAATGGACAGTAACATTCCTAGTTGTAGCAAGACTAGTAACGATACTAGTAAAAAAGAACAATCATATTACTAGTTGTATCGATACTATGTAGTCAAAAAAGGACAAACTTTTCAGGTACACGCAAGGCAAATTCATACCAGGTAATCTCACTAATAAAACAAGTACAACATGTAACAAAAACCACAAGCATTTTGTTATTGTAAAATCATTGTTCGTACTCAAACTCACAAAGCAAATAGTGTATTTTGACATCCGACCATGAAGAAAATGCTAAAAAAAAAGTTAACAGCTGTGCTTACAATTTCACCTGTAGGGAATGCGCCTTGGGTATACGACTTGTATACAGTGTTTAAATAACTTCAATAACTTCAGTTATTCGAAGTAGCAAACTTTTTACTTTTCAACGATTTTGATTTTTCAACTGTTTAACATGAACGAATGATTTTGCGTCGGTTTATGAAAAAAATCTGCAGTCGCAGTCGTGGCAGAAGCAGAAAACGATTTCTAAACAATTGCAAAGCACTCACAACAATACTCAGTTTGAAAGTTTTCATTGCATTTTGATTTTGATTTTGGTCAATAACAAAAGTAAACGCACAAGCAGTATCTTTGCTTTTACAAGTTGTCAGCAGTCGCAGTCGAAAGAACAGAAATTCTCTTGATTTTGCAAGTTTTCTGCGGGTACAGTTAACTACATATTTTGTTTCTATACTTTTCTATTTAGCTTACCGTGTTTTTGACGTCAGACACTGGGAAAAAAGATATATATATATATTAGGGATGTACCGAATACCGATACCGATATATCGGCGATACTTCAGATTTTCCGATACATCGGTATCGGCGATATTTTAGTGTCGATACGACGATACTTTAAAAAATTTTTTCAGTTTTTTTTAAACAAATTATTTATGTTTTTGTTAATTTTACCAAGAACTAAATACATTTCGTTATTTTTTAAATCTTATTAATATAAATTTTAAAAATTAATAATATTTTACGCTGTTATTTTGCAAAAACAATAATTTATTTATTGTTAATTTTACCATGAACTCAAATTCAACTCGTTGTTTTTTAAATCTTATTCCCAGCAAAAAAAGACATTATAAAGAAATCATGAAAACGTAGCAGTCGCGATCCGGAAATATTGCGAATTTGGATAATTTCTAATTAGTTTCACATTTGCTTGTCATTGCAAGAAGTTCTCTTTTTCCATTACCAATCACCGAATTTGAAGTGATGTTAGGACAAATTTCTTTTTCGGTGTTCTATAATGATTCCTTAAATAATTCTGGAAAAAAAGCCGACTTCACTATAAAGAGTAATATACTTGATGGCCTTCCATATAAACAATTTTGAAAATCGGTAAGCCAATGGAGGAATTGTGCTCTAATAAATATTTTGGGTGGAGGCGTGGAAGACTTGCCCCACAGATTTTCGTAGAAAAATTGTGCGACCAAACTCTAGGCAAACCATTCCAAACAAAAAATAAATTTTGGAATTCGGCCCATAAATGGAGGAGCTATGCGATAATC